>JAGFZM010001612.1:573340-598221 GCA_017657215.1 Limnothrissa miodon
TATATATATATATATATATATATATATATATAGCTTTTACTACTGGTCCCGTTGTTTCATCAACTGCTGACACCTCAAACAGGTCAATCCAGACTATTCTCATCTGTTGCTTAGCGCAGGTAGATTGAACTCACAAGTGCTACCAGTGCAATAGATACCGTATCCACCTTCAAGAAATTCTTAAAGAGCCAGCTAAAAGTACCACTCGATTATAACATTTAACTATCGGGGATGCATTTACAATACACCCTCCTACACACAATCACACACAGATCATCTGTCAATTCCCCCTAAGTCACACTCCAAATAAGGTGTTTTAACTGTGTTGTAGCTTTAATGGAAATCCTCCTTTTGAAAGTCGCTTTGAATAAAAATGTCCGCTAACTGCATAATGCAAAATCAAAACTAGAAATGTGTGGAGGCAGAAGAAGCTTAGTAGTGCATACCAGATAGACTAGCACACACATGTGCTCCTTAGGCAACCAGTGGAAAAGGTCAGCAGGGTTGGTGGGTAGGATCTCGTCATCATGAAGAGTGGAGATAGTTTGTATACACTGCTGCAGCTGTTTCAGACATGGCTTTACACTCTTCACCTGTGGATTCATATTGTCATTCAACAATTACAGGCTTCACTCAAGCAGATTACACACCATGAGATAAGAACACATGTTTGCTGATCTGTTCGGTCCTTACCTGACCAGCATCCAGATAATGTGTAACTTGGAGCACCAAGAAGAACACACGGAGAGACTCCTTTTGTATAGGGTTTCCCTGCCAGTTCTCCACAATCTGCCCACACAGTGTGAGCAGTGGATGCACCTCCTGCAGCTTTCGTTCCATCAGCAAGAGCTATTTAAAAAAAAAAAAAAATATATATATATATATATATATATATATATATATGAGAATTGAAACATGCTCAAATAAACATCCAACAATAAATCAAAAATGTGTCCACTTTGAGTTAAGTGTAAATTCATTGATTTTGCCTTCAATTTTGGTTTGCCAATTACTGGCAATCTAGTTGGTGAAAGCCGACGCTTTAGACAAGTACCCTAACATAGGGCTGTGAGGAAATAAAATATTTAGGAGGTAGCCTGGCAAAGGCACATTTTTTGAAAGAAAAATGCACTCATATACTGGCAACCGGTTGGTTGAAGTTGAACTGAGGCAAAATCAATCATAAACTTACCATGCCTTTGCTCAGCAGAAAGAGGGCTCTGTCAAAAAACAAGACAGATCGTTTTAAATAAAATTTCAAATATTATTAGCATCTGAAGTTATTGTTTGGTCATTTTTCCTACCTGGTGTACTCTGACCCAACCACTCTTGCATATTCGGCCCCAACACCCAATAGGTCACACGCTGACACAAGGTCTTTCTCCAGCGTGTGAAGTTGCTGGTGGGAGAGAAAACTTCATTAAAACATGCATCTACAAACATTTCCTCTTATAATGATATCCTGTATTTGAAAGACACTCACTGCTAGTTGAAACAGCAAACGGCAGTGCCAATATGGAGTCTGCTGCGAGATCTGGATGGCTTTTCGGAGTAGAGGCTTTGCAGAATCAACCTGATTCTGTAAAGAATATACAAACCATTGTAAGGAATATTTACATCAAAATTAATTTTAGTGCTGAACATTCACACAAAAGAGTTTATATTGTGCAGTTACAAACACCTTCTCTAGCAAAAATGGACCGGTCTCACCCAATCCGGACAAAACTTCTCCCCTTAGACTTCCGTTCACCGAACTGACAAGGTTTTGATACCATAGTATAAATCTTTGGTGCAAGATGTAATTCAGAGTCCATTCCACTTTTACAATGCATTAATAAATTGTGCAAGTCCATACACCAAAAATCACAGAGATCAGCCTAGCGGATCTCAATATAATAAATTTGATCTCCAAACCCCTTATACATTAACATTGTTTCAGTGCTTGTGATGCTTAATCTCGCATTTGGGATGTAATTAGGTCAAACACATACTTTGGGAGTAAATATTTGACCATAAATTAACGGAATTTCAAAGGAAAGCAAATTCGTTCTAGCGGTTTATTAGAAACAGAAGTACATAACCTTGCAAAAGATAGCTTTTTTCGAGGGCGCGTCTCATGCACACCTTACGACCACCAGATGGCGCTTGATGCCTGCATAAAGGGAATGGCCCGGTTTCACCCTTTCTCTGCCTCGTCGAGGAAAACAAGGGTCTGTCTGCAGGGTTTACACACTCTGCCACTTGCGTCATGACGTCACCTGCACTTTCTGCCCCGGCCTGAGAAAGATCATGTTACGACCACAGAACTGAAAGACTTGTCATTATAAACGAAATAATAATAATAATAATAATAATAATAGTAATAATAATAATAATAAATGATTATGTACTTTTTTTTTTTTTTTAAATAAACCGCTAGAACGATTTTGCATTGCTTTTAAATGTTGTTAATTTATGGTCAAATATGTCCTCCCAAAGTATGTGTTTGACCCAATTACATCCCAAAGGTGAGTTTAAAGTATGGCCTGAAATATGTGCCACCAGAAACTGAATTTGAATATTTTTAAATTGAATTTTAATGGCTAAATTTGAATCACTGCATTAAAAATCTGAGTAGTATAATTTGAAATTTAATATATTCGTTTGGAACTGAAATGTTAAGAAAAATACGAATTTCAACTTCCTATATTCTCATATTCAGATCTCACAATTCAGATTCCAATATTTAATTTAAAACTGTGACAAACATTTGGGTAATTAAGGATGAAGGAAGAGCAATCGAGTGAAGAGATAATTCTAGCTCAGTAGCAGAGATACACAGGACTCCAATTCACCTTTTCCACTCGTAAACAAGGGCAGTGACATTTTTTTTTAATGTTGATGCTTTGTGGAACTGGAAAAAAGACGGCTATTTTTGGAACTGTGTGTTGTACATTGAAAATCCAGGGCAGAATATTTGTGGACCAGCGTACAGTTTACATCCGAAGGTCAGCGAATGTGGCTTAAAGCTCCAATGTATAAAATATTTGTTTTGTCTTGCGCCATGCAGTTTACGTACAGCTACGGAAGCCTTTGCTATTCAAAACGCCAATATGTCAAACATCTAGCTAAAAGCAGTGGCTACAAGTAACAATATAAATGAGAAATTATTATTTTTCTTTGAATGAGATGAGTGAGATGTGGTAATATTGACATTGTAGGTCTGTATCTCACGACTCGACCGAAAGCGAATGAAAAGCTACTTCTGTAGCCACGGTTCAATAAGAAAGAATGGCTGCTTTTGTATCAGACGAACATCCACTCTTCCCCTCTCTCACTCTAACGTTATAACATTATAGTTATCACAACTAGCTCACAGCTTACTCACATTCAAGTGAAGAGTGGAATATAATAGCATGTCATTTCATAGATAATATAACACTAAGCTTGCCACTTCGTTAAAAAACAAGGGTTAGCCTAATGAGGGGATAGAAAACGATTTTTACCTATTTGAAAGGATTTTTTCTCATTTGAAATTGATGGTGGTGGTAAATATTCATGAAAAAACACATATTTGTGAAGGGGTAACATAGACTTAGATTATGAACAGCTAAAAATGCTACACATTATACCTTTAAGGCACTAACGTTAAATCTGAAGAAACCTCAGAAGAAGCCTTATGTCTGCTTGTTTCATTTTGTGGATGGCAAACCGTAAGAACAACATCCATATCCCGAAAAATGGATGGGATATGTTACTCCTCTGCTAAAAAAGTCTCTATAAAGGCTCTATAATGTTTGTCTCTTCAGCGTATGGTGGGAGATGGATGTATATGTATAAGTTCTAACCTTTTAGTTGGTTACTTGGTTAAAATGTTGTTTGTATTGTTCATTTTTGCAAATCTATACAAAATGCAAACAAGTTGTAAGACACCCCCACCCCACCCCCCCTCCCCCTCGATTGCTCTTCCTTCATCCTTAATACCCGGATGTTTGGCACAGTTAGTTTGAAATTGAATTTGGGAAACTGAATTTGAATTGTGAGATCTGAATATGAACATATGATATGAATATACAAAGTTGAAAATCGTATTTTTCTTAACATTTCAGTTCCAAACTAATATATTCAATTTAAAATGATACTATTCAGATTTTCAATATAATGTTTCAAATTTAGCCATTCAAATTCAATTTAAAAATATTCAAATTCAGTTTCTGGTGGCACATATTTCAGCCCATATTAAAGCACCACAAGCACTAAAACAATGTTAATGTATAGGGGGTTTTGAGGTCAAATGTATGATGTCGAGATTCGCCACATTTATTACTGTGATTTTTGGTGTATAGTCTTATACAGTTTATTAGTGCATTATAAAAGTGGAATGGTCTTTGCATTACATCTTACACCAAATATTTATAGGCTACTATGTAAACAAGACCTTGTCAGTTCAGTGAATGGAAGTCTATGGGGAGTATAATGTTTTGATTACACGCAGACCATAGAAGTTTCGTCCGGATAGGGTGAGACCAGTCAAAAATGTCTGGTGTCAAGTGGTGCCAATCAATCACCAAATGTGTTACCTGTTGGCAGTACAGTTCTGAGAGAAGACTTGCAGCTTCAAATTTGACATCTTCAAATTGTGGAACCTGGGAAACTGTTAAGGTAACTTAGAAATAGCATTAGAAATAACATTAATATTTTAAAAAAAGTTTGTGGCATATTTGCTTTCATGATCAATGCATGGTTTTAACATTTTAGCATTGATGTTCATTCAAACACAGGTTCGGTTCCTGGCATTGACAAACTAAGCAGTCGCTTAGTGCGCCAAAAAGCAAGGGGCAATTGCAATAGACCTATTCATTATAAACATTTATTTTTTTCTTCCATTGTTATTTCAATAAAAAAAATACTAGAACCAGTCCCTCGTTAGCAGACGCGACGACAGACGTTTTTGTTGGTCGCATTTTACCGGTAACAGGAACGTTAACGTTAAGTGCTGAAAATGAGCAAGGTACAAGCAATTCAATTAAAGTTCAAAAGGTATGTTTGTACTAAAAGGATACCGGTTGCGATATGTACCACTGTGGAGTGAAGAGAAGAAAACGATTAATCCAAGATAGACTGGACAACTTGCGCTGTTTGCTTTACTAATTAGCAAACAGCCGGTGCATTCCATCAAACTGTACATTACTAGTTTGAAAACTACTTTTTTCACTATTCATCAGTAACTTGCTAAAAATGTGAATTTAGCATAGGATGCGATAAGAGAAATCGCTAGTTTTGCGCATCTAGCTGTAACGTTACTAGCGCATAGGCTACCCAAACATACTCCAGAGGACTCGCCACCAGAATTTATCTCTACAAAAGACTACTATAAAACACTCTGTTAATTTAAAACTTTTTAGCATAAGTTACATACACTCTGTACCTCCCTTATGTACGTTTTTAAAAGCTAACTACCGCTTTCTCCAGATGACTCCTTGCAAGATCAGTGTTCTTCGTGTGATGGTAGAGAACGGAACCAAGTTGAAGATGTGTTCTTGCTTCAATCCTCGGAGGAGGTTTAAATTGAAAAACAGCTTGTAGACAATGTACACAAAGACGTATTTTTGGTGGACTCGATGTACGGAAATGCTCAGCAAAACCGAGAAGTGCGAGATACCACGGTTCAGGAGAATCACCAGCGGTCGCCATTTTGATGTCAATAAAAACAAGAAGCTTGCTTAATTCTCGCGTTATGCTCAGTACTACAACGAGAACGAGATTTGTTCGGAAAGAATTGTCGGAACTTGTAGTAGGCACAGGACCGTTATAAACCTTGACGATTAATACATTTGTAGTAGGCTAGGTCTAAAGGAAAATGTTAATTGGTACAATTTATTATTTTTTAGTGTTATGGTATTTTTTCCTAATTGTATGCTTATGAAATTGCACAAAATTACTGCGCAGCAATTAGAAAATCCTACGTGTAATCAGAGACGGTTGATCTTTGGTGAAAATCTTTGGTGTAATCAGCGTAGCCACGGGTTTTCCGTGCGGGTAGGCCTATGTAGACACACGCACAACTTTCCATCACAAAATACATATATTCAAATAGTTCATAAACAATGGATTACAAAAAAAAATACTCGTCTTTTACACAACGCGGCAACATAGGCCTAACCACAAGATAAAGGCATAGGCTAATAGCCTACCTACAAAAAAATACTGTGCTATTATATTAATAATTTGTAACCTAGATGATAATTTCTAAAACGTTGCTAATAACTACACTGTAAACAAAGCCAGACACTGAATTGAAAACAAAATCGGACATTTAAATAAATTAAAAGGCCTAAACAAGGGGAGCCTACTGGAATGCAGTATAACTTGGCACTAGATGGCAGGATTGTACAGTTGTTGTTTTATAGGTTCTACTCACGTCTTGCCCCGAACTTGACCTTGACAAAGTGGTCCCAGAGGCCTTTTTTGAATTTGCAATTCATTCTCCAAGACTCATAAAGCTATGTATATAGGAAACTTTTGTTTATTTATTATAGCAACATTTAATAATGTTCTGTTGTGTAGTTTCTTTAGACTGTTTAAAAAGAAAGTTCCAATTAAAGTATTTCCTGCAACAGAGCAATTTCACATGTCTCTCTCTATGTGTGCATGTCTGTTTGTGTGTGTGTGTGTGTGTGTGTGCGTGTGTGTGTATAGTCAATTAATATATAATTACAATTAATTGATCTACTCCTTATTCTCTTGTCTGAATGCCAGATGGCCAAGAAGCCCTCCTATGCTTACCCTTGACTTTGACTGTGGTCTCTCCACTTCCACAGCCGATGGGGTTGCCAGCCCAATGGCCAGGAGCCACTTTAACACCCATACACAAAAGTAGGCCTACCAGGGGGTAAAGTAGGCTTTTATTTGGAGGGAACTAGAAGCAGCACCTCTTTGAGGTACAGTTGCTATAGGTACCTAAAATGTGGCAGTGAAATAATAGATTTACTTGTATTCAAATGAAGCATGAATAATATACTACCTGCTCTTGAAAACCAATAACCAGCGGCTATTCACCCACAAATTTGCATCATTCTATCAGCTCTCTCATCTTCTAGCTCTGTGGGAAAGGTGAATGGGGTTACACTGGATAGACAAGAGAAATAAAGCACTAAAATGGACCCTTATTTGAATTACCCCACAAAAAGAGAGCACACCCACATTAAAATGTTAATAGGACTGTTTTGTCATTGGCTTATACAAGAAAAAACGTTATTGTTAGGCCTAAGGAAATGGCCATTTACAGGTTTTTATTAGTGAAAGTAATAGTAAGTTACATTTTTTCCTAAAGATAGCTAAGCATGTGGGAGTAAAGTCAGTGGCATTCAGGTATCTAGGTTCTAGCTTTACAAACATCATACATTTTTGCCATATTAAAATGCCCTGAAAGACAGGAGGAATATAAGATAGCCTTGTAAAGCTGGCAAAACTATCAAGTAAAGAAGTTGAGAAAACTAATGTATTTCACAGTATTTCAAATAAGACAATGTTTTTAGTTTTTCTTGAGAAAAAGGCCTTCATTTATTTAAGGGACATTTTCAATAATTTGGGCAATATGGAAGCTGTCCTCCTCTTTCTCTCCCTATCTGTTCCTAGCACAGCTCTGCTTCTCTGGTTCATTTTATAAGACACAACATATTGCAACTTAACAACTGGCAGCACTGTAAAATGACTGGGGTCACTGCATTGCTGAACTGGCTCCACAGATTGGCTGTTCTGACTGAACTGCCCTCCTCAAACACAAGCACTGTTTTTCACTTCCAATCATGTGCCGCTTCCTTTGGGCTGATCCAATCAAAGAAAGTCTCAGTTCCTCTTTTCCAATCCAACAGAGCATCCTTTGAGCTGATCCAATGAAACACATCCTGTACTCTTCCGCTATAATAAAACACAGTCTATTCTAACCTGAACAAATCAAACATAACACAAACACTGCCCCCACTAAGCTGTTCTTAATTAAACCACGGCAATCGAAGAGTGTGAATTATACCCTTTGTCCCAGTAATCCAGTAAATACTGTCATTCCCTCTGGTTTAAATGTAGGCAAGCTCATCCTCTTTTGTCAATCAAAATTCTCGCAATAGCTTGTGCCTATTTAAGTCCTACCTCTTGCATCAATCCAGCTGAGCTTTACAATGTAGGTAAAGATATAAAAGAGCTTCGGGGTATTTTATGAAATGTCTCTTTTTAATCATATAACTACATTACATAACAACAGTTAAAAATAAAAGCTTTAAAATTATGTCATGAAATGTTAAGACGTGTTACGGATCACAAATCTTCAGGCAATATATTGTTGTAAAATCACAGTTATTAGCACCTCTATATAATGTATTCCTCGATTTATCTCATTCTGAGACTAGCATTATGTGAAGCTGCTACTACACTGCCCAGGACTTTTCACTTTGGAAGGTCTATGGCTTGAATGCTCTTTGTTAATATGGGACTATATTTTGGGATTATTAGGACGCTATTAACACCATTGACTAATTGCCCTCTGAGTGACTGCAAACTTGCAACCTTGTATGACCCTAGGCAGTTGGGTTAGCCACTTGAGCTGTGGAATTTTCTTTGCCTTTGTTGTGCATGGGTGCTCTCTGCTGTGAAGTGCAACAATACATAACTTGCATAATAAATAAATGTTAAAATAATGAAAATACTGGAATTTGTTTATCTTTCTGTTTTGCTTTTTTTTTAAATTATTATTTTATAACTCAGGAAAATCTTTTTAAACACACACACACACTTGCAATGTACACACGTAAGCAATATCTAAAATATCAGTCCTTTTGATTGAGAAAATAGTTATTGTGGGCTGATATTATTATTCTGAAATTCTAATTATAACACTTTTTTGGTCCCATTCCTTTCTTTTATGACTACAAAGCATAGCAGTGAGATGTGTGAGAAGCCCATTACCTGAGAAATGGGTAATTTATAAACATGCTTGAGTCTGAGGGAGCAAGCTGATGACATGCATATATTTAAGCGTAGCCTGCTGTGACTGGCCAACTTTGCATGAGAAAGGCAGGGGTCCTGTGAACCCTCTGCTCCCTGTGTGCAAATTCAATAGCCGCAACATGGTTAGCATGACAAACTATGGGCCAAGTTCTTGCACTTGTTTCTTAACCGCCCCCACCCCCACCCCCACCACACTACTCCAAAGCGCCCTTCTGTGTCCGTCTTCCCGCTCACACCTCCCACATGTGAGTTTATGCTTTTTTGTGTTGGCAAACGAGGCCATGGGGGGTGGGGGATTATCAGTAAACTGAACTGAAGTGAAACCGATCCCACCCTATAAATCACATATAGAAAATATTTTAAAATTAAAATGCCTGTGTATTCACTAATAGACATTTGATAACCCAAGAGGATATACACTTTTATTGAACTACATTCTTATTTTGTCAATATCTTTTGCATTTCTGTTTGGCTGTGACCAGGGCACACAAATATTGATCAGATCTCAAGTTGCACATTCAGTAGAAGGAAATACACTAGTGTTTTGACATTAGGCCAACAGAATGTCAGCTTTAAAGAGCTGAATAGTCAATGCATTCCTACTCTGTGTACATAAAAAATATTATACATAAATGATCCCGTATAAAAAAGAAGCATGGAAATATCCTTTTATTGAGGTTATTAATGTATTAAATTTAGACTTTTTTTGGTAATATAAACTGATGCAAAATATGTATTGTATTAGTAAGAAACAAGTGAGGGTGTTACAGCATTTTTACCATATCTGTTACATCTATTACATTAAAATATTACCCATGATTGTTTGAAAATGCAAAGCGAAATATATACTACTAAGATGAAACCCTATTTCACAGATTTAAAAACAATTTTGTTGATATTGGTAAAACTGCCTATTTAGATCCTTATTCCAGCTTTACAAAACCATCATTTAAAAAAATAAAAAATTAAATTAAAACAAAAATAAATTATTTGAGGACCAAAGGGAAATTATATTGCCTGCATGATATCTCATTATTGATAAGTAGGCCAAATGAGTGAAGAAACAACAAGCCAATCTCCTGTAATTGAGGTAAAAGAGGTAATCTTCTACCTCATCTATAATAATGCATGTTATTCAGTGTGGTCCTGTTAATCCATGAATACACAGAGTAACTCAGTAAATATGAATACACCGAAGAGGTGGAGGGCTATAATCTTATGCTGCTCTTTGTCACATTATTAGAAATAAACACTGTTAGAAAATGTTATTCAGGTTTAAACATTTTTGAAACATTTTTTTTCTTAAATTGGTTGTGATTAACTGGTTGTGTAAATAAAAACAACATTGAAAAAAACAGATTTCAATCATCATCTTCGTGCTTGAGTTTTGTTGTAATGGGGTATGGGCAAATATTTAGCCAATGACTCTTCAGACCCTTAATGCTCACATAAGCTACTGTATAAACACCAGTGTGTCAGAAGATAACAGTCAGCTAAGGTATGAAGTCATATCTTTTTACTGCCATCTTTTTTTTAACTAGTCAAGGTGCCACTTTCTCAATAGCACCATCGTTACACTGGCCCCACTACTGGCCAATTTCCTCTGAAGCCTAAAACGACCAATCCTTGTCTCACAAGACGAAGACAATGCGAACCCTGGAGCAATTACTAATGATAAAACTATCAGAAGGCAGGGATTGGCAGAAGGGAGGCCAAAGTGTGCACAGGATAGGCCAGGGGGCTCCCTTCCAAATCTCCCTAGTTCGGCTTAGAGAAAAAAGCTTGTAACTCCCAGGTTTATCCCTGGTTGAAGTGGGGGAATTTGCCATGGCTGCTAAGCATGCATATCAGGCCATCACACGGCTCACTGAAGTCTCCATGGGTGGCCATGGTCAATCCCATCCTCTCCACTGTCTGAGCAGAATGGGCTAATCTCTCCTCTCCATTCAGACCAGGGCCTTTCCTCCTGGAGGCTGATGCACAGACCCACCGGTCAGGCCCTGGTTTCAGGTCAGAAACGCTCAAGGGAGGGGTGCAAGGAACAGTGTGGGTATGAGGGAGGGTCGAGGAGGTTGGTGGCGAGAGCACAGGAGCCTTGTTTCACTGGGGGCATTGGAGCGCACGGAGGGCCACTGGAGCATGTCATCAACCAACTGTTGGGGGAAAACAATGGGAGGTGCAATCCCCACAAAACAAGGTGTGTGTGTGTGTGTGTGTATGCATGTATGTCCTTGTGTGGCTCCTTTATTACGCTTTAGCCACACTCCTCAGTGCCCAGCTCTGGCCCCCACAGAAGGCCTGTTCAGGCCTGCTCTACTCATTTTGGGACACCCACAATTTTAAAGCATGAATCCCAATTTTCATTTTCCCTGAATGACATGCACTTTAAGGACAAACAAAAATAAATCACACACAAAAAAACCCCAAACATTTGTATTTATATTTTTTATTATTAATAAAGAGGCACCGAAAGAAAAACATGAATTACTAAAAATGAAAGAAATTATTATTAATATTATTATGTTGTTATAAATAAACAACAAAAACAACAACAATAATAAACTGTTCAAATATTAAAATTCAAACTTACCAATAAATACCTCACTTCCCTGTGAGAAATAAGAATATCTACATGATTAACCTGTGCAAAAAGCCACACATGTGATCTCTGATCTCTCTGCTGCAGTGCCAGCCAAGGACATGAACTCCAGTCACGCAGGTGTGTGCATCAGCTGGTTCATTTCTGCATGGTTTCTCCCATGTGTTCCTTGTGTCTAAAAAGACGGAAGACACAAAGGCTTATTTAATAGATTG
Source organism: Limnothrissa miodon (assembly GCA_017657215.1). Taxonomy (NCBI): domain Eukaryota; kingdom Metazoa; phylum Chordata; class Actinopteri; order Clupeiformes; family Clupeidae; genus Limnothrissa; species Limnothrissa miodon. Next base: position 585,137 of record JAGFZM010001612.1, read on the forward strand.
CCAATGGGCAATAACAAGGAAGCACAGCTGCTCTGGGTATAAATGTGGTGATAGGCTAAGCTAACACTGTGCCCAGTCACTGTACGTATTAGCATGAAGGCATACTGAGGATAGGAATGGGAATGAGGATGGGGTTGGGGGCTGGATATAGCTGACTTTAGCAGCATCAGAATGAGTCGGCCAGTTTTCCTTTAATGGGGAGTGGCCATGTGCAGCCTCAGCGCTGATGACGAGTGTCATGAGCCTCTGTGTGTGTGTGTGTGTGTGTGTGTGTGTGTGTCTACGGTTGCCTCTCAGCCAAGCCACGGCACTCTGTTTACCAGCACACACTCACACACACACACATACTGCACAGAGGGGATGGTGCTCAGACTTTATCAGGCACCCAGATGACCCTGTGGCTCATAGACAGACTCAGGTCAAGCAGAGGCTGTCTGGGCACCCAGCTTGACCCGTTCCTGTGTGGGTCTAGCATGGACACCCAGAGGGGGGAGGTGTAGGGCTGGGTGTCTGGGGCCAGACAAATATCACCTCTGGGATTTGGATGGAGACACAAACAACTGACCCCACTAATTCTCCACCACAGGCCACTTGCCACACTGCACCATCCGCTGTCTGCGCCCATCAGTATTAAGGAGTCTGACTGGGTTACAATGCAATACACAGACAAACAGACAACAGCCAAAAAATGATGATGAAAAGATGCTTTCTTGTGTTAATGAGAGCAGAGCCATGCTGAATTCTGCAACCGTAAAATATCAACCATAAAATAGAAGTAGCTTATACTGCTTATATAAAACACTTGAATAGGGTAAAATTATTCTTACTTATGATAATGACAAATTATATTTGTGCCTCCCTTCAACAACAAGACCAAACTTGCACAGAAGATAAAATGAGGCAAAAACAAGACAACAGAAAGCACTAAACAGTTATCTGGACCTCTATATCAAAGGAAGGAGGGAGGGAAAGAAAATAGGAAAGAGAGTCAAAGAAGTGAAATGATTTATCAGCATATTAAAGCAGGGGGAAGAAAGTGAATGCAGTGGAAAGTGTATGAGACTCTAGGGGGCTGGAGCAGCCTGGGAGACAACGGCGACACACCACAACCTGCTGACTAGAGGGAAGCGGACTAATTTATTCCCCCATGTGGCTGGGGGTGGCCAGGCTGGGTGGGTGGGTAGGTAAAAGGGGGTTGTGACTGGATTGTGTCTGGGACCCTCAATGGCTTTGGGAGGGTGCGTATGGTGTACGCTGAGTATGGTATGGTGTGACTGAGGAGGGGGGAAAGGGTGGTTTGTGTGTGTGTGTGTGTGTGTGTGTGTGGTTGGGGACTGTATTTTAGGGGAGCGAGACGGGGGGTGCTAGGTTCCTTGTTCAATTCAGACTGTCTGTCTGATGTCCCATTAAGTTTTAGGCTGGGGGGCTGAAGGAGGTGGTGGGGGGTGGAACTGTTTAACCCCTCGATAGACTGCTGCTGCTCTGGGTCCCATTATTTAGGAAAATCTGTCTGCTGCATACTAATTATGCATCACCCTGAAGCAGGGTGCCCAATGATTGGGATCTCTGTAGAGAGGCAGAGTGACATATGTGTTACGCACGCTGGTGAATGTCCAGGGCCTGGAGTTAAAACCAGGTTTGGACAATATATAATGGCTTATGGGTCAAACCGTAACTGTACACTGGACCAGAGAATGATGACTTTATCTTTTTTTTTTAAAGTAGATTATGGAAAATATACTATATTTAATGTCAATGCAAAAATGAAACTGTCAATGCAAAAATGGAAAAACATCTAAGAACAGCAGCACTTTAAAAATGATATCAGTTAACCACCACTGATGAATCAATCATGATAACTAAGTGTTATGGCTTCAGCAGTGGAGAGGAGGTTAACCGCGCCACGTTTGCGTTCCTCAGGGTAATGTTTTTTTTGGAAGCTCTTTTTCTCCTCCTAATAACCACAGGGCTCCTTTTTAAAAGAGGGGGACACTTTTGGGCTGTCCGCACTCTGGCCCGTTTTTTTTTTTTTTGCCGTGACCAGCCAACAAAGATGTACGAGGTGGTAGCAACGGCAGGAGCAGAGCCGCCTCATTAAAAATACATGTCACTGGATCACACCTCGCATGAATCAAGTGATTTCCCTGCACCATAAGTGACCATGACCAAGCCCTGAATGGGACCTGGCTGCAGCTATACCAATAGAGGGCCAGACGGTAGCCTCGTGGGAACCGCCTCCTCACCTGGGGGGGATTTTTTAGCTATTGTTGGTCTGTTTAACACTGCCTCTAAAAACACCTCTTTATAGACTGGGCCACATATTCACAGCATACAAGGGGTAGTGGCCCAAGGACAGAGAGAGAGAGAGAGAGGGGGGTGGGGGAAGAGTGAGTAAAAGGGTTAACTAATGCAAGGCCAAAAATAATGAATCTAAATAACAATTATAACACAAATTAAGAATAAGATTACAAACTATTTGTTTTTTTAAATGTATTCGCTAATAGACATTTAAAGTTATTTTTATTTTATGATCTTAAAAGCACCCATAGAACACATTTTTTGACCATCATAAATTGTTCTCTGAGCCTCAGCTTATGCAAATATGTGCGGCTGTAAGTGACCCAGAAGCACTTCTAGCGCATTGTTTACAGGCTCATTTAAAAGGCTTAGAACAAAAATATTCGTAATTCCCACCTCACTTGGCAAATTCATGAAGCAACAGGGGATTGGACCAGAGACGTTTCCAAACGATCTTTGGTTGGACCAAAGATCAATTCAATTTCACGAGCAAGTCAGTATGGCAAGGCTGCCGTTTTAGAGGAATTATTTTTCCCAAATCTGTTGGCACCAATGAGAAACGAGCTTACGTACACGTCATCGGAATGAGTGGTCTGATTGGTTGTAGATTTGTCAAGTAGTATACAGAGGCATCTGATGGACGCAGGTTAAGCCCGCCTCCCAGAAGACGTTTAGTAATGTAGGATGGCCAGACTAAGCTCCCATGAGCTTTGTCGCGCAAGCCAGGCTACCTAAATTCAACAATAACAAAGTAAATGTGGTTTGACATTCTATGGGCACTTTAAATGAATAAAGATGTGAAGAGTTATGTATATAGATCAGTAAAAAAATCTACAATGTTTACAAAGTTTAATGATGTGAACAACAATGAATCTGCTGAAGTTTACAGTGGCCAGACAGTGTGTGTTCATTTGAATGAATGTGTGTGTATCTACTGTATATTTTCCCCTACGGAATTAAATGCCTCAACAGGCATGATAAGGATGGCTATGAGGGAGTCACAAAGAAGGGGAGCAGCTTCACTCCCTCCCCTCCTCTCCTCATGCAGCAAGGACCCCACTACGCATCTTTGTTGCTGTCTACAGTCTGCCTGAAGGAAAAGCATGAACTACAGCACAATGGCTCACACATTATACATACACACACTACAGCAACTTATTCCAGGAAATATCTCTCACCCATATGAGAAAAATAATAAAGTGAAAGACATTTTTTAACATTTCCTTCCTTGGATCCTGGCACATTCAATGTAGAGCACAGGCTGCCCGAGCCTCAAAGACATCTCCCTCTGTCATGATTCTTTTCTTCAAACAGAGTAGAGTCTTTCAGGCAGGAATGAATCTAAACACATTAACATACAGATTATGCAAAGTTGGCGAATGGTTATTAGTATCACTGGGAATCCACCATGCATGACCCTGTTTATGTTGTGGTGTGGTAAAAGCAACACACACTTGCTTCAGACTTGTTCATCAGACCAGCTTGACTCCTGACCCAATATTTTGGATCAGAATATTTTCTAATTTTTATTATACTTTATTAGGTCAAGATCAATGAGTTTAAAAATTATTTAGGTATTTTGACAAGGTATGTAAATTCTATGTGTCTATTAAAGACATGTACATTAAGTTAAGATGTAAAAAATATAGACAAGAAAAATAGGATTTAATTTATATTATACATTTCTAAATGTAAATTGTAGCATTCTAGGCAAAAGCAATGATTAAGGCAGTTTTTTTTGTGAAAATTGTTTTTGGCATTCACGCTTTGACCTTTGACCTTTCTTCAATTTCAAATCATGATCAAATATTAGTAGAAGTAAACACTCTTATCAAGTCACTGTACTGGACCTCTTGGTCCTCATACAATGTCAAAAACATCCTTTTTTACCCACATTGTAGAGGTCAAGAAGTCAAAGATGCACTTCAGGGAGTGAAAGCAGGATAACGAAAGAATACTGAGGATCAGAACAATGAGTAAATGATAAAAAACATGTAGAATGGGGTGAGTGAGCGTATAGAGTTAAGACAAAAACGAGAGAGAGAAAACAAAAGAGATTGAGGAGAGAAAAGGGATCACTAGGGAGTTTGTCAAGCCCCATCCACAACTGTGTCAACCCCAGCTGAGCAGACATTTTGTTGACATGCTGATAGGGACTTAAGCAGTGGGTGGGGAGGCAACCAAAGCTGCTCAGAGAATGAGAGAAATGGGCAGCTTGGTGGGGAAGGAGAGAAGGTTCACAAAAGTGCCGTTACTAAGCTTGATTTCAGCGCGAGCTGAGACGATTAGCCCTGGGAGCAATGGAGACAGAGGGAGAGACGGAGTGTGTGTGTGCGTGTGTGTGTGTGGGTGATTCAGTCAGTCACAGACTGGCCAGAAACTGGCCTATTGAGGTGATGGCGAGAGAGGGGGGGGGGGTGCCTTTCAGCTGGCCTAATGAAGCATAGGCTGACATGAATAATGGAATCCAGCTAAGGGTGGACTTTTGTTCCATGCCTCTCCGGTTGCTTCCTTTTTTCAGGAAACTGGTCATATGCTGTGGTCCCACCCCTTAAAGGAACACCTTAAAGGAACATTGTTTCAAATGGGGGAACAATGCATTGGGCACCTACAGGATCAACACAAAGTTGTGCAAGAACATGGTCCATTCTTAGATAAGAGGTGCCGTTTGGCTTGGCTGACAGTTCAGCATGCTCAGGAGCCAGTGCTGTATGTAAGTGATGCATAGAGGGAAAAGAACAGCCATTTGTTTGATCAGAAATGTGTTGCACTCCTTTTGGAAAATCCCTAACAAGCATCAACAAGATTTCTGAAAATGTAGAAAAACATCTGTAGCTAATTCTAGCATGCTCCAAACATGTGTGTTTCCCTACAAGGTCCCAGCCCCCTGTGCAGCCCTATCATTAAAACAGCCTGCTCATCTCCTCCACCCCCAGCCAGACACCCAGGGGCTCCCTTGGCAGACAGAACCCCCTCAACCTTGACCTCTTGGGGTCCTTCACCTGCTGCTGAGTGAAAGTGTGTGCAGCTGGGCTGTCTAGCCTGGCAGTCATTCCCACGCTTAGTTAGCAGTCATTTGGATTCCAGGCGAGAGTCACCAAGGAGGGGGCTTGCCATGCTCTGTTGCCAGGAAAGCCGAAAAAAGTGTGTCAACAAAAAGTGTGAATTTGTGTATGTGTGTTGTGGCCGTCTCTCCTTTTCAGCAGCCCTGAATTTGAAAACAAACCGAGCTGCACACAGTCTTCCAGTTCACTGCCACAAGAAGCTAGTTTCCATTGTCTTCTTTTTATTCTTCTGTGCTCACTCATGTCTTTGCCCTCCGAACCCCCTCCCCAACTCTAAACACAAAATCCTCTTGTGGTCTATATGCTGTCGCCCTATACCATCCATGGGCAAACAACCATTCCCCCACCAAATCGTCCCCCCGCGTTTGCATGAACAGTTGACCCCAGCCAGGCTGAGCTGCACATGGACCTAAGGGACTTCATTTTTTCATAATGGTCAAATCTCAAACCCATGCCTCAGCATACGAGCTGACCAATACCCTCCCGACACCCACCAACCCCAGTGCTACCCAGGCCAGCAGTTTAATCACATTTCCCTTCACCACGCCACACAATCCAAGACCCCAGTGCCAGAATTCTGTTGTGTGCAATGCACTGTCTGCATGCAGCTCAGAGTGCTGTGGTGGGCTGTTGGAATGACATAAGCAGTGAGTTGGATAAATCCTTGAGTGTTTTTCCCTCTTCCCCCACTATAATCAGAATGGGTCCTCTGTGTGTATGTGTGTGTGATGGACTGCCTGCTCTACGAGTTTGAAGAAGGGCTGGCGCTTGATTCTCTTTCACTTTTTGTTTGAGGCTTTTGCTCGTTACCCCACCCCCACAAAAAACAAACAAACAAACAAATAGCACTTCAAAGAGAAATTACAGAACATCTAGAAAGTGGCTCCAAACAAACAACTATCCTTTCTTATGACTAAAGTCACTAAAGCAAACAGATGTATCTCCTCAGTGATGGTATGTGAAAGATTCTAAAGAAGATTTTGCGTCTAATAAAGAATCTTCTAGCTGTGTGTACAGATGGTTACAAACTATCTGTTTGTCTGCGTTGTGTCGTTCTTGTGGGGTTTCGCAAAAACAGCCACAGATGCCAAAAATCAATTGCACTTACATTTATTATATACAGCATAAATAAGAGTTACAGAAAGAATAATGAGAAATAATAAAAGACCATCAAGGAGGTCTCCCTAAAAGAACATGAGCCATATAGGCTAAAAAGAGTGGTCTAAGTCGAGTCTGAAACGAGTCTAACAAAGGTATAAAGCATACCTGAGAGAAGTCTAAACGAAGTCAAAATGAATGTCTACGAATGTCCGTAGAAGTCTGAAAAAAGTCCAAATGAAGTCTGAGGAAAATCTGTATAAGTCTGAAGAAAATCTGAATGAAGTCTGAGTCTTGCACAGAGTGCAGGACGATTTATACCCAACAAAGATAACCAGACCAATGTGGCGAGCATGCCACGTAGGTGACCTTGAAGGCCTAGAGCCGTTAATAATGAGGCCTAGGGATCCACCAAGTGGATAAACAAGTACTAAAACAAGAGAGTCATCTCGAGAGGGGGACAGGGGATCAGAAGTGTGACTAAATAACTACACATATGGTAAATAGCTTGAACATGAAATAGTAAACACTATAAGACTCAGTATAGTAATACAACAGAAAATACACCAAAATCTAACATATGGAAAACATCAATAAAAAATGCTAAACAAAAATCCTGGTTGTTAATGGATTAAAATTATTTAAAAAATAAAAACTTAACAACAAAACTACAGAAAGGGGATATTTGACAATGCTGAGGGCAGGAATGTATTTTTTAACAGACACTAAATTTGATATTGCACACACATTAGGTGTGGTATGCTTAACAAATACGCAGGACTATTTAATTAGGGCATTTCAGTGGCAGTGGCCACTGAAGTGGTAGAGTGGAAAAAAGAAAACCCTAAACAGGTCTGGGTGAATTGAGTTGCGGCTATAAATGCTTTCAGCAACTATTACTTCTGTGGGTGGAACACATTCAATCAATATCCGAGCAAATAAAGGAACTGGAACTCATGGCAAGAAGAGCTTCAGAAGGAGTGGCTACACTAGAACACAGACCTTCCAAAACACCTCACCTCCGTTTAGATGTAATACCCTGAACAGATGTGGGAAGATTACTGATCCTACTGCGACCAGAATGATACTTTAATGATGACCTGTCATCTGGATAAAATAATCTGGCTTTATACTTGCATTATAAAAAGACATTAATAGTACTGATTATCTGATTCACTAATGGTTTTTATATTTGTGTTCTTTTTTGTCATATTAGTGCATTTAAACACTGATATTACAATGGTTGGTTGCCATTTCTCTTTTAGCAGATATGCTTGATTAATGAATGTATAAAATCAATAGCACTTGTCTTATGAAACAGCTTGATACAATCACGTCATACTCTCCATTTGATCAGAGCGGAGTTATAACCATGCTGCATGCAATGCTCAATGAATCTATTTTATACACCAAACTGCCATTCAGCCATGCTAGGGCCAAAAATCTGATTGAATGAAAAGGGAACCATAAACACGCAGCAGCTCACTAACACTGACAGCCGGAGCACGTGCTGTGCACCCAGCAGCTTACATGAGAACAAAACCTTATGTGATGGTGTGTGTGAGAATGTACAATGAGTGTACAATGTGTGCATGTGTGTGTGCACAGTAAGCATATATGCAAGAACATACGCTTGTGAGTGTGCGTTTATGTGTGCATGTTTGAGTATGTCTTTGACTTCCTGGATCTGGCCTCCTGGTCTGCAGGGGGAGATGAGCAAAGAAGCAAAGCACTCTGCCTGTATCACAGCGGTTGATTATTTCCTACCCCCTAAATCCCCCCCCCCTCTCTGCCACTCTTGTTAGCACATTGCGGAATGTGTTTGGCTCTGCTGTTCATGTTGTGCAGAATCATGCATAATTGCAAAACACTACGCAAGGGCAGTTCAAGTAATTGTTATTTTAAGAGGTTTTTTGTGGGAGATTGTGACGTCTTTCTGGCTGGGAGGGTGAGTGACCAGTCTGAACCCTAAATTGTGCCCGATTTGTTGGGAGCAGAGACATAGGGGTTTCCATGTCTGCAGCCGAGGCAGTGTGTGCGCGCGCGTGCGTGTGCGAGTTTGTCTATACACCCACATGTCACTTGGTTACAATGTTGTCTGGCACTCACACAGAAAACATATGGGCTCCCCAGGTGTTGTAAATATGCAAATGTAAGCCAGACACACATCCACACATGGTCTGACCTATACACACAATTGTTCCTAAGATTTCATCTTTACAGACAGGATGGTCCAGACACAGACGTGCAGATCCCCTGCCCCCACTACTTAGCTGCTCAAGATCACCCACACACACAATGCATAGTTTACAGCACCATGCCCCTCCTCAGCACCATGCCTTACAGCTAAAGAAAGTCAGTCACATCACATGGTTTCATTTTTTATCCGTACAAGACCCCACAAAAACACATTAGCATTAGATACCTTAAACAAAGTCTTAATTCCTTGTTACTAGAATAATCCATTTCAGTGGCAATGCATGAAAGACATTGCTTTATTAGAAATGAGCAGGAAAGTAATTTTACAGTGACTTAGGCCATCTTTACTTATCACTGATATCAGGTCAAAATTAATCTAAAGAACTACAACAGATCAGAGGTCTGTTTAAAGGCCCACTATGCAACATTTTTCATTTAATTAATCTGTTTCATACTGTTTAGGATGCTAAGATTAGTCATTACACGGCTAACGAGCGGTGTAGAATTCGCCACCGTGGCCAATAGCGGTAGATACAGCACTTGCAATGTTCAGCAGCGCGGACCACCTCCAATAGAATGCAGTGCAATACAATGCAATATAGCGGTCTTTAGAGGGAGCTTGTGAGAGAGAAAAACAGAATGTTGCTTAGCCCCGGTTTAAGAATTTATTTATTAATGTGTTACAATACAACTGACTGGATTATCAATAACAAACATTCCATCCACATTTTTTTTGTGTGAGGTACTGGCGCCTAATGATGACTTTCAAACTCAGTGAAAACTGATAGAGAAAGGAGCCTCAGAACACACCTATAAGAACGCATATTATGCCATCTTGGAATACACTTTTCCGCCAAGCTATCTACAAATGATCGTTAATTATGCTGAAGTAAACACAACATCCATGGACTTCCCAATGCACCCTACACTGTATCCCCGTCGCCCCATGCTATCCCACCTATTTGGCACGGCAAGAAAAACATGAGCGTGAAGTTGAGTATTGCGTGGATGTGCACAATGTTGCCTGCTGAGCTCGGTGTGAAGGCCGCCTGCTGTTGGGTCCCGGACCCCTGCCTGCGCTCAGGGGCCCTACAGTGGGGAACACTAGGCATGATAAAGAGCTCATTATGGGCCTGGCTGTCTGAGGCTGAAACAGAGACCTGTCCTCAGTCTCATATTCAAAGGATTTTGCATTTACGGGCACCCTTCCAAGAAAAAAAAAAAACATTAAGAAAAAAACGAGCAGCCGGTCACAGATATTATATATGTCTGAGGATAGAAACAGCTTGTGCTTTTGACAGTGCAGCCCCATATTTTTATACACAGTCATTGAGAAGGAGCAACAAAGTGGCACCAGCACATGCAGGCAAACAAAGGAGATTTTGAACCACGCAGGGAAAACAAAGAGGCGACAAAGAGCAACATGCATGCTTTGCAGATGACGAGACGCGAGCTTTGTAAGGCTCAGTGTTTTCCTCCTTGCCCAACTCAGGGTTATGGTGAGAGGAGGGAAATGAGCACCAAGCCTATTCAAATGCAATTATCCGCCATTTGCATATCCTTGATGATTAGGCAGATGGTGGACGTAAAAAGGTGGGCGCCATCTTGGGAAACGAGACAGCTGGCAGGCAGTGGCCGCCATTTTGTTAACGACACTGCCCGCTGTACCCACAGCATGGCATTGGCACCATTGTTCCATGGTTCGCCAGACTGGCATGATGTTGTACCTCTTTAGACCACAGGCAGCTGACAAAATGAAAATGTGATCACAACTAATCACATTAGGTGATGGTTATGCTAGACATATACAATCTGAAGCATCTGACTGAGGTTGTCTAACTGAATTTAACCAAGAAGTTGGTTGTGCATTACACTGGAAGTCTGAGAAATCCTACACTGCAAAGACAAGTGCTGCTTACCTTATTGGACCATAGCCATTATGCTGGTTCACAGTGTCCATGTTCGTTCCTCCTCTGCAGCCTCCTGCAGTTCTGGCACACACATCTGAAGCAACAGTACTCTCATTGGCCTTCCAAAAAACATTTACAGCTCCTTTTAGAATCATTTTACATGACCGTCTGACGGTCTGCCTTTTCTTTTTATGGTCTCTTCTTGTCACTTTGGGGATCCATTATTAAAGTTGTGTAATATTGTTTGTTAAATATCCAGATGATGCAAAAATATCAAGTCCATCAGTGCTTCTTTGGAATATGTTAGTTGACTTCCACAGTCATTTTTGGGACGTATAAATGTGGAAGGATCAAACATTTTTAAATGTCTATGCAGGCTGGATTACCCACCACTCAGCGCATTTTGGGAAAGAGGAAGAAAAAACCTAAGAAGGACCTCCACGAAATGCTCATTCAAACAGTTGCGTGCTCACAGAGAGAAAAAAAACAGGAAAAAAAGACCTCTGACATTCTTTTTCTATTCCTTCACAGGCAGACAAAGTTTTATCAAGTGGGGTTGGGCCAGTGAAGTCCCTTTGGCAGAACCACACACATACCCTCACTTCTTTCTTCCATCTTCCTGTCTCTCCATCTCACCATCTCACACACAAATACCTCCACACGCACACAGTGAGTGAGCGAGTTGAAGGACGAGACCAGATAGCATCCCCTGCCTGATGTTCACAGACTGGGAGCAGGCCTAGGATAGAGAGTACGAGAAGAGTACTGGTGGAGAGTCCCTGGGCTCTGTGGCCGTGGGCTGTGCTGGGTAACCTCTGGCAGCCTCTCTCCTCTGTATTGATTTTCTAGCTCTCCTCGCTGCTACTGTTGCAGTTGCTGTTGCTGCCGTGGAGCAGGCTTTGCCGGCGGGGAAAAGCAGCCCACCTCCTCTTGCCTCCTCCGCGGCTCCCCGGACGGCTGGACCCCCAGCTGGAGGAGGAGGAGGTGGAGAGAGAGAGTGAGAGACAGACCCTGCGGATACAGCACAGGAGCCTAGAGAAAAAGTGGATAGAGAGAGAGAAAGAGAGAGAGACAGACCCCCTGGCGATCAACAGCTGTGTTCACCTGCTCCAAGTTCACTCCTGCAACATTTCATCCACCAATAGCTTCACTCCCACTCATCCTCCTCCACCTCCCTCTGCACACAAACATAAGAGAGAGAGAGAGAGAGAGAGAGAGAGAGAGAGAGAGAGAGAGAAAGAGAGAGGAAGAGGGGAGCGGAGAGAAAAAAAAGTTCAGTTTCACTTCCAGCATTTTGCCCATTCCAAGTGTCAGTCCATGCCTTTGATCATGGAGCTGAGGAAGAAGAGTGTTTTGGCATCCTCTCCTTGTTTGTAATGTGAACTTCATAACCTCGAAATAAAAACAGCTGAAATGGGAGATTTTTTGAGTTAAGTGTGTCAGACTTTCACAAACTCGCTGCCAAGTACACTTAGGGCCATTATCGTGATGGTTCCCATATAGGCAGCGGTGACAGTATCTAGGCCCATTATAGGACCAGCACAGCACAGACTGCCAAAATTCATTAAATTGGTTCCCATCCCCGTTTACCATTACTTGAAAACTGCAGAAGTGTGCAATTTACAAATAATGTGTTGAATTGCACCAGTTTCCCAACATCTACATTTTGTTTAGAGTATGAGGTAAACAATTTGTTCACTATACCTCAGAGGACACACAACAATAGTAAACTTTATTTGAATTAATTGGAAAAACATAATGGGTAAATACCTACTAACTCCGAAGCTTTCATTTTGCCTGAATTCTGAAACGATTTCAGCAACCCTCTTATTATGTTAATGAAGCAAGAAGGCCATTTCTATATGGACTCTGCCCCCCCATTGTGTCCACAAACTGTGAAAGAACTTAGCCAGTCCACCCCCTCTCTCTGCAAAGCAATGCAGAAATCCTCAGCTCCTTCACCTGCCAACAAAGTTAGTAAGAAGGAAGAGAGGAAGTAACGTTGGCAAGAGAGAGAGAAAAAAAGAGACCCTTGGCTGCCAGAAAAATGTAGATAAAGAGGTAAAAGTTGAGAAAGAGTCGACAGCAAATCCCATGTTGGAATGGTGGCATTATATGGGTTGGTGGTGGTGGTGGTTGGGGGGACTACTGATGGTGAGAGGGGAAAAAGAGCACTGCTTAGGCTGGTTAGGGGTTAGGATTGGAGTGGGGGCAGAGGAGGTGTTAGAGAGGGAACTGAGGGACGAGGAGCACGTCTCAGACACAATAATACTATTCATTGGGCTCAGACATGGGTGTTAACTCCCCTCTGACAGGACACAATGGGGCGCCCTGGCATTCAGACAGCCCTGGCCATATTGTTAGTTCAGGACAGCACTCTCTCTGCCGCAGGATAAAGCGCCAGCATTGTGTGGCGGCCACTAGGATGGATGGAGGGAGGCTAGAGAGGTGAAAGGCAAAAGAAAGAGAGAACCGTGCGTTTGTCTATCTGTCAGTGTTGAAGGAGAGGGCAGAG
>JAGFZM010001612.1:598321-627759 GCA_017657215.1 Limnothrissa miodon
TGTAAAATACAAAACAGAGGAACACAGATGGATATGAAACTGCTGTGGTGGGGGTGGGGGCAGTTTGCTTACTGCCTGCTGCAGACGCCGCGTGATTTCAGATGTGGTGAAGCTGACGTCTAACTACCGCGAGACATACCATACCTCTCTCCTCTTCCAAAGCTTCATTCAGAGAGAACGAGAGAGAGAATGATTGAGAGAGGGAGGGGGAGCTAAAGAGAGGGAAAGGGGGCAAGAGAAAGAGAGAGAGAAAGAGGGAGGGTGAGAGAGAGAAGAGAGGGCAAAGCTAAGATAGGGGAGGCAAGAATGAAGAAACTAAAGATGGCACATGGGCTGAAAACTAGAACAGGAGATGGCCACAGCAATGCCAAATAAAGAGCTTATTAGGATACAAGTTCTCTTGAAAGCAGTTTCTCTCTTTCTTTCTCCCTCGCAATTTCTGTCTGGTACAACTATTTGCATCCAATTCAGGGAAAAATAGAAGAACAATGGCATGAAAAGAATAGGCAGGGACAATGGCTGCTCTTTTACACATGTGTAATACCAGGGAAAATGCCATGCCTATCTATCTATCTATCTATCTATCTATCTATCTATCTATCTATGCCATTTCATCATTTCAAGCAAGTGTTTTTACAACCAGCTTCTTTTGGTCATTAACATTATCTTATGTATTTCCCTTATTTTTAGAAGTCGGAACTATACCCACATGGCCCTCTAGTCACAGTTACAAGCTTTAGGCCTACAATATGGAAAGAACTAAGGCCAGGTGCTACTAGTTAGCATTTCATGACCCAGATCAAAAGAAAAACCGCATATGAAGGTAAGGGTAAGGGCTAAGTATATGACTTACTTTACATTGTTAAAAGAGAAAGACACTGCTTATAGGTTGAATAGTATTTAACTACAAAAACAATGAGCACATTTGGGACTTAATGATACGGACATGTCTGTCCACACACACACACACACACACACACACACACACACAGAGACACCTGCCCACACACACACACATACACCCGCTGCACAATTTCTGCCTCTTACCCACAATACACTCTGCTTTTACAAAGAGTACTTTGTTTGTTTCCCCTCTGGTTAACTCTGACCATTAGTTCCCATGGCAACGCCGCTTCCTCTTTCTTGACTGACTGATGCCAGCACGGTGCAGGTGCAGCCAGGGTGGAAACCAGAGCCAGAGCTGGAGACGACGCAAAGAGGAGTTCAGGCTTCACCTCTGCTGGGTGGGTGGGGGTCGGTCAGCAGGAACACCCAGCTCCTGCAGCTCTCAGCTCATCTCTTCTCACCTATTTATTCCTAGCATTCCTTTTTTCCACACAAATATGTCAAATATATTTATTTTGTCAGGAACTGAGGTACAAACTTGATTTGTGCTTGCTGTTGTAGCCCTAATATTGAAATGGAATTTTAACAATTTTTGCAAACAAGTAATAATGAATTATATCTCAATAGAAATCAGTGTAGCAATATTTCTCTCGTTCAATTAATCTCCCACTTTAGATTTAGGATTCATGAAATCCTGCATCAGACAGAATGAACATGATGGTTACCCAGCATAACCAGGTGTCAAAACATAAACAGGTTATACACTGACCACTGCTGCAGCTCTGCTGCACTGCTATGCACATGCTTACATGCTGTTTGCTGTACTTCAGTGTATGCAATAATGATCCGACAGCCCCAGCACTGGCTCAGGCTGCCCGTCACGGGGGAGCTCTCTTACTCCCTCTTTCTATCAGCCTGTCTCTAGGGCCATCGCTGTGGGCATCTGACCCAGAACACACTCTTTTTCTCTCTCTATGCTGAGCACCAACATTGCCTCCACGGAATAGCTATAAATGGCAGCTCTTTGATCAGTACATCATGTATCATGTACCATTGCAGATATTTACCCCCCCCCCCCCTTCCCCACCCCCCAACACGCACAGTTATTGGGAAGGTAATGTACAGCCAGAGAGCCACCAGGGTTTACTCATTGTCCTGACTGAGGGGATTATCCTAACAGGAGAGGGCAGACAATGTGCCCCTCCTGAGAAGGGAGGAGCGTGGACAGTGGGTGCAAACGAGAGGGGAGGTTATCTCCTCACTGGCTCAATTACACTCAGCAAACAAGAGTTGGGCAAAGGAGGGCATGGGGTGGGGGAGGGGGGGAGGTTGGTGGGAGAGATGGAGGGGAGTTGCTAGAGAGAGACAAAAAGAGACTTTACAAAAGCAAACAAGGAGAAACTGCAGGGGATTCAAAAAACCTTGAGATCCTGAAAAAATCTTATTCTAATTTGAATGAAGCTAAATAAAAGAGATCCAGATCCCTTTGGTGTATGAGATGTCAGGATTCAAATAGTTTCATCTCTACTTTACCATTAATATGTGAAAATGTATTAGCCGATACATCTAGCCGATGTCAGAAACCTGAATTGACTGTGCCACAGTGAGATATCTTTATTTTGGGGAGATAGGCTACGGCTAAGAGTCAGCACTACAGGTAGGCACTGACTTCCAACAGATCAGCAGCACTTAAAACCTGGGATTTGGCAGCTTTGTTGATTGAACATGCCAAATCCCATTTGTCAGTGAGGTGGGTGGTGTATGTGTGCTTTTACAGTATTTGTGTATGTGTGTGTGTGTCTGTGTGTATCGACACAATGTAACCTTGCACCTCTGTGGAGGGAGACATCAGATGCACAACGCTAGCGGGCAAAGCATGCAGGCACGCAGGCAGACCCCCCAACCTCCATTCTAGGTTGCAAAGAGGACCCCCACACTCACCCTCCTACCATCACCACCACTGTAAGCCCCCAGCCTAGAAGCCGATCCCCTAGTGCCACGCTGCCAGACTTGCACAAGAGCTCTGCTGCTCTCCAAACGTTATTGATCCTGAGAGGGAGTGGACTGGACGACCGTCGCTCCAGCTCTCCAGCGTTGCTCTTTCTCGCTCTCACTTTCACTTGCACTCGCTCTTTCACTCTCGTTCCCTCTCTGTCTGCTAATGTTATCCAGCTTCAACTTCTCTCTTCCTCCCCCCACCCCTCAATCCATTTATCAAGGTTAAAGAACTCTTGAGAAAAAATGGCAGAAGAAGAATAGAAGGGTCACTGGAATAGTATGAGACTTCAGGAAAAAAGGCCCTCAAGGTTCAACAGTAAAACATGTTTTTTGTTTTGTTGCTTTCCATGTATATTCAGCCACCCACTCAAATGAGCAAGGTTTTACTGTCCACAAAATATCAGGGAAGTAGTGACTAGGGAACCAAGTAGGGAACCATAAACTAAGTGACAATGTTTTTTTTCTCTCTAAAAGCCACATCCCTGTATGCCGTTAAACTAAACTAAACTAAACAAAAGACACTGCAGACTTGTTGCAGCTGGCAACTAGAACACAACATGAAATATCAGACCAGTTGCCACTGACTCTCAACAAAGGCAACACGTTCCAGGCAGGACAAAAATAGACTCCTGCCACACTCCAAATGAACAGGCCATACGTTTCACAGTCTTTGTGCTCAATTATTGTTACAATGCATCTTGTTGTCGGGCTAATTAAGTGAGTCCTTTGTGTCCTGCCTATCCAGCAAGGCTGAAGCTGCCCAGGGGGTGGTGGGGTACAGGGGTGAGGAGTGGGGACAGCAGCCCACCAGCTCTCTTCAAAAATACGCACATTCACCAAAATGAGCCAAATTACCTCAGAATATAGAAACTAGAAATAACCATGCTTGTTTATGGAGAGAACAGGCTTGTTGCTTTTCAGGGGAAACATGCCATGAAAAGACTGAGAGAGAGAGAGAGAGAAAGACAGACAGACATCTGGTGTGAACTGTTGGCGCATTTCCACTACAGACCTACTCTCCCTGGCTCTACTTGGCCCGGTTTAGAAACCAGCCTGGTTTGCTTTTCACCAGCCCGGGTACAAAGTGGTACTCTTGTGAAGTGGGTGTGGATGGTGTGGAGCTTGCTAACAACTATGTAGTAAGTGGTAGCTGCCTGACCGGAAATAAATACAATTTTCTCCAAATCCAAACAGAAAACACGTGCTATTAGGTTTAAAGTAATGCACCACACTTACACTTGCGGATTGTAAAATGAATTCAGAAACCTTGAAGAACTCCAAAATAATATAATTCCAAACACACGTTGTCCCATTGACTTCATCAGAACGAAACTGAAAGCAGTAAACAGATGTTGTTACCTCTCCTTTCAACACTCGCTCACTCACAAAGAAAAAACAAACAGCACCGAACAGAGACAAAGTTGTTCTCTCATGTAGCCTAGTAGCAGAGAACTTTTAAAGGGGAAAAACGGGCTCTGCTTAAGCTTGTGACCACCTCTCGAACCAATCAGCAGCGCCAACGCTTTAGTACCTAATTGGCCCGAATAGAACCTTGCTGAAGCAGGTACGAAAAAAGTATCTATACTTAGCCGTACTTTCCGGTACTTCGGGTCAGTGGAAATGCAACAAACGCGGGTAGAGTTGAGTAGGGTAGAGTAGAGCCAGGTCGGTGGAAATGCGCTATTAAGCTTACTGCTGCCTCTGTTGGAGTTTAATTGTGAGTCAACACTGACAGAGAAGAGCTAATAGTTCTATAGTGAGTCTATTTTAAAAGTTTATTTTTTTTTATAGAAAATTTGACCTATATGAAATAATGAATTATAAAAGTAATTTATTCCACCTAACACAACTGATGGAAATGTGAGAAATATGATGACTAGCATATTATTGCTCTAAACTTAAGTATTAGTCCAGTAAGATTCACAAACACTTCCCAGATGTCTTTTAGTGATCATTTGCTGGATAACTGTCAATTTCTTTGAAGCTTGAAACAACACTCGCCTGTATTATACAAGAAACCCTGCGGTCTCATTTGAATTCCCCCCTCCCCTCTCTCACTCTCTGAGCTTCTGTGTGAGTGCTGTTCTGTCTTCTCCCCATCCATTGTCTAAAGTAGCTGTCTGTCTTTCACGCTTAAGCCCCAAAAGAAGCCTGTCTGGGTCTGCCACACTGTTCTTCTGGAAGAGACACATGTGTGTCTGAAGAATAGCAACCCCCTCTGTCTATCCCACCCCCCCTCTCTCTCTCTCTCTCACACACACACACACACACACACACCCTCCCTCAATGGCCTGATCCTCCAGCAACCGGCTTCAGCCTCATCTCACAGTCAAGTTCCTGCCAAGGGCCTGACAGACATAGTGACATCACCAGCGGCCACTCCAGGCCCAGGCCCAACACAATACAGGGCATCTGGCACTGCAGGGGATCAGCACACCGCATTTGCATTTCTCAGGACTTACCACATGTTCAAAGTCATCATTCAAATCAATAAGAGATTCCTTTTTCCCAGTAAATATATTTCCCAGTAAATATACATTTTCCATCAAAAACTACAGTGAGTGAATGTGAGGAAAAAACATGCTGGAGATGATGCAAAAGCTTGTGTCTCGATGCAAGACACTTACAGTATTCACATACGTCATACGTCAACTATACATAGGCTTGCATTTTACCAAAGTAATAATTGTCATTGTAACATAGAATTATCAACTGTTATCGACTGTGCTTTGCCATATTCACATCGTTTTAAGTCTGAAACATATTGACAAGGGAAAAACATGCTGCATATAACATACAAATGTTCATATACGAATTTAACCTCAAGTTGTAGAAATGTGACTGCTTGCAGCATGTCTGACTAAATGGGCACCATATTTAACCGAATGTCAAGGTGAACTTTTCCCCTTGAGTCAGTGTGTGTCTGTCAGGAGTGGAGGGAAGAAGTGTGTGTGTGTGTGTGTGTGTGTGTGTGTGTGTGTGCATAAATAAAATGAATGAGCTGCGTGTATGCATTGTATTGGTACACAGACCCAGTGTATATATTAGCAATCTGACTTGACCCTGGTGAGCTCAACCACTGTTTTGCGTCGCACTGGGCGTGGGAAAAAGGGGAGACCTCTTTTCACAGCTGCACTGGCCGTTGCATTGAACCAATGAAGGCCTGCAGCCTGCTGCCTCCAACCCCCCCAACCCACCACAATCCCATTCATTCAGCTGCCTCCTGCCTTTCAGAGACTGCCCCTCCACCCTCCACCCTCCACCGCCTCCCCTTGTCCCCTTCTCTCCCTCTCTCTCTCCCTACCTCCTCCCCCCACTCTTCATAAATACACCTCCCTATTCACCCTTCATGTTGCATGGCAATGCCAGAGGCCTAAACCACTTCTAGGAACCTGCCACCTGCAGAATAAGATGGACATGTGCATCTAAAGCCACTACACATGTCAGGAGTGGACATATTCATTTACCTCCAACCAACATGGGTAAATAGTTTTTTGTCATCACTAACAGAAATCAGTTTCATCAACACTTTTCCCCTCTCTGATATAAAAAATCATTCAACACAACTGCTCTGATTTAATTTATGTTAACATACGTCAGCACTCCCTGCACACTTCTCCGCCCTGCCTCTGGCCATTCACTGAATTCATTTAAAGAGATTTATTCCCTATCAGACTGGATAATGCAAAGGGCATAATTTAAATCAACTTATAAGAAAAGCTGCACAGAGGCTGTTTATGCATACAGATTCCACAAAGCTTAGGCCTCCCTTTGTAAGCACCATGCTCCCACAAGCAGCCAGACAGGAGCGCACCAGCTCTCTTAAAAATACGCACATTCACCAAAAGGAGCCAGATTAAATAACCATGCTTACATATCTGTTCAAGCCTACATGGCGGTGTAGAGAAAAAAAGGTAACCTTCAGATCTACTGTATGAGACGGCAGGGTCCGGTTTTCTAGTGCCTAGAGGGCCACTCTCCCCAGCCCAATATGGCATGAAGGGTTTGGGAGAGAACGAAGTGGTGAACAAGAAGTGAGAGCTGAAATGTAAGATAGTGTGGACAGGGTCTGCAGTGGTGAAAATGAAGGGATTAACGTTTCCTTTAAACAGCTTATTCATAAACATAGGAAGCACTGTGAACGCTGCGCAAATGCCTGAAATGGCAAATCCATGCCATTTGTGCGTCACAGCAATATATACCCCCCCCCATAGACATTCAAAACACATGCAATCAGATGGAGATAGATATGCATCATTATCTATCATTGTTGCATACATGACAGGCTGCACAATGATGTGTTCCTATGTTGTGAGCCATGTCCATGTATAGCTAGCTACAGTAAATCTTATCTGTCCTTTTTTTTCCAGAGCAGCCTTTCATTGATCTATTTACTTTTTAAAACGAGATATTGAATACTTATATGAGGCAGATGGCTCCATCGAGTTGCAGTGGGTGAGCGGGAAAAAAAGCGGAGCAAAGGGTGGTTCTATATCATGGAATAGCCACAGGGTATAGCGTCTCCTCTGATCTTCCGTTGGAGACCCTATGATGCATCTCTTCCTTTGAGCAATGATAATATACCACAAGGCTGGTGTCTGTAAATGTGAGAGATGTTTTTATATTGATGTTTGCTGAAGTTCTTTTTTGTGCATTTCTTTTTTTTGCATATTCCTACTGCTTGTGATTTGAGAGCATCAGGTATGCTAGCCAACTATTGCAAAACAGCAAAGTAGCTCTACCATGCCAGGTATCGAAATGATCGAATTTATTAAGCCTACATTTTTGGAATGATTCATTTTCTCATCACTAAATTGCTGTAAAAGATGTAAAAATATGTTTTACCTGGCAAAGGACAATCTCTAGCACACTCTTCCTGAAGGAGGTTAGTGATGGCTGTGCCAAATTGCAGTCACCTTGAGGCATGCATGGCGTGGGAGAGAGAATTGCCATTTGTTATATGCTCAAAAAGAAGGTGTTCAACAATGTGGGTGTGCCCAAAGAATCACAGCAAAAGTTCACACGAGGAGATGAGAAAGAGGGTGTTTGGGGAGGGTGGGTGCAACCTATCTTGCAAAACCCACAAAAAAGCGAGAGAAAAAGTGCTATTGAACTCACACTTGAGATTGTGCTGTTAAAGAAAAAGAGAGTGGAGTGGGCCTGGAGTGGACCAGAGAAAGAGAGGTTTTAAGGGGGTGAGAGGAGGGGGCAGGAGGGGTGAGGTACTGCCACATGTGCATGCCCCTAAGGAAAAAATATATATTTATATACTGTACATACATAAAAGTCTTGTCATGCCAAAGACCCACCCCCGGACTCCTACACAAGCTAAACGTATGAATTTCATTTTCACAAAAAAGAAAAGAGATCGACGAGAATACACTGGACTGGTAATCATGTAAAGGCAGAAATGGAGCAATGAGCTGCATTGATTAAAATCCTTCTGAAATAAATTTTATTCAGAAAAAGAGGTTTATTCCTGAGTTAAGGGAGTATTTAAGGGAAGGCAAAACTGATTCCTGGCGTTTCAGCACTAGACCATGTGCATTAAGAAACTGTAACATTTAGCTGCAAATATCCCACAATATTCATTCATTAAATTTTATGAAATAGGAAGGTTAACATATTTATATTTACATAGCAAACAACGTAGGTTTAAGCTTAATCCCTGATAATAAAAACCTCCATCTCCATATGGTAGCTAAAAAATCATACACCACTGTGCTCTGCCTCTGCATCTCCAACAACATATTCCTGGCCGGATAGAAGGTAAAGGCCTAAAAAAGATGGATTCCAAGAAATCCTTTCATCTGCTTTTGATTGCATATGAAGCACTGACATTCACTTGACACTTAAAACAGGCATTCTGATCTAGAGGCAAACACAACTAGTCATTCACATGAACGCTTAATACACCACATGTCATAAGTGACATGAATCTCTCATGAACAGTGCAGCGAAATCATTGAGCACCTGAATTTATTACATAAATCCCAAATGTCAGTTTTTCAATACTGCAAAACAAAATATCTAATTGTAGAAACACTCTAACACTAAAAAATATTAAAATGTGATTATCACATTTTGAGAGCTCACCGGTGGATTTTTGGTCCTTTTTTGTGAGGCTTACATGGGAGTATGGCATCATCAACTCAGGGCTGCAAAGGACATAGACAAAGAGAGAGAGAGAGAGAGAGAGAGAGAGAGAGTTTAACACAATAAAAATATTTTTAAAGATCTGAATGGTGTATGGTCAGAGGCCAATAAAGCAGGTGTACTAAATGACAAAAACAATGCCTGTTTTTAACTCTGTAGGACATGAAAATCAGTTTCTGTTGACAATAAATTTAGCTTGTTTCAACTGGCAAACACATTCAGAAGCACATATTATTTAAAAGCCAAATGAAAAACAAGGCAACTAACATAAAATGTAAGTGATGCATCAAAATGCAAATAAAACATAGCCTACAATTCTAGGGTAATACTTAGAGCTTGACGGTGCAAGTACATACATGTTTATTAGAGAAACTCCACCAAAAGACGGTTACTCTGAGTTTAAATAGCCTAACAAACATTGGGCATCTTTTTTTCTTGACAAAATGTTTATGAAACAAACAAATTATCTTTATGTGTTGTCTAGGCCGAGTCTAGGACATGATAACAAAAAAAACACAAAAGAAAAAAATAACCAAATACTGACTACCCTAACTGTGAGTTATTGGCACAGTAGGCTAGGCTAATGACATTTCGCTGCTATCTTAATTCTACCGGACAAGCTATGACTTTTCAGTGCAGCATGACAGAATGATAATGACACAATTGTAGGCTACAGTTGGAAGGCGTCAGAATAGGCTCTTCATATTTAGTAGAGGTAACTTCTGCAAATCTAGTGCACTGAGACGGTAAGCCATAGGGGAAAGGTAGCCTATACCACCTGAGATTTTTATGGAAATAACCAATTCAATTCAAAGAACAAACATTTGCAACCAGTATTCACAAGAGCAGCTTCCTCCGTGAGCTGCTGCACAATATTCACATCATATTGTGCCTAATATTATTTGACAGCAGGAGACCAGAGGCCTATCATTTGAGGACCACAATAAATAAATAAATAAATAAATAAAATAACATTAATAATAATAGTAAGAATTTGCCAAGGCTTAGTGTGGAAATTTTATTTTAACCTTAAACCCCAACACCTTTGACTACACAGAAAAATATAACTTTTTGTTAATGCTTGAGCCTATGGCTGAAACACAACTTTACATTAAAACTAAAATGTCAGATTAACCTGTAGCCTGAGTTAGCCTTGGTAGTCAGTTTGGGATTGGGATATAAGCCTTTCTATGTCATTCAGTGGGTCAGGCGCTGTTGCTAAGCTACCAAACTCAGAATTTATAAGTTGAGAGAGAGAGAGAGAGAGAGAGAGAGAGAGAGAGATTGACATTTGCTTCTTTAAATAAGAAATGAAATAGTATCCACTGAAAGACATACAGAAAAACAAAAATGCCTATTTGTGCACAGTATACAATAATTGGAGGCACCACTAAAGAAGGTTTACTGAAAGTTATCTTACAATGTCTTATCTGATCTCAGCGTTTTCCTACCAAATGCAATGGTAATTGCATAACACATTCAACACAGTAATGTGGAGAACAAATACACTTTGTATATAGGCCTATTTGTTTTCTGCTTGAAATATTGTCCAAATATACAAATATGGACAACTTGTAAAATCGTTTCAATTTTTCTGACGAGCTCAAAGCAGTTACAGAGCACACAAGGCCATGACCAATTACAAACTCTCAAAATTCCTTTTGCCTGCCAGGGAGCATGCTGGTTTGAGGCAATAAATAGGTCTTGTCAGACACAGTCTAGACCATGAACACAGAACCTTGTACAGAAACGATTATTTAAAAAAAATAAGATCGCAAATGACAGAAAGCAGATGGTGCTGTCTATGCTAAAATATAGTAAAGCACACCATTAAAAATGTTTTATTAAAAACACTTTTGATTGTCATTCACACATGAAAGACTTTGAATTATCTATCTAGACTCTACATATGTGATGTTTGTTTGAGAACTCGAATTACATCTTTTAAATGTTGAAATTAAGTTTTTTTTCTTTTTTTTCAGTTTTTCTTACAGGAATTACAAAAAAACCTACTTTTTAGATGATTTGGGCAAAAACTATATTTTTTGCCGAAAAAGTTAGCAAAATGACAATATGATATCAAAAAAGGTGTATTTTTGCGTTGTTTATCTATTGTAGATTTTGGTCAATTGTGAAAAGCAAGTATTGTTTGCTGGGATTGAAATGATATTGCCAGTGGGTTAGACAATAACCATGGCTGCATATGCCAGGTGCTGAGACCAGACTCCATCTGCTAGGGCCCTCTCCGCAGACCAGACATGCACTAATGTGAGAAAACGTCTGGTCTGGACCCAGACAGGCCACTGATTGCATTTCAATCACAGGATCATGTTTGCATTGTTCATTTGTAACTTTGGCTTAAAGAGTGTTATAAGGTGCAGAAAGAATATCATGCCTCAGATTGAAATTATAAATGATGACAAAAACAAAGTGGCTTCTGTATTTCTTTTAAAAAATAATACACTATGAGCCAATTGCATTCTATAAAGGGGGGTTTAGGTTTAGTCGAGAACTCCTATTCAACTGCTAATTCATACGGTCAGCTCAGAAATGCAGTATATTTCACAAGGGTATCTGCAAGTAGATTCATGACGGTAATACAAAAGCATGTCCTCCAAGCTAAGCTAGCTCGTATCTCTTCTTGAACATGGTTTAAATTTCTCTGCTTTGCAAAGTCCTTCCACTGTGTAAATGCGGCAGCATGTGAACACTGGCTAGTGTGCATTCAGTATATTAACAAATTGGCAAGCATCTCCCACTGATTACATCTAAAGCTAAACCTATGAAAGAAGAAAGACAAAAATGCCCTTTCAGATCCACAGGCCTTGGTCTTCATTTTTGTCAGGCTGCTGGACACTATGCATGCAGCCCAAGTATTCCATCACTGGCAGTCAGAGCAAAAGGAAGACAGGACACCTATGGCTGAACCAAAGCTCTGTCTCTATACTAGAAGTATGAACCAGCGGGACCCTATGGCTCTTGCAGCATGACAACACATGGAATAATCACAAGATCACAAGTTGATTAACCATATTTATCTGGCTAAAGAATATCTGTTTCTCCAATATCTGCTACAAAACTTCATTCGATCACAAACATACCACTGAACCACAACATAGTGATATTATAGTGACTCGCTGACTTCAACTAATTATGTTTTACTGAAAGGGAATCCCAGGGGATTGGCCTAGTATTTAGGCATGTAGATGAGACTCACACAATCATGTCAGCAAGATAACATCAACTTGTTTAAGTGCTGAGTGGCCTCCCAGAACTAATTTCATAATCATTGTCATAAAAGGCATGTAAAATCACAGTCAGAAGTGCGGCCAGCCTACTTTAAACAAATAAATTGCAGTGCTACACTGAACATCACGATATGGTCTATTTTTTTTATCAATATTACATGACAGACATGCAAAGTCTAATAAAATACCTGATAATTCAGCATAAAGCAAACACATTTGACAAACACATGGTTTGATTGCTCTGTTCTGTATCGTAAGACAAGGCACGAATTGAGAGCTACTGCTCACTGGAACACGTGACAAAGACGGACCAGCCAATGGGCAGAAACACTTGTTTTAACCAGCTCCTCACCACCCACTCACATCAAGAACAATCTCATTACATCATTAATGAAAACACGTTAAGTACGAAAAATTAGTATTTACAGGATCCTCATCTGATCTGCATGAAGTCATGTCATCCCTACCACCAAGTAGCCTATAGCAGTATGGTCTGTATCGCGTTGCCCCTCGTCTGCTAGTGAATGGAAGCCATACGATTATGAGCGGTGCGAATTCGAGCTCTGGTTAACGTTATACACACACACACACACACACACTGACATAGGCTACACTATCGAATTAACAACGCCATCAGTATCTCAACATCAGCTTTACAACACCTATTCCAACCTTATCGACTACCGGAATCTCTGCACATCGGTATTTCCAGCGGGACCTGCAGCTCACTATTCCCGTTGCTCCCATACCTTTCCTCCGTGTGTCCCCCTGTCCAAAGCTCAATTTTCCTTTGGTGGTCGCAGAATTCTTGGGAATTAGTTTATACATTCGGTTCTCTAGCTTTATGATAGCACATAAACTCATACAGCTAGATAACCAAAGAGAAAAACTAACCCACGTCTCTTAAAGGGGCCGCCGCTTGCGAGATGCAGCCACTGTTGTGGTCACATGGAGTCATAGCGTTCGCTTGTGTGCAGCTCCGGCTGCTCGCCTCTCTCTATCTCCTCTTCTCTCTCGCTCTCTCTCTCTCTTTCTCTCCCTGTCACACACACAAACACACTCACCATACACCCCTTTACAGTACCTCCAGTTAAAAAAACGGCACATGGAGAAGCGAAGCAAGTTTGAATGCTCAATCATCGAATACAACCTTATCCACAGTGGCCTAACGCAAAACCAATATCATAAACACTGTCAGGGAGTCGGACAATTACTTTAAGTTTCATTGCATGCCATAGCCATCACTTGAACTTGGCGGGGGCCTTAAATATATAGCCCACACCAATAGCTCAAGTCAATCAATCACTTCATAAATAGGCCTACCGCATACGACATTCAATTGTTCACATGTAGGCCTGCAGCGCACAGCATAGCATACAATCCCAATATAATAAGAGTTCAAAGTAGCCTACCTAGTGGAACAGGTAGGCTACTATGTATACATTGTTGCCTACCATATATGGGCTATTAATACAGGAACTAGACTATACCGCTTTTCCACTAGTACCTACTCGGCTGTACAGTGGGTCACAAGCAGGTCACCTCAAGTTGTCTTTACGGTGAAGACAAATTAAGGGATATAAACCTATGCAGCAGATGCACATGCATATTTTCCGGTGTAATCTGTAAGACTCGGCGTTCAATAGTCAACTCCAAGACAACTACAACTCCAAGAGCTACCATCCGCTCTGTGACAGCTCTGCCTTTAGTGAGCAAAAATAATCTTGGTCATTATTAAAACACACACAGCTTCGTATTTGAGCATTTGATACACTTTGGCCTACATCCAGATGCCACGTTACACCGGTGAGTATAGAGTTCGGTTCACTCAGTAAAAAAGCCTCGTTACACACTTTCGGCTCTCCATTATGTAGGCTATAACGTGCTAGCCCAGTTATCCGTTCAAAGAATAAACATCATACTCACATCATCGTAGCCTACTGAAGCGACGTAAAATCTATATGTCCTTAATACCCAAGAAATCATACAGCCAGACAACTAGACACGCTGTCTACTCTCTGCACAATCTGATTAATTTAAATGTGTCCAGATATTTGACGCAAAAAAAAAACAAAACATATTTCCTCCGCTTGGCAAATTACCCACAATAAAGGGGTTTCGAGAAGAAAGGATGAATTTAGCTTTTGCAGCGACTAATGGCACCAATCTACAGCAGCTCCGAAACAACACGCAGGAGCACTGGTGACAAACTGAAGGGTCTCCACGAGCCCGAGGGCGCTCAGTCTGGCAGGGCAAAGGGGTCACACCGCCAGTGGTCGTGTGATGTCATCATCATTAGCTATGCTTATTGATACACACGGTCTAGATCAGCCATGTCAGACGCTACCACTTCTTTTCGAAAAATAATACTGCTCCACATTACAAGACATATGATTAAGGTAGGCTACAGTACATGTGGAGTTGTCACTTTGGAACTGGTGAAATACGTAGTCTCCGGTCAGGAAGTCTCCACAACGTTTTTTAACAAAAGCAAAACGCGAAAAAGGCTCATTTTCAAATGATCTCAGATGCGTAGGCCTACCTTTTGTGATATTAACAATTAAATGCAAGATATTTCATTCCATTGGGAATTAGTCTGCTATTGTGTATTATGTCCTATTAAACATAACATTGAAATTGACCTCCATTTCGACACAATATAGTAATATATTGCTGTTCTTATTGAATTATTATTTTGTAAATCATGATAGGCCTATAAGACTACTATGCAGGACATTTGATGTTGTATTACAGTTTGCAAAAGGCCATGAAAGACAGGTCGTAATGGGTCATTATGCTAACCCACCTAAAAGACATGTGATGGGTTGATTGGTTGCATAAAAACCTTTGGCCAGTGGTAATCAGGTGTATCTACAAACACTATAACTTAAACAAATTCAGCTACAGGTCAAAAGCTGTATTTAGGACATGTTTGAAACTACATGTTTGGGAATGTTGGAATATGGTTTTTAAAAACACGTATGTCGCTTTAATATGCATTGTGTAAATAGTTCACAGTACGACATATGGTTTTGGGATGTAGTTGTGTTACAGCTAGCCCCAACCATGTGAATCATAGCTTGTAGGCTGTATAGGTGTAATTATCAAGGGGAATCGTAACACAAAAAAACATTTGTGGGCTACACAATGAAAGTTAATGTGTGTGTGTGTGTGTGTGTGTGTGTATGAGAGAGAGAGAGAGACAGAGAGAGAGAGAGAGAGTGAGAGAGAGACGGAGAGGGAAAACGTGTCTGCTGTCTCTTTTTTTTGGTGTGCATCACCGTTCACCTATCTGTAAACTGTAGCCTACTTGTTGAAAGGCCTAATGGAAGAAATTTAATGTGATTTAATGTGAACTTTTTTTTTCTTAAAACACACACAAACACAGAGCACATTCAAAGGTGTAACGAATAATTCTGTCATATTTACCCATAAACTGCATTCAACAGGCTCAATAGCCTATATCTGGCCTCCTGATAGTGGTGAGAAGTTGATGAGAGTTGTTTGTTGCCATAAAATACACAGAGCAGAATAAAACATATCATTATTTTTTATTTTATTATTTATAATAAAAATATATTTCAAATGAAATAGGAAACAACAGTTTTATAGAACACATGAAGGACGGAATATGGAACTTGAAAAATGTAACATTTTATTGTTTGTTGTTTTATTGAGGGCATAGTAATATGTTAATTACAGACTGGTTGTTGCAAATCTGTAGGCAAATCTTTGCTGAAAATTCTAGACTATTGAATTATTGGGTTTGGGGACTATCAGTAATGTCTCTATAGGCATATATAGCCTAATATGTAATAGCCTACCGAATACATTCTCTCTCTCTCTCTTTCACAGACACACAACACACACTCAAACTCCTTCTCTCTTTCTGCAGGTGTGCGCCTGAGAAGGAGAGATGTAGTAGTAGGCTAGTGTAGTAGTAGGCTAGTCATAGTGGCTGTCCAACATTTTTTAATAAAGTTAATTTATGGTTATATAGTTAATTTCAGTTTAACACAACATAAAAATCAACTGTAACTTAATCAAATCCGATAGAAATCCGTAAACTGTAAAAAAGTTTCTCGCAATAAAGCATGGTTTGCTTGTAACAATATGTATTTTATTAGTGGTTTTGAGTATTTGTGACATTTGAGTAGAGACATTTTACTGCCTGATATTTAAATAGGCCTACCTTAAAAAACGTTGTGAAACATTAGGCTACAGATAACTCGGGCTTTTACGAAGCATGTGGGAAGAGGCCCTGTCCTTGGTGCTGAAGTATACCGGTACGATTACGTTTAGGATCCATCGTTCTCGGATTACTGCATTGCATTTTCAAATGTAACTTAACTCACATTTAGATTATATGCATTCGGTCTATATTTTAATGTGATATTCGAAAAAAAGCCTCACCCCTTTATGTAAGAAGAATGTCAGATTCACTGTAGGCTACAACAAAATAAGCATTGGAATTTAATTACTTTGACTATAGGCTACCTTTGTTTACGCATGCCATGTGCTGGTATGGCAGATCTAGGAAACCAAAATAAACCTAGCTATTTTGGCAGCATGTTACTATGGCTATGGTTAGGCTACTATAATATCGCAAATATAATAAAATGCTGAACATGAACCAAATGACTAATTGTATCCGACTAGCCTGCTACTACCATGGAAGAGTAGCTCATTGTCAATGCTCACTTGTTGCCAGATTAAATCGGTGTCTATTTTCTGTAGCCGACAATAACACGTATATGAAGACCAAAGTCCATTAATTCAATAACTGTCATGGGAAATATCCTTACAAATAGGTTATAACTACAGCCTAAATCACACAATAAATTTTACATTTCAAGCGAGATCTCGTCACAACAAAAATTCAACGATGCATGTAATTACCAATGACAACAATCCTTTTTGAATAATCAGCAGAAAAAATGTTCAAATGGTTTAAGTCGTTAAAATAAAATCTGTAAAATCAGTAGTACAAAAATATACAAAGCTTATGGCCGATCGTAACAAACATGATTCAAAATGTTATCCAGCACTGAATGTTCAAATAATGTCTTTACGGTTTAGGATATGACCAATAGAGAAAAAGTTTCAGATTTGCGGGGCACTATATTGTTGCCTGGGCCTGGTTAATTAATTTCACACTGTAGCTCCCCAGAAGATTTTCCCACAAACAAGTGACCGAGAAATATGCAGTCCAAAAGAAAGAAGTCAACATCAAGTTCAACAGCGTACGGTCCCTCATTAACATGACAATGAAATCTGGGAGCACAGAAGTCTCCTTAACAAGGGGGTCTGGCGTGAGGAGCCTCCACCTCCCAGACCTGGCAGCATTTTCCCAGGCTCCTATAACAATCGCACAACTGTTTGCTTTAAACGCCTGCGCGGGGCCTCTGAGTCCGACTAATGATCGCTTCATATACAATGCCCACAGGAAACTAGAGAACCATTTTGACATGTTAACACATTATATTTTTTCCTCATACATCGCGATAGACAAAATACAGCAGGTTATCCATAAAATCTAGAAAACAAATATAGCAGTGCTGTGAAATGTGTGAAAATATCGTTGCACTTTATAGATAGTGGCCTTACTGTCATAAGACCATAAAGCCCGCTCTTACTAGCCTACTGATTTCGGACACATAGGCTACAATAAAAAATAAGTTGCTGTCAGGTTTGTCAACAGCTAAAGTAGGCTAAAATACCACACGGCTACTGGAAACCGAGACCACAAACAGCAGCCGACTAAATTAAACTATATCCTACCCAGAAAATTTTTTCTCTCATGCAGGAAAGGAATTTTACATTTAAAATATCAGCCATCAAAGCCACAGCTATGTTCAGTTGTAGCCTATAGAAGTTGTATAAGAGACGGTTGATGATGTTCTAAAAAATCTTTGGTTGTAGGCTATGTTCAGTTGTAGGCTATTCTATAGAACGAGGTTGATTTCTTTAATTCTCTTGAAATAGTGGATATGCCTCTCTACGATATGAGCTAGTAGCATAAATTATAGAAAAATAAAAACATAACAGAAATATGAGTTCAGGCAGAACTTAAAGACGACGTCCATTTTTCCATGACACTATAGGCGCGAAGGATTCAACTTTACAATAGGCCTAAGTGACAACAATCAACTCAAACGATTGATCCTGTAAATTCATGTCTATAAACAACAGTTTGCGCTCCAAATAGGCTACTAAAATGAGTTCCAGAGTTTCAGAAAATATTAAGCGCTTCCACAGACGGATGGACAAACATTGATTTCTCTTTTAGAGATGTTGCTTTTGCGTTTGGCGAACTTTTGATGTAAAGTGCCTATCTGAGCATACTGTAGGCTGGGTCTACACTCGGCGCTAAGGAAAGATTTCCCAGACACAATATCTGATATGCACACCAAAGCCTTGTGCGTGAAGTGACAGTCCTCTTGCGTGTTCGAGCTTTCAAATTCCATGTCTAATTTGACGCAACCAAGTAGGCCTATAGATCTGTTAAAACTACAACATGCAACCACAAAGAAGAAAAACATGAAAATAAAACAATTCAGACTTAGAATGAGGAAGATATTACGTTTCTGAATGAATCCACAAGACAGCAGACGGAAGGCACGGTAGTCTCTGGTGTATTGGATAGGCTACTGTTCTCGTGTCTCCAACAGGGTAAATCTAGCACAGCATCAACGTCAGAAGATTCCACGTCATTATATATCCATATGTCGATATAAAAATGTGTTGTGAAAATCGATAGTTATTCCTCTTATTTGCTTGGTTGCTACCAGTGTGAATGACAAGCCATTGACGATACGCCGTATGGTTTAGAGAATCACGTTCTCCGATGCGCTTTTCATTTTACTACGTATGACATTGCGTATTGACGTCAGCACTAGGGATAGGCTGCCTTAAAATATTCAAGGACATAGGTTTTTTTTTTTTATCTCTCCAACAGTGGAGCCAAACTGTTGAGATTTAGATAAGCAAACTGAATTCTGTTGACAACTGAAATGCCGTTAAAAATAAAATGACCATAACAGAGCATTGAGATTGCTCTCGTTGCTTGGCTTTACATAAACCATTTAAGAAACTTAGACAAATTAGATAATATGCTACACTAGTCAGCGTATTAATTCCTAAACTAATTCCTGAAATGTTTTATTACTGGCTTAGCTGTGATCTTTTTCATATGAGGAAGTGCACCGAATAGGCTGCCTTGTAGGCCTAATATCAGTGGTAACTGCAACTCGCCGTTTGGGCTAAGGGTTTAGCCCATAGCCCGTTACAAAGTTTTGTCCATTGGCGATTTTTTTTTGCAAAAGCACACATAGCCTACTCATATCATAATGGGAATTAAAACATGCCTATAGGCTTCTGGGCGGAATGAACTAAAAAGCCTATAGCTTTTAATATATATTTGCCTATTGCAAACCTAGCCTATATTTGCCAAGCCTATAGTTTTGTCATTGCAAATATTAACTTGACTATATTTATATAGGCTAGCACGTAAAGCTCAATAAAAACAAAAATGTTGAAGGATTAGACTTTTGAATAATAATGCATCTGTAGGACGTTTCAAAACGGCAAAAAGCCTGCTTGGAGGTCCATAAGCCTACTTGGAGGTAACCTGGTGGCCTGCAAGAAACGAATGGAGAGGCTTGATGTGGGTCTGCAACGCAGGTTGTGTAAAAAAGTATGAGCGACACCTACAGGCATATAGAAAGTCTTATTGATCTGAGAATGTTGAGTACAGTCTAGAGTAGCCTAAATAAATGTTGTCTGATGGCGTGTGGCAAAATATAGTCATGTCTGAGGCTACTCCGCTTTACATTAATTTCGTTAGCCTTCAAAAAAAAAAAAAAAAAAAAAAAAAAAAACAGCCAACACCATTCTACCTCTACTAGCACAGACCATGTCCATACCAATACACACTCTTAAATCTAACAGAATTATTCAACACTAATCTCACAAATTATAGCCTAGCATACTGTACTTCTATTACAGGATGCTACAATATATATTTACAAATTTACAACAAATGCAAATTTAACGAATTCTTCGGAAGATAAAGCAGATAAAGCGTGATGGGGACAAATATTCGTTATTTTCCAAAAAAAAAAAAAAAAAAACTCGTAGGAGTTTACTTTTTGGAATGAAATACTGTGCCTGGTTGTTGTAAGCGAATAAAGATCAGCACTTGTCTATCGCTCGGATATAGGCCTAATGTAAAAACGTGCCATAAAATAGCATGGCCTAAACATGCAAATTTAAGCCTGTTCAATTTGCATTCTAGATCGAAATTGGTCTATCGAATCGGTCTTCTAGATCGAAAATGGCTTTATAAACATATGTTAGGTTAGAAGTTCAACCTACATTATTTTTTTAGCCTACAAAAAATACATTATGACCTTATGGTTCCTACGGAAAAATCTGGAGGTTTCGACTAGACCGACAAACTGACACTTGAATTTAAATGGTCATGTCACCTTCACCCTCACAACTGTAGGCCTAGTCTATAACCAACAAAATAACAATATATAATTTCGAAATAGAATATAAAATGTGGAACTAATTTAAATTCGATCATTTGATTTTGTTTACAAAATGAAAACAATTCAGTTGCCTGTATAGGCAAACAATAGACAGGTTAGTGAAGTCTCAGATAATGGAAGTGCACAGGGCAAAAGTAAGTGTGTGATTTGAACACTATGTCTCTGCAGCAATATGTAGTCTACCATAAATAGAGTAAACTGATAAAAGCTATTCTGATCAATTGCAATATTTTTAGAAGAGAGAAACCTGACTCACCAGGAAAAAAATATAGATATAATGGGACAATTTCTTAAAAGGACACACTCCATATCAAGAAAAGTTTATAGCCGCACTCTCTAAGATGTTCTCCTTTCTGTGTGTGTGAGGTAGTAATTTCATAATGTGTAAAAAATACCACATGCTCAGGATAAATCCAGAATAATATAAATAATGCAAAACACAACTCCATTCTATGAATAACTTATGAGTGTGAGGAGTTGAGACTAAACGTATTTGTGTGATAGGCTATATCTGCTGTATGTGCTCTGCCAAGTCTTCAGTGTGGTCTCTGTACATACTACAGCTGTATCTGGCTGACTTCCTCTTGCATTACATTTATTCAACAGCCATATTTATGTTAGGCCTATGACAAATAAAAATATAACTATAAACCTAATCTTGAAATTAAGGAAAAAGAAGAAGACTCTTCTTCTTCTTTGACCAAAAATAAGATAATTGAAGTGAAAAATAAATTTTAAAATAAAAATTTGTAAAAGTAAAAAAAAAAGAAAATTGGAGAGATAACAAAGGTAATCAATATTTTACTCCCTTACACAGATTTTTTTCTACTTTTTTTTCTTCCACATATTCACATGGCAAATCACATCTAAAAGAATCCACTGATATCCTAAATGTATTTTGCATTTGTAATAATATATATTAATGTTAAATAATATAATTAATGTTAAATTAGGAGATATAAAACTTACACTGCCAAATAACAGTAAGACAGGGAAAAGCATATGCATAATGATATTGCATGTAAGCAAGGTAAATTAAGTGCAGCGTACAGCATTGTGTTGTGTTATTATTATTATTTTTTTTAATTATCCTCATATGGATGAATAAATCCCTTATAAAGTTTATGGTGCTAAGTACAACAGGCCATTTCTACTGTAGCAGCTTTTTACTGTTTCATTAAACGTTCATTTTTTTGATCCTCCACCCGATTTACATGGATGTGCATTTTACCATCCCACCTGTAATCACATGTTATTTGCATACACTATTATTTGGTATTTGCCCCCATTCTCTACAGAGTCCAGACATGGTGGTGATATAGTTGGGGGTGGGTGGCATTACAATGATTCTACAGGGTCTTTTTTCAACGTTGAATTTTGGGGCCTCTCTGCTATCTATGTGAAATGTCACCTCCATGAATCCTGACACGGAGCAGCCCACCAAGAAATCAGTGCATGTGGTTGCCATAGACATCCACTGGAGCTGTGCATGCAGAGCAGCTCTGGGCTCACAGGACTACAGGGGGTGGGGGGGCACTGCTGCAGTGTCATGGCCACATTTGCATGCATTCAAATATGCAGACCCATAGTGAATGCTGCAGGCAGAGGACTTAAGAAAGGATGAGAAAACATAAATCTTAATATTCTGTACCAATTAAGCCAGTAAGAGATTTCACTTTATCTTCATAGAATCAAGAATTGACTTTTTTCTTTAAAGAATGTTGAACCTTATGGGATGTCTTATGAAAGGACAACAATAGCAGAAGCCAATTCGGGGAATGAGGAGAACACACCAAAACTGACTGATATGACTGCAGCTTGAGCGCAGAATGCATCGACCTCACAAGACAGAGTGTGAGTACTGATCGCTGGCACACACAAGGGGCCAGACCCAAAAAACAAAATACAGATGGAAGGGTGATTACCTCAACGCCAGTGCAGTCTGACACCATTCGAACCTCGGGACATCAGCCCAAGAACAGAGTCTGCTCTAAAATCTACAATAAAAATCACAGGCTTATTGATAACTCACAGTTCATTAGGCTCCAGAACAGATTTGAATGCCTCAGAGATCTTGAGGTGGAAACTACCAGAGAGCAATACCAGCAAAGACCAAACCACAAGAAAAAAACAACACGTCAAGGTGAGAAGCAAACCTCAACACCTGATTATCCTACTACCCTTGTTCTTGGTGACAACTGTAAATCTTAAAATGGAGAAAAAATGATTGTATGCTGCTTTCCAAATGATTCTATATCTAAAACAACAAAGATGCTTTCAAAAACAGTCAGAACATAGCACCATTGAAAGAATTATTGTGCATGTTGGAGCAAATGATATTTTCAAAGAACAACTTGATGTGCAGCTTTTCTTTGACCGACATTTGTTTTGGATACAAACCTTTATCAGTGGCTCCCTCCCAGCACAGGGAAGTTTAGCCTTCTCTCGACTATTCAGTCTAAACACATGGCTAGCAAAGAAACCTTATTGACAATTTCAACCTTTTTTGGAACCAGAACCATGCAGGGCTGGTTCAATGGTTTCCATCTTCACCCGAAGAGCGACAGGCAGGTGAGACTGTGTGTGTCTCGGGCCTGCATTCGAGCTCTACGCCCTTGACAGGTTGGGGAGCTGTCTGGGTAGGGCGGTCGGCGAGGGGCTCGTGGCAACCCCCGTGGACCCAGGAGCATAACAACACCCTCGAACTGATGGCTGTCCGTCTTGCTCTGCAGAGAATCCTGCCAACACCAAAACTTTCTTGTGAGCCCGGACAGCACGGCAGCGGTGTACCATGTGAACCACCAAGGGGGCACAAGGTCTCAATGATGCCCCCACCTGGCGGAAGAGCTCCTGTCATGAACACCAAGGTTGTCAGCCGGGTCTGGATGTGGAGTCGCACAGGTGAATCTCTTTGCTTCGGCAGAGACAACACACTGCCCGGAGTGGTAGGGCCCTATGATTTCCCCGATGCGGTAAACGCAGATGGAAACACGGAGTCTAGTCATAAAAACAAAATTTACTGATAAACACGTAATCGAACGGAATTCGGTCATTTCCGCGTTCACAAAATAAATGAAATCGCCCTCTTACAAGACAAATACGGTTTCTGCCCGCTTTTGTCACAACTTTCAATTTCAATGAGTCTCCGAGGTTGCCTAGCCTGTGGGACGCCTCCTCCCCCCCTTTTTGTTTTTTTATGGTTATGCTTGTGTCGTTCAATGCCAGAAGGAGTAACTTCAAATCAAGCAAACAGACATGAAAGCCCAGGGCCTTATCTTTCATTTGAAACCAATTTTATGTTTCTAGGTAAAGGGGTTTTCAAGTTATAAACTTTTGAATGTCAGTAGGCCCTCTTGTTTACAATAAGTTCCTATGGGAGTTTACATAGGGGTCCCAAGCAAAACGCATAGACATATCTTTACAAAAACTATTGTGAAAAGTCATATTTCTGGTCTTTAAACTTCAATTTTTTTGTGTAGCAAGCTAAGAAAAAAATTAGTTCCAACCTCTGTAACTCTGTGTCCATATGTCACAGAAACATATATATTCTTCTAGAAAAAACTTGAGGGTGTCACCTTTCCAATGGTAGGGTTAGGGTTAGGGTAACCCGAGGCACATCCCTGAGTGTAAAACTATGTAGGAACTGTCAAGCTTTTAATTAACCATATCTTGTTAATCATGTGAGTTTGTTTCCAATCCTCACATATGCGAGGGATATGTCTAAACGTAGCCAGCCTCTGCTGCAAAACCAACAGCTAAAAAGTTACAAAACACACGATTAACCAAAGATTTTAGAACGGAGCGGAGTGCTAGAATTTATTCTGGGCCCTCGTGACCCTTTTGGTATGTGTCATCCCTTTTTTAGACCGTAGTGACGGTCAGAGCGAGGTCGAAACAGATCGTAGGTAACCATGGATCTGTGAGACCGAGGGATGACCGTCACTATTCTTGCTCGGACCTTCCTGAGGCGTTCAGGGATAAGAGACTGAACCGGAAGCATTCTCCGCCGTTTATTAACGCGGGTCGTTCTGCTTCCGGAGGTCATGGACATCACTATTATGAGATATGGTTCCTTTTTTAGACTGTAGTGATGGTCATCCCTCATTCTCATGGTTAGGAATTCTTAATTTAAAGGTGGTTCATCCCAACTTCAGTTCTGTAGCTGCTCCTCTCTCAGCGCTCCTTAAGGGGAAACCATGCAGCTTACAGTGGACAGAATACACACAGGACGCTTTTGACACACTGAAACGGTGCTTTACTATCACACCCATCGCTCCCCAGACCCATCCAAGCAACTTGTGGTGGAGGTAGATGCCTCAGAGTTGGGAGTACACAGCGTCAAGGTGAGCCTCCAAAACTACACCTCTGTGCATTCTTCTCCCGCAGGTTGTCACCAGCAGATAGAAATTATGATGTGGGCAACCATGAGCTGCTGGCAGTGAAGTTGGCACTCAAAGAGTTGGAGGGAGCCAGAGAACCTTTTCTTGTCATCACAGACCACTGGAACCTGGAGTATATCCAAGGTGCCAAGAGGCTGAATGGTGGGCACTTATTTTCTCTAGATTTAATTTTACCATCACTTTCCGCCCTGGATCAAAAAATGGCAAGGCAGACGCCCTGTCCCACATGTACAGTGTGTCGGAAACCCCCTCTGAGGAGAAGACTATCGTCCTGCCTTCGATAATAGCTGCCCCGATCATCTGGAAGATCAATGAGGACATACAACGGGAGCTTAGAGGTGAGCCAATATATGTTTCTCTAAACATGTGTGACAGGGTCATCATTTGGTCCCACACCTCCTTGGCAACCGGCGATCCTGGAATCCAGAACACCACAGATGTGATTGCCAAGAGGTACTAGTGGCCCACCTTGGCGCAAGATGTCAAGAGGTATGTTCAGTCCTGTCACAACCCGGTCCGGTTCCTCCTCTCCCTGATCCATGTTTTCTAAAACCTCCATGCCTGTTTTCCTTGATGCCTGCTCCATGTACTCCTGTCCTGGTTTTCCCCTGTACTCTGCCTGTTCATGGACTAAGTGCCACAAATCAGCACACCTGCAGTCACTCATGTAATTACCCCACAGTATATAAACCCTGCCTGAAGTATCCCTCACTGCCAGATTCTCTTGCCTACTTTGGATTTTTCTTGTACTGTTTTCTTGGATCTTTTGTGAGCTATTTCTTGGAGTATTTTTGCTGACTCTTTTGTGAGTTTTAGTTTGGACTAGTGATAGGCGAATGAAGCCTTGTGATGCTTCTGAAGCTTCTTCCTAATTGTATTGCAAATAAGTTCAAAGCATTGGGACAACTAGGCAACATCTGGTGGTCATACTAAATTACTGCAGACAAATAATGAACAGATGTAACGGTACTGATTCATGTATTAAATTCATTAAATATATGTCTTTGTTATTCATAATATGTGGAAAAATTGCAGCAAGAAGGATAAGGATAAGGATATGTTATTTTGTACCTACACAGGCTACTTGTAGCAATTCTGCTTCCATAGAAACTGGTTTGTGGCCATCAGGCTAAGTTGCCTGTGTAGCCACAAAACC
Organism: Limnothrissa miodon; assembly: GCA_017657215.1. Classification (NCBI taxonomy): domain Eukaryota; kingdom Metazoa; phylum Chordata; class Actinopteri; order Clupeiformes; family Clupeidae; genus Limnothrissa; species Limnothrissa miodon. Next base: position 624,681 of record JAGFZM010001612.1, read on the forward strand.
AGTTTATATCAAAGCAGAATTGGTAAAATACTACAATTAAAGGATAGCGCTACAGATTAAATGTGAAAGATGCTATGTTGAATGTAGTTTGTGAAAAAGTACTTGTGCTATACAATTGTGGGAAGTGGGGAGCTTGTGGAACAAAGGGTGTCATATTGGGGAAATGTGCTTATTTGGGAGTGTTTTGTGCAACAGCGTAATTTTTTTCCAAATTTGTATTTAAAAACAGTATTTGTTCCACAACAGTGGGTTTTAGGCGGTTTCTCCTTTTCGAAACAATTTCCCCAGCTTTGGAGAAAATCCTCTCACAGGGAACTGATGAAGCTGGTGTGCATAGATAGTGAATAGCAACTTCATGGACATGGGGATAAACCAGCTTGTGTGTATGCCCATATTTCAATGGGTCCTCTGTTCTAGAAATGTGAGCATCTTTCAGGTATCTAAAAAAAGAAAATACAGTTGAGTTAGATTTGTAACAGTTCGGTTAAGATTCACAATAAAAAGGCTATTTACCTCTGGACCTCTGCAATGGCAGTAGCTGTTGCATTGGACCCCTGTTCTCCAACATGGTTGTCCAGCATCTTGGATAGCAGAATCATGCGACGGAGGTGATGGTGGTGGTGGAGGAGGTGGGATGATGCTGGCACACTATCTCACCAGCCTCTCAACTGCTGCCTGTGAACAGCTAGAACTACAAAAGCCCATCTCCTTATACAGGAGATCCACTAGTGTAGCCAGAGACAGAGGAGTCTGTTTTTCCAGCACAGCAAATTTGTCATTCAGATTTTTATTGATATTGTTTGCCAGTTTTAGTGCAGTTTGGTGGTGGCACAGTGTCTCGTGTTAAGGTGTTTCAACATTTTTACAAGAGGGGTCACTTTTGATCCTGACATCCTCATCTCCTCGGACAGCTCCACAGTTGCAGTTTTAAATGGCTTCAAAATAGTCAGACAGTGTTCAATGGTGTCATATTCTTCTGGTGTAAATGGCAGAATGTCAGACCTCAAAGAGGCAAGGGCAGCACGCAGTGACTCACGCTGTTCAAAGAGCCTCTGTAGCATGTCAAACGTGCTGTTTCAGTGTGTGTCTACTTCCTTTATCAATTTACTGTAAGTAGTGGCCTACCCATCTGTGTCTTTGTCTCGCACATTTTTTCCTTAGCTTTAGTGCTAAATTTAAAAAGATACACCATTTTCCTTGCCCTCGATCGGATTCCCTCAAGTTCTTGGGTTTCATTGAGGGATTTAACATGTGTGCAAAGCATGGGACATGTCGTATATTGAGCATGTTAGCACAGGCGATCATGTTGGCTGCACTGTCTGTTACCAAGCTGGTGACCTTCCCTGTGATGCCCCGCTGTGCCATTCGGGCTGTTTTGGCCTCTGCAATATTTGCAGCTGTGTGTGCCTCAGGGAACTTTCTCACCCCTAAAACCAGAGTTGAACATTTCATATCCTTTGTTATATAATGGCACATCACAGCCAAGTAGGCATCAGTGTTTATGGAGGTCCACATGTCTGAGGTCAGACTTACAGCTGGCACCATCTGAAAGTCTGCTATAGCCTTCTCTTTTGTTTTCTCATACTTTTTCTGAAGCATGGACTTGATCATCTTCCTCCTAGGGATGGTAAATGTTGGATCCCATAGTTGTGCCAATGCTCTGAATCCTTCATTTTCCACAAGTGAAAGTGGCTGTGCATCAATGATCATCATGTTTAATAAGGCTTCATCCAATTGTTGTTTCCTGGATACTGTAACACAAGACACATTTAGTAAAAAAATAAAAATAAAATAGGCCCACTACAGTAGCCTATGTAATGTAATGTGTATTATTGTGTACATTAAAGTCTGGAATAAATGCTATGTCACTATAACAATAAAATATTGCATCAAAACAAAGACAGAAGTTTGTGTGTGTGACCACAAGTTAAGTTAAAATTTAATTATTTCTGTGAACTGGGTGACGCTTCAAAGGATACTAAGTGATTTTTTTCCAGGTGATGCAAGTGCAAGTGCGACTAGTGAGATATCCTTTTGCCCAAAGTTTGGTGCATGTTTCCTAGTGGAATGGAACAAAATTTGTACAGTGCTGTGGGCTACTATAATGATTATAATAATTAATTTGAAAATAAAACAATGAAAGACCTTGATCAACATTGACATTCAATTCAATTTCCCACAGGAGCACTGGATGCTCCTGCAGTTGCGCTATCCCCATGTTTAGCCCGGTGACTCAGCATTGAAGAGGTGTTGCTGTGTTATAAGACAGCACTTGAGGGCACTGCAAACACTGAACCTTAAAATAACAGGAGAGGTTATAGTTATAGTTTATCCATAAAACTTAAGACAAAAAATATATTTGTTTATTAAATAGCATGTTATGTTAGTCTACAAGTTGGCCTACTGTGTCAAGGTGGCCTCAAAATGTTCAATATTGCAAATTGCAGTATAGCCTATAAAACATAGGCTATTACCTACCTTATTAGGGGATATCAGGTCAAAATGGTCCGGCTTTCAACCAGGGGTTTAAAACTCCATCTGCCTAGTCGTAAAGTTAGTCCTCGATTTGTGGGGCCCTTCAAGATCCTTCGGCGGGTCAACCCAGTCACATACACTCTGCAATTACCTACTGTCAGGGACCAAGCAGGGAGGCACAAGGACACAGATAGAAATTCAAAAATAAAGAAAATTTATTTTCGCTACCAATTCATAAAGACTCCACTCAACATAACTCAACTCAAACATAAAAGATGGTACCAAAGATAAGAACTCAAACATAAAAGATGGTACCAAAAAAAATGAGAATAACTAGACAAGCCGTACCACACAAAACACATGCCTCCACCACCACCTAACACCAACTGCCTAACAGTGAGAAAAGTACAACTTAAATAATGGGTGATCAGACCATTATAAACAAAAGAGGGGAATTAACAAAATCAAACTAATACAGTGAAACATGAAGTGCTTATTAAAGACACAAACATAACACAACAAATAAAATAAACTTATACCATGGACTGAAAAATTAATAACTATAATTTACAACTAAGAAATAACTAATGACAACCCAATGGAA
>JAGFZM010001612.1:633185-726765 GCA_017657215.1 Limnothrissa miodon
TAGATAGATAGATAGATAGATAGATACTTTATTGATCCCCAAGGGGAAATTCTAATCTAGTGGTTAAATTTGATTTTGCATGCACTCTGTAGCGCCACGCGTTTTCAAATGTGCGTTGAAACATGGCTAGAACTTCGGTAAGTCGAATGGGTCGAGATTCATTCAAGATGTCTTCTACCACTTCATCGAATTTTCTTTCCGGTGATGATGTAAGTTATTCTAAAGTTCTTTGAATAATTTGTATTATCATGTGAGTAATTACTACTCGAGCAACCACTCATCCTGCTCTCAAATGTGGTGGGTGTCATCCTAATGGCACGACTGTGTCAAATTTCATGTTATACGATCAAAAAATGTCACTGCTACGGGCTCTGCACTACTGCAATATAAACCACAGACTCGAGTGGCTTATTGCTTTTCTAAAACGGTTACTACGTTGGTCTTTGCACTGTATATACTTCACCATCTCCCCCAATACATTTGCATTCAGGGACAATCTCGATTGAATAGTGTAAATTATGACTCCCCAGCAGTGTTGTACCTGAACCCGTTCATTGAACGAAAGTTCATGAACTCGTTCATAATTTTGGTGAACTTGAACTGAACGTACTGTATTACTCCCTGATAAACGATAATGTGAACGCGTTCATTCTGGTGTCTGTGAACGGCTCATTCACTCTTTTTTTATGTTTGTTTTTAAGTGTCCATTTCTATAAAGCCTATCAGGCGAAAAACACACCGTTTAGTCCTGTTGTCAAAAGTTACGTGTGCGCCGAAGTTGCGTGGAGCCCGAGAGCAATATTGCACAAGAGCATTGCAGATCCAATTTGGCAACGGCAGCCTCCTCCAGTGTCGCGTCGCAAGCGTCATCAAAACATAAAGCAGTATGGAGAAGGACTCTCAACCGTCACGCATTGGACACGAGGAGACTCATGTCAAAACTTTCTCTAGGTCTGCGCGCTTTGCCAATTCGTACGGTAAGGAATTGAGCTGCAAACAATATGTAAATACGGACGGCATTGCTCTCAATGAGCAATTTTCAGAGAAATGCTTGGGACTGTCTGCAAAGTGCAAAACGCAAACGTGTTAATGTCAATAACTTCACTCCCACAGGGTGCTTGTGCAAGTCTTGAAAGTCTTAATAAGTATGACATTTTAAAACACTGTTTTCCAGACCTGAAAAGTCTTCAATTTTGTGTGAAAATCTTAATAAAGTATGGAAACAAAATGTATGGTAGAATTTTACAGTATGCTCAAAAGCATTGTGAAATGAGAAATAGGAAGGTACACTATAAAACTAATTATTTTGCTAACTGGTCACCTACATTTCAAATGAACACAATTGGTACAGTCTCAACCAATGAAGTAGGCTGCATATATGTGCAGGCTTGCATACAAGTATATAAAGTCAAGGTCTTGGGGGGCGGGTTACAATAGGTTGTAAAAAAAAGTCTGGAAAATGTTTGGAATTTTTATTTGGAAGAAGAGCAAGCACCCTGTCCCAATGAGTAAAGAGCTACCAAAGTCACCAAAGCCTGTTAGAATGTTATCAGGGTCATATTACACCTCTTTGGCGATGTATGCTACCTTACACTAAAGTTTGTTTTTTTTTTATTTCGAATTACATTCAATAAACTTTGCTCTTATCAACTGTACCAGCAAAATCAAAACACACAATAGCCTCATTCTGGTCGCATTAACTAGACTATTTACTTTGGTGAAAAACTTTGCTCCAATAAATTTGTAGTGCCACCAAACCTGCAGTAATCTTAGGGTGGGAAAATGTGGCTTATTCTGTTAAAGGGACTCAATTCAATAAATATCTCACTATAAACTAGTTGCACCAAAATCACTCTACACATACAATTTAATACCTTTCTTATACTATAAATTGTCCCACTAAAAAAAAAATCAATAATTACAGTTGGGGAAGGCTCTGCCTTCAATGTTAATGTAAACCCTGGTTAGATAAGAATTAAAAATTGGATTGGAAGATATGACACAGTTTCAGTGTTAAACTAAACAATTGCCGCCTGTGGCCGAAAAATAATAGTTCGCAACATACTGAAAAAAGAACTGAAATAGTTCATTTTTTGGAGCTGTGAACTTAGTTCATTTTTTAAAATTATGAACTATGAACTGAACTAGTACATATTAAAATTTGTGAACTATGAACTGAACTAGTTCATGTAGAACGTGAACTTTCCCAACACTGCTCCCCAGGGATATAAAATAATAATACCAAAGATACTGACTAACCCGTCTCTGACAATACCCCTTCAAGGAGACCATAATTAAGTGGAATGTTGTCGGTTTTCTAAAAAGATAATACTGATGGTGGTGCTAGGCAATAGCATGAAAAGCAAACTCGTTGCTGGTAGCGTTTGATGAAATACTAACTTAGGCTAAGGGTATTAGCTTAGTCCCTTAGCTTAGATTAGCATTTAATCAAACGCAACCAGCAACGAGTTTGCTTCTAAGTTCTAACTATATAGTACTGCTACCGCTGACATTATGAGTTTCACAATCAAACAATGAGACATTTCAATTTATCCTGTAACATGACTTACCTGTCGAGAAGAAAGCAGGCAAGCTCTGCGTTCCTTTTGAAAGCTTTCTCTGCCATTAGCGCTTTCCACCTGGGAAACACCCCTATGTTAATCCTCGTTTTGTTACTTCGCTGGTCCCTCTTTGCTTCTCTTTTACGCTTTTTAGACAATGAATCGCTCTCCTTTGCACCAGCATATGGGTGGTCTTGCATGATGGCCAAAAATGCAGTGCTTGTTTGTAGGTTAAGTAACGTTACCGTCTTCACGCTGCTTCTCTGTGTAACGCAAAATGCAAAAACGCGTTTTCCCTTAACGGTATTAACAGGTGGTGTTTTATGTCCCTCTCGGCAGTTCATATTTTTCTATACACCGGAAAGACATGGAAGCCTTCCTGTGAGCATCCCTTTCTATGTAAATGCAGGGAAGTGATTCTCCACCTAGAAGACGAGTCAGATCATTGGCATAGGTTATTTTACACCAAAGAGGATCTATTTAGGAATGAAGACGTTGACTGAGGTACTAAAACACTTAAAATCTTACATAATGTACCTTTAAAAACAAATGCCATCATGCTACAAATTGAGCGCTCTAGTTAAAGAGCCCATAGAACGCATTTTTTGACCATCATATAATGTTCTTTGAGCCTCAATAATGTGTATGCAAATATGTGCGACTGAAAAAGACCCAGGAGCATTTCTAGGCTGTCTATTCCATGCTCAGAAATGTATACTCATTAAAAATGTTCATATTTCCCACCCTTTGGCCAGTTTCCCGCCCCCTGGCGCATTATCGCCAGAAAAAAAAAATTAAACTACGTCTGACCGCAACAATTCGGGAAAACCCCAGCCCAGTACATCCTGGAATGTTACACGCGCGTGCTGACACTTTTTTTTTGTATGTTCTCCAGTTAAACAGAAATTCAACATGCACTTATTTCAAACAGAAATTCAACATGCATTTATTTTTCTAAGAGCCGTTAGCCATTCTCAATGTTAGCTAGCTATTACATAGACTACAATTTGTTTATAGCCTACCGCCGAAGCAACAGGGGGCTGGACAAGAGACTGTTCCAAACAATTTTGATTGGACCAACGATTCTAGAGCTAGAGCTCTTTGGATTGGACAATGTAATGGAGGAGGTGTAGCTTTGCTCTACGTACACCGAGCACTAGTTTCAGATTGTTTTTTTTTCAACCCGGCAAATTCTAGCCTGAAATTTACATATAGAAGGAGGTGGAAAATGGTGTTGGGAGTTTCGTATGGTCCGTTGGATACCTTAAGCTACCTAAATTCAACAGTAACAAGGTAAATGTGGTTTTGCATTTTATGGGCTCTTCAAATCAATGCATTCAGTGTCAGTGTTTAGTGAAATCTGTGGCTGGCTGCACGCATGCGTTACGTTGGGCGTAATGAAGAGCAATTTTGCTGTAACACTTGAGAACACCAGGAAAACTAATTATTAATTAAATTATGAAATAAATTAAATTATGCTACTAAATTAACATTGTTCACAACTCTCGAGTCACACCATCCAAGTCTGAGTCAAGTCTCGAGTCTTTGAGGGCAAGTCTCAAGTCAAGTCACAAGTCTTTGTTAGTCCGACTTAAGTGCAACTCGAGTCCAAGTCTCAGACTCGAGTCCCCATCTCTGCCATAAAGGAACCGCTAGCATGTTGGTATAGCTGTGTTTGGGTCAGGGTTTGTCCTGCAAGAACTGGGGTGAGACGGTGAGGTGTACATAGCCCTTCCACACCAGGGGGATGAATTAAAGGGATAGTTCGGTTTTTAACACATTGAGCCCCTTTTAAAGTAGTTGACATTGAAATTTGATTGCTTCTGTCTCGGCTATTTGGGAAATGTAGAATCGCCTCTGCCTGCCTTCAAAATGGCTAGCAATGGGCATGTGTTGTTTCTATCCTTAAAACACTGGTTTTAACAAAGTGCTACTCACCAAGTGGTTAGTGGTGCTCAATGATGTTCCAAAACATGTATTGTAGCGAAATAAAGCTTCCGTCATGTTTCATTTGGCACTTTGTTTATTTGAAGGAGCAAATAGATCCCTATGGGACTTACAAAATGGCAAACAAAACATGACAGAAACTGTATTTTGCTACGATACTTGGGTTGGAACATCAGCAAACGCCACTAATCACTCCATGAGTAGCACTTTTTTAAAACCAGTGTTTACAGGATAGAAACAACAAATGCCCATTACTAGCCATTTTAAAGGCAGGCAGAGGCGATTCTATATTTCCCAAATAGCCGAGACAGGAGCAATCATCAACATTTTGGTGTCAACCACTTTATTTCATTTTAGACAACCTGTGAAAGGGGCTCAATGTGTTAAAAACAGAACTATCCCTTTAAGTTTACCGGAACCCGAAGTGAAAAGGGTTTCACGAGACGTCTGCTGCCCTGTGCCCGGTGCACTTTAGCTGCGGTACTAGCCATCAATACCACACGAGGATCATACAACAGTCAGTTGCTGTTCTCTTTAGAGTGTAAATATATGAGTGTACAGGTGCTGCTTGGTATATCCATGTAGGAGTTTTTTGTTTGTTTGTTTTCTGTTTCTCTGTTTATATCCCTCTAGCCCAGGGGTCAGCAACCGTTTTGACATGGAGTGCCAATGAGATGTTGTCTTGTAAGTTAGTGTGCCATGTAAGCTACGTAATACACCACAGATTTCGACCAGATATGGATATTTATTGTCTTAAGGAAATGTTAATAAAAACAACAACATTGCATTATTTTATGCCATTGATGGACCTCACTACTGACCTACTGCATTGGACAACTGGAACTGACAAATAGTAAAGCTGAATGGAAATAAACCCTGACCCTTCTTCCCACTAAGCTCCGAGATCTGGGGGTGATCACTTTGAGTTGAACGCACGCTTCCGTATGGCCTGTTGTCTGGCGACTTCGGATGGGGTAGAACATGTTCTGATACGTTGATCCGAATACTGACAATAATTCCAGTGCGATGTGGCGAGGTCAAAGAACTGTTTGCTGCTCTCTTTCGGCCATTTCGCCAATATGTCGTTAAACACTTCTCATAGAGAGATGTCTTTTATTTTTGAAATGAGTGTGTCTTTATTTGGGAGGCCCTCAGAAAGGATATTGACGCAGGAGAGAAAGGCGTCCTTAATGCATTCCCCATCTGTTGAACAGCTTTCCATATGCAGCTAAGCAGTGAGAAATTATATAGCTAGCCCACACACAAGACTTTGAAAACACAACGTGCACACAGCACGGCCCTTTTGAGACACAAACCATATCCGGGTCATGAGAGCTAGAAAGCCCAAAGTTTACATCTCATGAGTGTGTGACTGTGTGTGGGTGGGGCTACTGTCGAATGGTCAAACTAGAGGAGCACGCGCACTAAGCAATAGCCAATGGCAGTTCTACATCCATACAGAAGATGTCTGAACATTTTCAATGTGTTTATAATAGGCTTGTGATCATGCCATGTGCCACCAGAAATCCCTTTGAGTACCACTAGTCACAAGGGTTGCTGACCCCTGCTCTAGCCTGTGGCCCGGATCTAAGCCAGGGTGGCACAATGTGAAGGGTGGGCCACTGGCTAGAGGTTTATTTATTATTTTTTTTCTCCGTTTTGTCTGTCTCTGTTTGTTTGCCCAACCCTCTTGTCCCTTACCAAGGGTAGCCAGCTAACGTGAAGGAACCAAGTTCTGCATAGTTTTACGTTTACGCATTCAAAGTGTATTTACACGACGGTATAATGTTTCCTACCTTAAGCAATGCCATTACTTTTATCTCAAGGGTCTTGGGCGTCGAAATGAAGTCCAGTGAATGTTAAAACGGTATAGTGTGTAAAAAATACTCTTTTTTTTTTTTGAGGAGTGACGCATTGTACAGACCTCTACATTTTGAGCAGGATCCCGTACACCCACACGGTAGGGGTACAGCGGGGGACATGTTTTGAGTTCATTCTGTTCCTGAATCTGGGATCTGGGTTGTTCCAGGGAGTTCCATTGCATAATCTTAAATCACACAGCGGATTTCGTGGTAGTTTGAGAAGTGCACAATTTCGAAATGACATCACTTTCACTGAGATCGATTTTTTTAAGATATTTTTTTGGGTCTTTTTGCCTTTTATTTGGATAGTGACAGTGAAGAGACAGACAGGAAATTAATGGGAGAGAGAGATGGGGAAGGATCGGCAAGTCAGAATCAGTCAGTCAGTCAGAATCGAACCCGGGTCACCGGAATCACGGCACGACGCCTTAGCCCGCTGAGCCACAGCGCCTCCCAGCACCTAAAGTGGAGAATACGCGCAGTACAAAGGCGCATAAAAACAGACATACGTGCTTATCGGAGAATTACGCCCATAATGCAGAAAATGTGTTGAAAATTTTGATCAAAGGAAAAACCGCCCGATGCAAATGGAGAAGGAGTAGCGGAGTAGAGGAATTAGCCACATGGCTCTTCTCCCAGGTGGCTCCTCCTCCCAATACGCAGCCTACACTCATCATACTCAAAGAGGAAGTCTGTCGCCTCTTCCAAACTAAATGTCTGAAAAGCACCAGGCCGGCTAATCTTCATCCTGCATGTGCTGTCAAATTAGCATTAACCTTTACACATATATTCAACACATCACTGGAGCTGCATGAAGACCCCTCATGCTTCAAAAGCTCCACCACCATTCCTGTCCCCAAGATATCTTCCATTACTTTACTGAATGACTATGTGTTGTTTTCTTATTTTCTAACTTTAACTTTATGCATGCATTATAGTTTCCAAGTAGTGATGACTAAGTTGTTGGTTGTATGTAACTGTACGAGTTTTTTTTTCCATGCTGCATCTGATTTACAGAGGGCACTAGCTAGGTTCTATCAATCACTGCATGCTAGTAAACTTTGTACAGTGTAGTTTGCTGAAGCATGGTTATCGGTGTTTGGCAGGAGTGTGATTCGCTGGCTAACTCCATGCCTAATTCTTTTCATTTTTATCAGAGAGAGTAATAAAACTCGGAAACCCGGTTGGTTGTGGCGTCCTTTTATCATCAACACAAAGCTGAGGAGTGATGACCTCCGTTACATAAGCATGGCCTATTACAGGAAGCATGGAGTGAAAACTAATTCTGCGTTCCAGAAAGTTGGGAGGTCAGGGTTTTCCTACCTCCAGTCAGGATAAGTGCACTGGAACACCACTTCAAGTAGGAGATTCAAGTCGTGAAGTGGGAGCAAATTGATCTACCCCGACTTCACTGAGCTGCTCAATACTGACGTCACACAATAATGGCGGTGCCCTTGGAGATGAACAGCGTGGATTGTAAAATATATTTTTCTAGGCTAAAATAAAATGTATTTGTTTTTTAATAATAGATACTGTCATGTAACACAACATGTTTTTTTCCAATGTGTTGCAATTATCTATCTACATGAAGATATTTGATAACGGGTTACAAACGAGTCTGACAAATAGTGTAACGTTATTGATAGGTTTCTTATGCCCCTGATGTTTGATTAAATGTAAATTTGTTTAATCTCAAACAATGAATAGGCTACTACACAGGTTGTAAATATGTTGAAGTTAAATGGATAATTAGATGGTCTAAATTGCTGTCTATGTTTTAGCCAGGAATGTCATCCCTCTGTTCCATGCGCATATGCAAGAACAAAGGATTGGTGCCTTTCAAATTAGTTATTAAAAACGAAAGAAATATTAGGCGATCGCGTTCGGCCATGTTTATTGTTTATATTTGCCTGGAACGCTTTGAGGTCGCACCTAGTATATTCCAAGGGGGATAAATCCAACATCCTAGCTTTCTCGAATGCAGCATAAATTACCATGACAAAGAGACTAAAATGCAGGCTGACTACAAGGCTTTTTTTGAAAGGTGGCATAAAATAAATGCAAAGTTCAAAGAATATGCTTATAATTTAAACCCCCTATGTGTAAGTTTTATTTTTTTCGTAAGAGAATTTCTCCCATCTATTGGCGAAGTGGTATACTGCATACATTTGAATAAAATGTATTAGCCCTCCCATTCCCACGGTCCTCATTTCCCATGGTCCTCATTTTGAAAATGGCGGCGCAAAATTCTCATTTGGTACCCAACCACATCTTTATATAAATGGAAATTACCAAGTTTACGGGAACACTACAATTTATTCATGGAGGTAATTACCATCGTTTTACATTATATGTTTAAATTAAAAAATTTTTAATAAAAGACGAAGATAGATCCTACACATAGAAGCTTCAAACTTAATACTCTTACTGTCTAATTCCTACAACGACTGCATGCCCCATTCAGAAAATTTACTATTAAAATACTGTACACTGAAATTAGAATATATGAATTATTATTCTCAAAGCCATTTGCATGTTATGACTAATGCTGCATTTGAGAAAGCTAGGATGTTGGATTTATCCCCCTTGGAATATACTAGGTGTGACCTCAAAGCGTTCCAGGCGAATATAAACAATAAGCATGGCCAACCGCGATCGCCTAATATTTCTTTCGTTTTTAATAACTTATTTGAAAGGCACCAATCCTTTGTTCTTGCATATGCGCATGAAACAGAGGGATGACATTTCTGGCTAAAACATAGACAGCAATTTAGACCATCTAATTATCCATTTAACTTCAACATATTTACAACCTGTATAGTAGCCTATTCATTGTTTGAGATTAAACTAATTTACATTTAATCAAACATCAGGGGCATAAGAAACCTATCAATAATGTTACACTATTTGTCAGACTCGTTTGTAACCCGTTATCAAATATCTTCATGTAGATAGATAATTGCAACACATTGGAAAAAAACATGTTGTGTTACATGACAGTCTCTATTATTAAAAAACAAATACATTTTATTTTAGCCTAGAAAAATATATTTTACAATCCACGCTGTTCATCTCCAAGGGCTCCGCCATTACTGTGTGACGTCAGTATTGAGCAGCTCAGTGAAGTCGGGGTAGTTCAATTTGCTCCCACTTCACGACTTGAATCTCCTACTTGAAGTGGCGTTCCAGTGCACTTATCCTGACTGGAGGTAGGAAAACCCTGACCTCCCAACTTTCTGGAACGCAGCATAAGTTAGGCCCCACTCAACTGTCTCACACATGACATGGTTTAGTTAATTCTATTCTTGCTGTTCCCGTCATTAGAAATAAGGTTGGATATTATGTTCTTGGGTTTGTTTTTTTTGGTGCTTTGCACTGTCGGCATTTGTCCCCTACATCAGTGGCTATCTGCTCTAGCTGACCAGGCTGGCACTAATCATGGTCTGATTCAGTGCGGACCGCATCAACTGTCAATGATCAATGCCATCTTCCATCAAGCTGAAACCGCATGTCCTTGTCTAGTTAGAGCGGCTGGTGGATCTTTGTGTGAAACATGCTGTCTCTCCCTTGATGTGCATCATTGCAAATACAACTCTGTTCCTGTTCTAAAGATCTAAAGTTCCTTGTAGTATAACTTTATGGCTGTGCTCAAGCTTAAAGCCTAAAAGGGGATGTGGCACAGCTAGGGATATCAATGAAGTAGTTGCCCCCCAACAGGCATATTGACAAGTTCAGCTGAGCCCCCTCCCCCATGCCTAGAATTTAGAACTCACAGCCTCTTGATCAGCTAATTGCCATTAGTATAGATAAGCCCTTTAAAGTCTAGAGGGTCATCCCACATCTCCCCCGAATACACTCTACCCTGTCTAAAGGAATCATGCACACTAGGGAGCTACTTTGGGAATATCCAGGGGTGGTGGTTGACTTGGACCATTTATTTGTAATCTTAATAGTTAGTTTTGAAATACAGGAACGCTTCTATTTACTGGTTGTATATCATCCCATTTGTAGATTACAAATTTGGGAATTTGGGAAAATCCTTATTCTTATCTTATAAGAGTTATATGTTTTATCTGGGGACTGAAAAAAGGACTGAAATCTGACCCTTCTCTGTTTCCATGTCAGTCGACATGAGCCCTAAAACTCTGTTTTTTTATAATCCTTGTCTTACTTGGTCTCCTGTTCTAAAGATGTAACCCTTACAAAAATGACTTTCAACATATGTTCCTGTGAAAAACAAGGTAAGCTTATCCCAAACTGTTGGATGATAGCAGGTTGCTCATAATAGTTCCTGTAACAGCACATTTCAAGAAAACATCAGAGCAGTGCTAGGAAAGTCCTTAATTGCCTTTTCCCAATTCCATGTCAGAAACAGAAAAATAAAACCAACAATCAAATGATTACAAAGGACATTTCATCACAAAGCTTAAGATGGCTTTGACATGACTGTGCATGAAGGTTGGAGCGAGACAGGATCCTAAGTGTCACTTTAAGATGAACACCATCAGAATGGATATAAGAAAAATAAACAGATTCACATGCTGAACCCTTTTATAGGCTATGTGGCGGTGGTGGCATAGCGGGTAAGGAGCTTGGATGACATGCACGTAGTCTAAAAAATTGGTCTGGTGAATGCAATCACTTTTTGTTGGCATACTTGAACACACATACTCTGTAAAACATTTATAAAAAGACTACAGTTGTTCTTTGTAGACAAGATTTAGAGGAACATAACTTATCTGTATTTATCCACAAGATTTATGTGCACACATGCTGATTACTCGTTTGAATACGATAATCATTTTGGCACACTCAGGCTACTTTTCTTTGCATCACTTGAAACAAGAGCAGAGATGATCGGCCTTTTGAAATGCATGTCAACAGATTATCTTTCATTGTAATGCATGTCGATGAACAACAAATGAACAATGACAATGGCCCTGATTATAGGTCCATTTAAAAGTATGTCTGAGTAATGTTATTTTTTCATGACTCTTACTGCGTAACATCAGGAACGTCATTGTAATATAAACATTATTAAATGACAGTCTATCCTAGCCTATTTAATTTTAAAGTATCGGACTTTAAAATTTTACCATAGATCATGATGGGAAAATGTTGTAGGCAAAGTCTTTTCACATATCTTGCTTGAATGACTGACTGACAGTAGATAAACATTGCTTTGACACTCCTGCATGCAAATTTTTTTTCTTCGCAAGACTGGGTTTATGCTAGTCGTGTTCTCAGCATATAAATGAGAGATTACAAGAAATCAAAGCAAGCAGCAGGCCAAAGCATTTTCCAACCCACTGTTTGGAACTAAGTCTAAGAATTAGCTGACCTCTCCTGAACAGATGGACAGACTATAGAACAAAGTCTGTCTATTTGCCAGACACAGAGTAGAGCCCACACAACACTGCAACAATCATTCCAAGCTGTTTTTACCTCTAAACTAAGACTAGAGCTCATAGCGGTGTGTGTGGGGTGAATTGCACTGTCCTAATAAATATAGGGGTATTTACGTGTCTGTTGTGGGTTGGGAGGGCACACACTGATAACATCAAGGGTCTAGTGTGCTGTGGTGTTATGGCAAGCCGTGTTAACATTTAAAAGCTAAGTTTGACTATCCGGAATTGACAGTGAAGATATCAATAAGGTCTTTCTGACTAGTTGTAATTACATTTTGGATAGTGAGAATTGTCATTCAAGATATCTGTAACGTAATTGTTACTAGTCAAAACGATAGATAGAGACCTATCTGTAATTCAGTTATGGCTAGGCGAAACAGAATTACAGATATCTGCAATTATATTGTTGAAAATGACATTCAACTCATCACACATCCAAAATGACAATTTAGGATATCTGTAGGGTTGCCTCGACTAAAGATATTCCTAGTCGACTAACACTCCTGCATTTTAGCGATTAGTCGAATAATCGTTAATTTATGATATTAATGTAATAACTTGCGTATATACAGGGAAAGGTACAGTCCAAGTTGAAGTTTACCACTTCCATGTGTTTCTATGACAGAAAATGCTAAAGCATGATATTAGCCTGTTCAAAATGAAAATTAAGAGCTTAAAACAGAATAGTAAAGCGTTTAAAGTGCCCATAGACTGTCAAACCACATTCACCTTGTTATCGTTGAATTTAGGTAGCTTACAGTATCCAATGGACCATAGCAAAACTTCAATCACCGTCTTCCACCTCGTTCTACATGTAAATTTAAAGCTAGAAATGGCCGGACTGAAACAGGCCAATCTGAAACAAGGTGGCTCTTGATGTCGGCAGCACTAAGACACTCCTCCTATATTTGCTTGGTCCAACCAAAGATGGACCAAAGATTGGACGTCTCTGGTCCAATCCCCTGTTGCTTCAGAAATTTGCCAGGGGAGGCGGGAATTACGAATATTTTCGTTCTAAGCCTTTTAAATGAGCCTGTAAACAATGCGCTAGCAGTGCTCCAGGGTCACTTTCAGCCGCACAAATTTGCATACGCTATTATTGAGGCTCAAAGAACAATTTATGATGGTCAAAAAATGTGTTCTATAGGCCCTTTAAAGTATACAGCGCTTACGGACACAAAATCAGTAACGTTAACCACCTCACATAGCCCTTCGTTTTAACTATTTGATTTATTTTAAAGAATGATTTTTTGTTTATTTTATTCAAAAGGTTTTTGTTTGACATGTAACTGTTAGTTTGCATTTTTGATAGTGAATTATTAAGCGATTTCCTCGCCATAGGCGCCCATTATAAAGAAAAAGCTTAACGTAGCTTAATTTACCAAAACAGATTTTGCTCACGTTAAGTTGCCAGTGAGGTTGTCACTGTCCAAATTGTTTAATCCAATTCCTGCCTATCTCTTCCTGTTTTGGGCTTTGGGAAAGGGAAAAATCTATTGACTGTTGGATTTATGAACTCAACGTGTGATATTTGTCCCTCACTGAAAGTTTGTCAGAGCTCCCCTAGGCTGGCAACGGTTACTAGGATTGGTCAGTTGCCGTTGTGGGGCGGGTGTGTGGAAGAATTAGCCAATACACCTCCATAGAAATAAATATGTTTATTTCTGTGAGACACCAAACAACTCTCCCACCAGTGCGATTTGGTATACCGCGAGGCACGAGATTGCGATCTCTTGTTGCTTTGATGCCATACAGCCCCTGATTACGTAATTTCACATGATTTTCTTGTGACTAACCGACTAATGAAAATGTATTCGACCAAGCCCTCTTCATATCGCCTAACGTTTAGTCGACTATTTGGTTGCAGCCCTTGATATCTGTAATTCAGTTTTGACTAGGCAGATTGAAAGTTAAAGATATCTCAAACGTCATTATGACTAGTGCAAACACCTCTCCCTCTGACCAATCTTTATTTAAATTTAACAGTTTCACAGTTAATAGGTGCATGAAGATGGTCTGGTCCCGCGTAAAGTGAAACATTACAGATATCTGTAATGTCATTTCGCCTTGTAAAAGCTCTAATTCAAGATATCTGTAATTAAATTTTGACTAGGTAGAATATACGTTGCAGATATCTCCAGTTTCAGATATCTTTAATCAAAATTCAGTTAAATATATCTATAACTTCATAATAAATATCTACAATTACATTATGACTATCCCTAACTCTAGTTTGAGATATCTACAATGTAATTTTGACTAGTCATAATTTCAGTTACAGATATCTACAACTTCTCTTCGCCTAGTCAAAACTTAGTTAAGGATATCTTAAAAGGAATGTAGGGTGAGAAGGTAAATTGGCACACTTTTTGGTTGATTGCAAATAAAACCCCTTCAAGTTCTAAGAACAGTCAAATGTACTAATTTTATGTCTTTATATGGGTCTTTGTTACATTTCTGGCCTGGAAACATTTGGAAAAGTATTGGATTTTACAATCTTTTAACATTTAAAGATGACGAGACACCATACCTAGGTGTGAGAAGATGTTCAGGTAAAATGGAACAGTAAGATGTATCATGAAGTATTTACAACAAACTGAACAATAATAATTTGTTTTATCTTTTATGCACTGAAATAAATAACATCAAATGTATTTAAAAGTATCAAAAATGTATGTGTCTACGTGTGTGCGTCACTGAGTAGCATGCGTGTGCATTGCTAATGTGCTCAAATTGAAAACAGCTAACAGCTAAATTTCTAATGGATGATTTATGTGACTGACTACATCTATATCGATCCGTAACTGTAAAAGTTTAGCATATTTGACAATATGGCAAAAGAAAGCAGTTCCAGATCTCTCCTGGAAGCTATTTTCCACAAACCTTTTTATCCTTTTGGCTATAAGAACAATTGTCCCATTTTAGCTGAATATTTTGTCCCAATTTACCTGATGCACACCATATTCACTAAAATTACTTCTCCTTGAAAAAGTAAAGCTCATTGTCCAAATGTTTTGATATTAAGTTAAACCTCTCATAAAACAATATAGATTTCAAACATACTTTTTGTCATTTCATCATTGATTTAGCTGTAATATCCTTATGATCATGAAGGCAGAATCAATAAGTCCACTGATTTTCCAAGTTTTCCCTCCTCCTCTTTATTTGCAGTATCAATATAATAACATGCTTTATGATTGGCTGCTATAATATTTAAAGAGATGATGACCCAAAACCTTATTTGTCCCATTTTACCTGATGTCCCAATTTACCTGATCTAACCCTATAGATATCTTGAATTGAGGCGAATTAAAGATATCTTGAACTGGAGTTATGACTAGTCAAAATCAAATTGTAGATATCTCAAATTGGAATTAAAGGTATATATAATTCAATTGTGGATATCCGTAATTCACATTGTGGATATCTGAAATTGAATTGTAGGTATCCATTATGATTAAGCCCATAGAAATGAATGTCAAAAGTGACGTAATTTGACCTAGGAAGAATTTCTTTGTGGATATCCGAAATTATGGATAGGAAGAATGTAGTTGCGGATATCTGAAATGTTCTTTTTGACTAGGCAAAACTGAATTACAGATATCTGCAATACATATCCAGTTTAGCTTTTAAATGTCAACACGGCTTGCCATAATGGTGTAAGATTATAGCAGTATTACTGCAAATAAATAAGCAGCAAATGCAATGTACACAAATAAAAATTTCATCTTGATTGTGTCAGGACACAACAGTAGGCTACACAACATTTGATCCAGCTACAAAAATACTGTCAGAGATCCAAAGCGCCAATTGGAACCTGAAATGCCTCATTTTGTCCAATAAGATTTTAAGTCCTTATGTGGTAAGCACACCCCTTACTTTGAACGCAGAGTAGGCTGCCCACATGTCATTGGAGCAGTAACGTTAGTTTCAGCTGTTCGGAAACTCAGTCGTTTTCTAACTGTTTAATGGGAAACGTGTTCGACTGTTAAAACCTTCACACTACAATGGTAAGCGCTGTTTTGCATATAATGTTTGTTATCCATTGCAAGTTGTAGTGTGTATACGCTTGTCACGTACTTGTCGACAGTCCTTTAAGACTTTGCTAGCCAGGTGTGCACTAGAGCACTCAATGAGCTAGGCTAACGTTAGTTGGTCAGCAAATCAGTTAACAAGAAAGCTCCTTAAATGAATTGACCCATTGCAAATTGACCGTCTCCTATGACGGCCTTCAAATTCGTTTATTAAATGTGATGTCCGTCGTAAAGCGTAGTCAGAGTTCAGCATATTTCCCTGTAGCAGACTAGCATTGTTGCTTGACCTAGCATGCAATACATTACTTTCCATGAATTCTCCTTACTCTTTAGCTAGCCTATCCAACCCTCAAGGATAGCAACCCTTTTAGCCAACTTCCCCTGATGTAGAATGACTGGCGCAGTTGTGTTCGACAACTGCTCGAAAACTTGAATTTAGACACGTGTCTGACACTTTCTAGATAGACGTAGTAACGTTAGTCATATGGGTAATCATAAATACGTGATCATCTAAAGCTTCATTTCACATGCCTTGTCAGCAATGTCACGTTGTTTGCTTCAGTATAATTTAATTTTCATTTAAAGGCCATTATGGGAGTTCAGCTGGTGGTCAGCTTGCTGGCAGCCAGCTTAATGCAGAGGATGGCCCCACATTGTTCATTTGCACGCTGGTTGCTGTGCAATGGCAGGTACAGTTTCTTGGTACTGTACACAATTGCTACATAGTTGTGTTTTCTGTTGTATAATAGAAAAAAGCTAAAAAAAAAATGTCTTCTGTTTTTAGTCTCTTCCGCTTCAAGCACCCATCTGAAGTAGAGCTTTGTGCTTTGGCTGGGAAGCAGGTTACCAAACCTAGCAAGAAAGACAGGTGTGAACTGTGAGGATTGACTCATGTTAGTACAGCTGCCTTCAACTGATCACAGCAGACACTAAACTCTTTGTTTTTATCATCTGCCTGCAGGAGACAAAATGGCAACAGGGAAAGCAAACCTCTCACAGTACCAAAGGATATAGATCTTCATCTTGAGAGCACACCTATAAACGTCCTCGATGCCCTAGGCAAGTCACTAGATAAAGAAAAGTTTGTACTTCCAGGGTTAACATATTTGTCAAAGTGTGTTCTATAATTTTTCCTCACAGTTCTAAGGTTCTTTGTTGAGTACCAGTGGCTCGTTGATTTCGCCGTCTATGCAACAGGAATTTTTCTTTTTACTGAGACCTACTACAGTGTAGTGGATGCCAGCAAAGAGGTCAACATTGGTGCCATCTGGTGTGTGTTGACTGTATTTTTTTGCCTGTATCCTTTTCTAGTCAGTTTGCAAGATGTCTGAAGTATTATCCCTTTTTTGTAAGCAGTTTTTTTTTCTAACAGATCTTTTATTGCCAGAAAAATTTGATTCACTGGAAAAATATCAGATCTTTATTTGTCCCTAATTAAAGATGGTGATGCCATATGTAACAAAATATAAATGTTCATTTAAAAATATATATTTTATATCAGGGTTCCTATTGTCCAGCATTTCTCAAAAGGCTGTGTTTACACTGCCAGTTACAGAAGGGCTAAGCAACTTTCTGTTTTTTTTTCTCTCACGAACTCCCTCTAAAGACCGCTGTATTGCATTGTATTGCACTGCATTCTATTGGAGGCGGTCCGCGCTGCTGAACATTGCAAGTGCTGTATCTACCGCTATAAGCCACGGTGGCGCATTCTACAACGTTCGTTCACCATGTCATGACTCATTTTAGCATCCTAAACAGTATTAAACGGATTAATTAAATGAAAAATGTTGCATAGTGGGCCTTTTAAACGTGACCCAAAATTAGAAAACCAGAAAAAATAAGTTGGCAAGAACGAAAACAAGACAGGTGGACCAAGCCAACCGAAAAGTCAACCAAAAAAAATAGGTGGGGCGTGAAAAATGTATTAATAAACTAAATGTACCTACACCTTATACCTGAAATGGCTTACTGTGGACTGAAGTTACACCATCACATTTCAATAAATTAATCTAAAAATTGTCAAAGGTCTGCATCAGACTATACTGGCCACTGCCAGTGTTTTTAAATAGGTGCTTTATCCCACCTACTATGGTAACTGTGATGTCTTTGTCTGTTGTTGTTGTAGAGCAAAGCAACTTAACTGTATACCAGCAATTTTGTAATATCTGAAACTTGCCCCAGGACCTTGTAAGAAAAACAGGAAAAGCACACAGTTTCAGCTCTTGAGAGCCTGTTTTCCTGCATACAGAAACTCATGTTTTGCCAAGTTTGTCTTCCTTTACTCAAGATCCTTTAGGAAGACTCTGCATTCTATGATGAGCCACTACTTCAGTGCTGATGCAGATGGCGAGAGCTCTGTGTGTTTGGCTTTTGGCTTTCTGTCTCTCTTGGTAGCCATGTTGGTGCTGGTTGTAAGAGAAGACTACTTGGAGTTCGGCCTGGAACCTGGTTTGTGTCTTTTCCCCGATCTCTAATGTTTTGATATATTTAAAATGCAGCTTGTATATATGTAACACTTTGTAATTAAAGACATGTCTACAAACTGGGAGCAGCCTGTTTTGTAGATAATTCTAAAATATTGTGTGGAGTGTCTTTGTAAGCATGACCTTCATCTCTAGCCTTTGTTCAAATGCAATTTAATTTGTGTTGAATAAAAGCATTTGCTAAAATATTTAAAGGGCTCATAGAATGTGAACCAGCATTTACCTTGTTATTGTTGAATCTAGGTAGCTTAAGGTATCCAATGGACCACAGCAAAACTTCAACACCGTCTACCGCCTCGTTCTACATGTAAATTTGAAGCTAGAAATGGCTGGGCTGAAACGGGCCAATCAGAAACGAGGTTGCTCTTGACGTCGGCAGCACTAAGATACCCTTTCTTCATTTACATAGTCCAATCTAAGATAGAAATTTTAGACAAATTTGCGTACACTATTATTGAGCCTCAAAGAACAATTTCTGATGGTCAAAAAATGTGTTCTATGACTCCTTTAAACATAAATGTTCACTGCACATTTAGCAAAATGTCTTGTTGAAAGTTTCACTTTTGGTATGTGTTTTTTTTTTCCAGGTTTTAACAGTCTTTTTGAGAATCTAGAAGTTTTTGCCAAACAGCAAGGCTATGAGTGGTCGTAAGTAATCTTTAAATTATTTAAGGTTTGGGCTTGTTAAATTAATTTTATGTTTTATATTATCACATTATGGCTACCAACTTTGTCACTTTTGAATATTATTTTCCTACTAGAGTGCCTGTTACTAAGTTGACTGTGAAACTGCTGTTGGCTGCTGTTTGTGCATTCATTGGTGCCCTCCTGGCTTTTCCTGGACTTCGTCTGGCCCAGACCCATCTAGATGCTGTGCAGATGAATGTTGACCGCCCCTTTATAAAGTAAGAAAAAAAAACACCATACATGTTGAGGAATTTCAATAACGTGATTTTATTTAAGTTATTGATACTGTTATCATGATTCAGCTTTGTTTGTAGATCAGCATTGAGCTTACTCTACCTGAAAAAAGTTTATGACTTGATCATCTAACAATATGCCCTTCTACATAATAGCTTAAAAAAAAAAACAAGGGCTTCCTTTTAGACAACCATGTTAATCTTACTCTGTAGTTATTTTGTGTTGTACATTATAAATAATGAATTAATCCAAAATGTTCTTGCATACATACTTTCTAGGGATTGGAGGATTCACTGATTTGTATCGGTATATCTGTATGAACATATACAGTAGCATCGGTGTAAAAAGTGTGCGTCGGTTAAATCTTCGGATGAAATCAAAATTTATCTTATGTTAAATCTCTGCATCGGTAAAAAACGACTAATCTATTAACCTTTTTAACTGATCTAGTGCTGGCCTGCATTCTCCTCCTCGCGCCTGTAATTGGCAATTCTACCTGACTCATCTCGCGCAAGTTTTGTTGGGGCATACACACAGCAGGCTTTATTTGAAACAGAGGTGGCGAGCGGTCAGAGACTCAGTGTACGGGTAGCCTAAGCAT
The DNA here is from genome assembly GCA_017657215.1 of Limnothrissa miodon. Lineage (NCBI taxonomy): Eukaryota > Metazoa > Chordata > Actinopteri > Clupeiformes > Clupeidae > Limnothrissa > Limnothrissa miodon. The sequence goes on from JAGFZM010001612.1 coordinate 653,003, forward strand.
AGAAGTTGATACACTCGCTGGTTTCATCTGGTGTTTGACAACGCTTTTACAAACGTGATTGATGGAGAAATCCAATGCAATAAAAAAAAATGTGCTATGCCGCGATTGAACATACACAGAGCACAACCTATTTTTTTTCATCTGAAGCCGTAAATGTGATGGAGCACTAAAGTTAATGTTACTCAGGCGCATAGGAAGCAGTTTGACATTGAGGGGGACTGAATCTGCACGAGTTCGGTGGCGCTATGGAGCGGAAAATTCACGGCACAACTTTGCTCATGCACATACATCTGTTGTTGCAGGCTATACACATGAATCTTAATTTTCTGTCATTAAAAATATTGTTCTGCGAATCTTATAGCACACATTTTGGTTAGACCTAATAGCCCCGTTTATACTTGGGGCCAAACCTGGTGCTTGAACTTAAGCCCAGCCCATGTAGGCGTTTATACTAGGGTGAACTGGGCTTAAACAGGGCTAGAGTTTACAAAACAATTGGACAAGAGTTAGCAAAATTAGGCATTATCAGGGACAGCAAACAAATCAGGGAGAAACTTAAGAAATTAAAACAACAGTACCGGCAAGTGAAGGAGCAAAATAACAAAAGTGGAGCAGGGCGAACAACATTTCCCTGGTATGAAATGCTCGACAACGTACTTGGCTCACGGCCAGCTTCAAGTGGCACAGGGCTAAGAAACTCGGCAGCACTAAAGTTAGATCTTCCCAGCCAGCCCCCAGAGGAGCAAAGTGAGGAGCTTGACGTGCTTATGGGTAAAACTAGCATGAACTTAATGCTGTCAATTTTAAATACAAGTATAAACTAAATATAGCATCCCTCCTTCTCGTTACACAAATGTCAAAAAAATAGTCTATGCGAAAGATGACATAAATTCTGTCCCATTTGATACCACTACGCAAGTAATGTTAGCCTAACTACAGTTAGCTCTATTAATAATTGAATCATACCTCTCTCACAGATGCTTTTGACAGCAGCACTGTCGACTGGGAAACAAGGGACATGATCACGTCAACACCATCTCCAGGTTGGAAGCATAGATACTATCTCTCATAGATCATCAACCGTCTGTGCTATCTCTTGCAAACAGATTAGTAAAAGAAGCTTGCGAACGCTGCAAAGAGCTACACTAAATACCATCTTTTGTTTGAAGTGAACTTTAACTAGATGTTATCACCCTCTTGTGACTAAAATAAGAATAGAATGTCTTCATTAATTAGGCCTGTATTTAGGTGGATTGTGCTGTGTATTGAGTGTAGGTGGATTGTTAAAAAACCCAGCTATTCAGAGAACACCTGTCTTAGCACTCAACTGCCTTAAAGGTCTCCTTCCAAAATAAACCGTTTAAGACTTGATGTTTTTACATTACCATAGGTCAGCCCAAGTTGTACTTCTATGCTCAACATCAAAATGTTCTCCTACCCCTGTAGCCTGTATTCGCCTGTGATGGAAAACTGCCGGGAAAAACGAGCTAATCGGAAAAGCTGTACAAATGTATGTCAATTTGAAAATTAGCTATGCAGTTAACCCGCCCTCAAGAAAACGTTAGGCTGCCTGCAGACAGACCCACTAGAGGGAGCGTCATAGTGTTGTTAGCCAATCAGAGGCGATACATTTGCATATCATTAATATTCATAAGAATCCTCTCGAGCTATCCCTGCTCTCATTTTCACCTAACTAAAATAGCTTGAACCAAGGCAACCACAGCATCTTTTTTGTGTCTCATGACATTATTTTAGACAAGAGACCACCACAAAATTAATGAAAATACGATGGAATGAGACCTTTAATGCACTACTGTCCCCTAGCACTATAGGGAGGGAAAGTGGAACACAGCGATCCTAGCGGTAGCGTTCCTAACCCGAGAGCAATAGTATTGAAAATCCAATAGACCGATTTAAAAAAAAAATCCCATGAAGACATGACACCCGAACTTGTACATCAGACATATTTTTCAGCCCACATATTGGAATGATCTACTAACTGTGAAGGTCTTGTGCCAAATTTTGCCTTATTTAAAAAAATCGAAATTGTGCCTAACTTGTTAGAAACGGTTCTACAACTTTGAGTCGCTCCCTTTACGTCAGAATTCCACAACTTCACCATGCTGTGTTTTTTGCCTGATTGCAACCACTGGTCAGAAACTATGGATGCCAATTTGTATACTTTTCCCAAAGATCCTGTATAACTACAGATGTGGATTTGTATAATAAAGTGAGTTTCATGAACACAGATGTTTGGTTTGGTCTGGTCTTGCAGTCTAGCCAGTAATGTTAACGCGCTTCTGACGTTAGCTGATGTTAGGCTAAGGTTAGCTGCATGGAGTAAAATAGCAGAGGTTTATCACACGATTTGAATGTTGGTAAGTTATAAGAGATTCTAGTGAGGCAGGTTAAGCATATTCCCTTATGATACATGTGTATACCATATGACATTTTAATGCTAATGTTACCTGTTAACAGTGTCCCGTACTGTCCATGCCCTTGCTGACTGAACAAAATAGCCTAACTTTTTTGTTGACAGTTCAAGAGATTTCAAAGCAGTTTGCACTTACATCGCTTTCAATAGAAATGTTGCTGGCTTCCACCAAGGTTAATTATTGCGGGCAGGCCAGTACCTGCATCTATGTAGCCTAATATTGTACCCTGTTGAGTGAATTCATTAGTGTATCGCGGGCACGGTTAAAGTAAGATGCTAAGATTTTACGGAAACGTCATACACGCGACGATCGTTCAGTGTAGTCCTTTATCAGCTTTTTTAAAAACATTAAAAACAATTCAAATCCGTGGAAAAAATAAAGAATGACCATCCAAATCGATAGAACTACCCAACATGCATATCATATCAAAGCCACAATCGTAACTTTTCCAAAATATAATGAACCGAATATTTTGAACCGAAATATAATTTTCTGAAGAGAAAATCCCATTCATCTTGATATAGAGGTTGGAACGCAACCAGCAGGGGGCGATGAGATTACTTTCCCTCCCTATGTTCATTAAGGTTTCTTCTACGTAGCTGATTGTTTTCCTCTTTTTTCGCTTTGAAAGTCGCTTTGAAAAAAGCATCTGCTTTATGCATAAATGTAAATGTTAGGCATACATTTGATACTTGCACAACATAAATCAGATGTTTTGACTATATCTGAAAATTACACCTATTTTAAAACAGATCAAGGGTCAGCATCTGTGACAGTTAGGGGCTCCTCCACTCTAATTCCTCAAAGGACCCGGCCTTGTATGTCAGGGTGATTGCCATAACAAAAGATATTTGATGAGTAGGTATAAGCAAATATTAAGTGGCTACATGTGATTCTTGTAGGAAAGAGGAAATGGTCAGCAGCTTCGGCCTCCACACAGAAGCTGATTTCTTTCTTTCGTGAGGCAGACAGCCAAATGTTTGAGAGGGAGGCAGCACTGCGTCGTGAAGAGCAGGACAGGGAGGATAGGAGGAGAGAAATGGAACTTGATATGAGGAAAGAAGAGAATTCTGCGATAGTGTCAGTACTTGCAAAGCTAGTTAGTGAGTTAAGAGAGAAATAAAATTAAATTAAATAAAACACAAAATTAAATGAATAAAATTAAACAGAAAAAGGACATGTAAAATTGAAATGATTATTGCTTTAATTAAATTAAATACTTAGTGAATTGTGATGTTTCTTCTTTTTTTTCTTAAGATTTTATGTGCTGAATTAAAGCAGCTCTAACATCCTGTCCCAGCACATCATCAAGCACAGTTGCTGTAAACGACTTTGGCTCTGCAGCAGTCCTCTCAGGGTCGAAAACTTCACTGTGTCTTTCACAGAAGTTGTGAACACAACAGGCCAATACCGTATCTTTAACGGTTTCAACGTGAAAGTCATTGCGCTTTAAAAGACGATGTCCACCTCCCCTTCAGCCGGCCAAAGGCATGCTCAACAACCGCTCGTGCCCGACTGGTGGGGGTGTTGTACAGGTGCTGATCTGCCGTTAACCTTCTATTATCAATAAATGGCTTCAGAAGCCAGGTCTGCAGTGGATAAGCAGGATCACCTAAAATGTAGTAGCCTACATCCTGGTTACCAACCCTCTTAATTTTTCCAGGAAATAAGCCACCACTAGTTGCCTGAGTGTAAAAAGATGACCTTCTGGCGTCATGGGTGCTGCCAGGGCTTCCCACACAAAGGTCCCAAAAGCTTCCCCTCGCATCAACAATGGCCTGAACCACAATAGAGTGCCATCCCTTTCTGTTGTAGTAGTCTGATGGATATTTAGGTGGACAAATGATTGGTATGTGTGAGCCATCTATGGCCCCTATACACTGTAGAAGGCCCCACCTCTCCTCGAAATATGTGGCCATCCCTTCCACCTCCACAGCAGTAGGGATTTGAATAAATTTGGGCATCAATATTTCTATCACCGCTTTACAAAACTCCTTAACACAGTTGCAAACTGTGGACCGGCTGACCCCAAACAAACCCCCAACCACATGGTATTCTGTGGTGCTTGCAAGTTGGAAAATAGCAATGGCCACTCTCTTCGCAACAGGGATGCAATTTCTAAATTTAGTGTCCTGTCTTGCAATTGTTTGTCCTATAGACCGACAAATGAAATTAAAAGTTGGTTTTGAAAGTCGGAAGTCTTGCATCCACTCTGCATCTGAATAATTGCATTCAATGTCTTGCCACCAGCGGCCCGACCTTGGGTAAGATTGTAGTGCTTGTGACCTTTGGATAACACCTGAAACATAGAGTAGAATAGAGAAGATACATTGGATTTTTTGTAACCTTACCTATTTAAAAGTACTAAAATTTACATTTGTTGTAAAACAATTTGTAAATAACATTTTATACCCAAAACAACATAACTTTTGGAGGAAAGGCTATGATAATATCTTTCTGATGTGAATGTTAATCTGGGGTATCAAGCTAGCAAAATCAAGTAAGGTAGGCAATGAGCTACAACCGGATTTTCGTTCGAACAATATGTTGCCTATTTAAATAAATAGGCACAACATTGGTCTAACGTAAAACTTGGGGACCGTCTGTAAAGTGCAAAACGCTTATGGATAATGTCAATAACCAAGAGACCAAAGGCTTTTGGAATGTTACCAAGGTCATATCACATCCCTTAGTTTGATGAAATGTACCTTAGTCTATATTTAAAGATTTTTTTTTTTGTCACGAATAACATTCAATAACTTTGCTCTTATCAACTGTAGCCTATACCACCAGAATTAAAACACACCACTTACTGTCATACTACACTGAATTCAATAACTTTGTAACTATAAACTAGATCTACCAAAATCATTCACATCTAGGGTGTCATCATGGTCATACTACAGCACTGAGGAGAATGTGCCTATGTCTATTTTTAAAGAATATTATAGGGTATAAAATTCAATAACTTTCTTAGGCTACTATAAAGTGTAGTTCCACCAAAATCACTCCCACCCACCCCACCCCACGCACACAAAAAAAAACCTTTCAGATGATTTTTTGGCACTTTAACCTTTAACCAGTGTAATGCTACTAAAGGATGTCAAATCTTCCAAGGCAGTAAATAGGCTAAGTGTGAATTACACTGCAGGCTAAGAAATGAAGAACAAGTCCTTACTTCAATAGTAGCCTATATTATTCTCTATATTCTTCTTCTGCACTGCATTGTATCACATGGTATTGCATTGTGTTAAATCAAATCGTACTGTATCGCACTGTATCGCAGTTGGTGGGAGTATTGTATCTTATTGCTGATTGTTTTATGTGAATCGTTTATGCAGCGAATCGTTAGCAGTGTATTGAGATGCGTATTGTATCGCTTCAGTTATGAAGATTCACATCGCTAATACTTTCATATGGACATTATAAGTTTAAGGCTACAATGGCCCCGTATACATGGTGTGTGTGTTGTTTTTTTTTTTTTTTTTTTTTTTTTTTTAAATCTGAATTAATTGTTTGGATTTAAAATATTTTCCCTCGGGTTTACATGGAAAAAATGATTCTGAATAAAGGTTTACATGAAGAACACGTTTAATTAGATTTATTTAATTCCAGTGATCTCTGGAGTGGAAGGGTTCTAATTGGACAGAGGGCGCATATGTTTACCGGATGAAAGCACACTACCTCTGTCTACCGGATTTTTTAATTTATCTTTATAACTATGTCAAAAGTTAAATGTTGGTCTAAACGAAATAATTTAGAAACAGAATAGTTTAGACCAACATTTGCTCCATTTATGCGTCTTTCAGTGCGTCATTGCGACACAACGCAACGTGCATGCACTGAACAACCGGAATTAAGTTTAATCGGAATAAAGCTTTTACATGATATTGGAATTGGTTCATTTCGATTAAACATTGGAATAAATCACCCTCTTTATTCGGATTTAAGTTTAATTCCGAGTAATCATTTAGAGAAAATCATTTCAATTTTAAATTGTTTTTATTCGGAATTAAATATCTTGTGTAAACGCAGGGAATGTTGAGAATTTTGTTTTTGTCCAAAATGTGCAATCACAGGCCTGTAGGATATGATTGGATAAGGATATTCCTTTAGGATAAACCTTTCGCAGTACAAATTGTGACTTGTAAAATTGTTTCCTGTACGCAGTACAGCTTAAAGGTTGATTCTACTTATTAGGGAATATGTAAGGATTGCATGTCTATGTGTTTCTTGTCCAGAGTTCTCCTACACATCAGCTTCCTTTCCCCACTACTGGTGATAGTGCTGTGGGTAAAACCCATTGCCAGAGATTTCCTGGCCAATGCTCCCATGGGAAAGACGACAGTAACACTGTAAGTACTGTAAATATAACCTCAATCAAGACCTTTTTTATCAGTGATGTTATCACCAACACGTGCTTCTGTGTCTGTGCCCTTTTTTGGTCTTTGTGTGGGGCAGAATACCCAGCTCTATGTTTAACTCTGTGCGGCTGTGGATGGTGGTGGCCCTGTGTGTATTGCGTCTGCTGGTCACAAGATACCACCTGCAGGCCTACCTTAACCTGGCCCAGAAGTGGGTGGAGCAGATGAAGAGGGAGGCTGGCCGTATAGCCGCCATTGACATCCAGAGGAAGGTTGGTCATCTCTGGCTTTCTACATAGGCCCACATATAAATATTGTGGCTGTCAAAGTTAGTGTGTTAATAGTGCATTTACTGTATTTCCTTAAAGGAATTATCCGGAGTGAAACAACAGGTAGCTCTGTTGATTCACATTGCTATGTGCTATCGCTAGGTAGAAGAACGACAGATTTTCATGCACGGTAGACCGAGTAACGAAACGGCAGCCAGCGCTAACTGTTTAGGGCATGTCCGTTTCGTTTTCCTATGCCCAATATGCTTAGCGTTAATGGCCAGTTCGTGAATTTGGTCTACGTTGTACCTACTGCTGTCATTCTGATGCCTATAGACACAATTCAACAGCCTCAGTCAACAGAGCTATGGGTTGATTCACTCCGGATAATCCCTTTAAATTAGGGCCAGGACCTAATTAATAACCGGGCCTGGTTTAATAGCCGGGGGCGTGGCCGATACAGCTTTTCAATATTGAAATATGTTCTTCCCCTAACAATAAAACGATAACGATAATCTCACGTGTTTGTGTTTCCTTCTGAAAGACAGTTATTTTACACAAGAGGAAGAGGCTTTCTGTCTTTATCAGTTTGAGCTAATGAAGCTTTGCCTGAATTTAGCTGAATATATCCAGCTAGTTAACCCTTGTGGCATTCTGTTATTGGGCGAATTTATGCAACTATGTAAAGAAACGAGTTTAGAATGTGTGCGTTCGTGTGTGTACGTGCATGCATGTAAGCACTCGACTGACGGTCCAAATGACGGCAGGATTTGAGGTGGGCCAGGTGTGTATGGAGTAAGATAGCTGTCAAAAAGTTTCTTTTCTCAACAAGTAATGCCTGTGAATGGGGCGATTAGTATTTTGACAGTTGAGTAACGTGACGTTATAGGCTTTTACGTCTCAGTGCGTGCACTCAATCATTCTGGCACACGATGGGAATTTTGTAAATAGTACAGTTGGCAAATGGTGCCGTCACTGCATTACTACAGAGTCAAATAACTCACAAACCCGGAATTACACAGACATGTCACATCAAATGAAAGTGCAGGGCTTTCAAATGATACCAAACACTCTACTAGTAGATCGAAGCAACCATATTATAAATGAATAAGAAATGTTTGGAAATTATGACTATTTCTTCCAAACCGACAAATTCATAATTTATGAACGGCAAAACTTAACGATCTTTACAGGATATAGTCCTAAAATGTCTTAGTTGCAAAAAATGTAATCCAGGTACATTTCTGCACGGTACTATTTATAATATTGATATTTTGTCCTGCTGCATCCAACACTTGTTGTTTTCTGTTTCTTTGTTCTGATGCATTCATCAACAGGTGAACGCAAAACATGTGTTCAGTGGTTCTAAAGCAGGGGTCTTCAACCTTTTTCAGCTCAAGGACCCCTTGGCTGTGAGAGCGACTGAGCACGGACCCCCACACCTGTGGGGTAAGATAGCTGCCAAAATATTCGTGTCCATATATTAAGTACACGTGCGTATTTAGTTGTGCATAAAATAAACATTTGTGACTTCTCAAACGAGTTCAGTCATGCATAAAATAAAGTGTGTGTATGTTATCCATCAGAATACGGATGGAAAAAAAAATGCGAATTCAAAAATTACAAGTACAAAATAAAAATTTCAATACGCCTCTCAATATTATGGATACGACTTTGCACACGTTACTCAACTGTCAAAAATCGCCCCATTCACAGGCATTGAACAAGAAACTTTTTGACAGCTATCTTACTCCATACACACCTGGCCCACCTCAAATCCTGCCGTCATTTGGACCGTCAGTCGAGTGCTTACATGCATGCACGTACACACACGAACGCACACATTCTAAACTCGTTTCTTTACATAGTTGCATAAATTCGCCCAATAACAGAATGCCACAAGGGTTAACTAGCTGGATATATTCAGCTAAATTCAGGCAAAGCTTCATTAGCTCAAACTGATAAAGACAGAAAGCCTCTTCCTCTTGTGTAAAATAACTGTCTTTCAGAAGGAAACGCAAACACATGAGATTATCGTTATCGTTTTATTGTTAGGGGAAGAACATATTTCAATATTGAAAAGCTGTATCGGCCACGCCCCCGGCTATTAAACCAGGCCCGGTTATTAATTAGGTCCTGGCCCTAATTTAAAGGGATTCTTTAAAGGGGTTATCGTTTTATTGTGATGGAACGTTGGATGAATGAATTCGCGCAGAACGCCTTGAAGCGCAAAGACCGCAGACTCTCATAAAAAAAACAACAAAGCAAAACATCACACAGAACAAATACCCCGCAAAGTTCAGGGTCCATCAGTCCCGACACTGAACAGACGAATCAAACGTAATTTATCTCCCGGAATGAAAAGAGTTTGCTGAATACGAAGCTATTTAACTTAAACGCACGGGGGGGAAGTGCTCTTTAATCGCGATGATCCAACTCAAATAAAAAAAGATCACAAGGGTCACATTTTTTATTATAGGCCTAGTGGGACGAAGAATTAAAGATAACTGATCAGCTACCAGGTCCTAGTGAGAGCACTGAACCTGGTGAGGGGAACAGAGCTTCTCTGTTCTAGGGCGGATGGAATTTGCGAGGCAGTGTCACATCAGGCTCAGGCTGAAGTGGTGACCTGTATTTGTACATTTATGAATGCTAATGTGTTTAGCATAGGTTAGCAAAATGTTACACAGGGATCACATGATCACATGCATGATTCATGGGTAGCCTACAATGTGTTATTTAAAAACGAATATGAAGCAATTTTCTTTTGAACATTATGTTAACTATGACGAATTTTTTGGAAGAGAAAAAAAATGCCTCAGACGAAATATTTTCGCGGACCCCCTGCAGTACCTCCACGGACCCCCTAGGGGTCGCGGACCCCCGGTTGAAGACCCCTGTTCTAAAGCACTGATCATCAACTGGCGGCCCGCGGACTGGATTCCAAGATTGTGAAGTTCAAAAAAAAAAAAGTGGTCCACACTATGAAAGCAACTAAAAATAACAACAACTGAGTCTCTTGTCAGAATAACCACCATTTATCACTATATTTTGGCTACACTCCGAAATCATGGACAGACTCGGACAGACTATGCAGCGTTGAGCAATCACTGTTTCAAAAAAAAAATGAACGCATAACTTTTCCTCATGCCCTTACTTAAAGGTGCTCTATGCGATGCTGTTCGACGTCACTTCTGCTAACGTTTCACATAAATACAAAACAAAACAGAGCAAGCTCCCCCCTCCCCCCCAGTGTAATCGTCGTACCTTAGTCAGTATAAGCAGTATAATTATCACCGTCTTGTAATGTTGCTTTCATGAGATGGCTTTGGAGATAACTGTTAAAATAACGTGTTATTTTTTATTTTTGCATGTGAATGCTCTCACAACAAGTAATCGTAACTTTTACCTGTCCAATAAAAAACGTGCCACCTCTGCATGACTGCATCCGATTGGAAGTTCTTTTGCCGTTCAAACAAATCCCCAATGTAAACCCGGGGCTTATTTCGTTGCTTCTCAATTTCTCTTCTTCACGCCTTATATTCCTCAGAGCATCTTTTCTTCGGACGTGCCTCAGCCATTTTTTAAAAAATAATTTACCGACACAGTATTGCTAACTCACACCCGGATTCACGCTGTACAATCAACACTGTCGCACGCGCACAGGGCTGGCTCGTCCATTGGGCAATATAGGCAAATGCTAGGGGCGCAATCCATCCAGGGGGCGGCATACAAAAAATGCAAACATTCCACTATTCTTAAAACAAGTTAGTATTAATGTGCCTTATAATTAAAAGAACAATCTCACATGCCTTTATCTATAGGCTAATAATAATAATGATGCATTACTTGATGTGGCGCCCACCTCCCTCCTTTGTCTAATTAGTCTTTACCTGCTACATGGGAGAACGCAACGCAACCTCACTAAAATCACGATTTAAAAAATTGTCGCTGTTAATAGAATGTTGTCCATCTTGGTGAATAACAACGCATATTTCTGCGGGTGTTTAGCATGCAAGATACAGCAAGTTATAACGTAAAGTAAACCATTAGGTTGCTCCATTACAACATACAGCAAATGGTCAGTTATTTTGCCTACATTTGCGACGCAGTAGGCTACTAGTTTACTTTAGGTAACGTGCATCCCGTGATTAATGGCCGATGAGATTGGAAGCGCAGGTTTTTTGCCTTTACTAAGTCGCCTTGTGACTTAAATATAGCCTGCTTCATTGCACTGAAATTTCAGGTGTCAGACTGTAGTTTGTTGCCATATCCTTTTTAAAACCATAAATCCAAGTATTTGTGTAGCCTATCATAAATTTTCTATGACTATACGGAAGATATAGCCTAGGCTAATTGACATGGAACATGCAAGCAAGCATGTATTCATGAAATCTACAGGCAGCTGCAGATAAAGCTTGCTGAAATAATTAGAGCAAACCTTTTCCATTCAAATTTGTAGGCCTAAATTAGTTTAAAATATTTTTTCAGACATTTTGCATTTAATCGCGATTAACTACACAGGCCTATCGTTTTGAAATTAATCTCAAATTAAAATGTCCGCATACTACTGTTAATAAATGCATAAATAATGATAAATAAGCCTTGCATGTCCATGCTTTACCTGTTTAAGACCAAAACTGAAACTAGACTGTATTTTCTCGGCAGAAACTGCAAAAGTGGACTTGCCACCAACTTGGTTATTTATTTAGTTAATTGTGAGAATGTAGCAGTGGATTTTACTGCACTGCCAGGGGGCGCAACCTAAAATCTTGCCTAGGGCTCCAAATTTGTTAGAGCCGGGCCTGCACGCGCATTAATCCCCACCTCTTCTTGACAATTGGTTGGCCGTTGTCTGTTATTGCTTTGGTGCACAACCTCCTGCCCCTAGTGTTTGTTTTGGTATTGCAGCTTCTGTGTTGTGTTTTGAGACCGGGTTTTTTCCCAATGTATTCAGCAGGCAGACAGCAAGCCGATCAAGGGGTGGTAGAAACGGTTTGAGATGATAAATGAAATTGAGCTAAAATCTTGCAAAATTGCATAGAGGACCTTTAAGGCTTGGGCTTTAGGTGAGCTAAGTAAATAAAGGCCCCGGCCATAATTTCAGTAAATATGGTCCGCAATCTCACTTTAACGCAATTAAAATAAATGTTGCGGTTAATTCAGGGAAAATGCATAATTTCGCAGGTGAATAACATGGAAACGTGAACTTTGGTTGACTGCTCCTTTACAACTTGTCAAATGAAGCTTCAAAATGGCCAGTTATTATTTGCATGTGCAATGTGGTGTGAGCTTACTTTCACTTCATTTTTTAGGTGAAATGCATCCTGTGGTTGATGGCCGATTGGGTTAAGTTTCTGAATTTGCACATTTCCCACCTTCACATGTAGACTGTAGATAGGCATGTGCTTTACAAATAGTCTGCTTCACTTGTCTGAACTGTCAGGAGTCAAACTACATCTTCTTTGCTCCTCAAAGTCCTCAAAATGCCTTACAAATGTATTAAAAATAATTTTTGATTAAAAATAGGCCCTATACCCAGACTTCATGACAAAATTATTTGTGTAATATATATATATATATATATATATTTTCTGTAAGATGGTCTATCATACAGAAAAGAAGCTTGATTGTGAAACGATCAATGCGGGTAATTGCAATAAACTACATATTTTAATTGTAATGTAAAAATGAATGAAAAAAAAGGTTTGACTGTCTTTATATATGTTTGTGTGTGTGTGTTTATCTATTGTGACTAAAATCCCCAATTTTCAAGTTCCCCGCCCCCAATTGTTGACATTCCAGACTCTGACATTCCCTTGTCTTTTATAAAATGAACTCCTTATGGCTTTATTTGATTTTAGTAAGCCTGCATCTTTGGAGGCCTGTATCACATCAAAAGATATGTGGTGAAATTGAAACCTGTCTTTGACAAACGGGAGATGGAAATTTTACTGACAGCTAGGTAAATAGGCATGTTGGATGAGGATGCTAAGGACACTGTCTTGTCACAAACAGGATAAAGATCTAAAGATGAAGTTCTAAAGTACATCAAAGTGCTTCTAAAACTTTGTAAGCATAAGGTAAATTAACTGCTGTGGGTGAACTCCATGATGGCCTCATTAATGTTAGCCCCACGTTAACATTGGGCTACAGTGTTATTGTCAAGGAGAGCAACTTTATATATTCAACATATATCCATTAATCTATAGAAAATTAAAGGCTTCCAATGCAACTCTTCGAGGCTTCACACTGAACATGTCTAACTGTCAATCAGTCTGAAATTCAGTTGGTTCATCTGTGTTCAATGGGGGGGGCATAGCAAGGCTTAGTCAAAGTTATTGGACCATGAAGTGTAAAAGGATGTCTGCTTCTAATCTCACAGGTTACCCGGATTTTCTGCTACTTGACAGTGGTCACACTACAATACCTGATCCCTATACTACTGATACTCTTCTCAACCCTTGCACTGAAGACTTTGGGTAAGCCACGGAATGAGGATAAGAATAAGAATTTTTTCATGTCTTGGATTATGTATGTTTATTAGACTGGAACAATTCTTATAGTGGTAGTAGGTATAGACAGTAATGTAGTGTATGAGGTTAGGGTTAGTTTGGTTAGGTGTGGAGAATGGCTTTTTCAATTATTTGTCAGTGAGTACATACTATCCCAGCAGTATGGTAAATAAGTGATGACCTTTCAGACTTGGGTGAGTAAAAATGGCTTTTCGCATGCTTTCCTAGGAGACTTCTCATGGTGTTTTTCTGAGGAGGGCCCAGGCATAACCCCTGCCCCAGTCCTCCCTTCTTTGCCGCCTCCTGTCCTGGGGGTGGAGGAGGATGAAGAGGCTGATGACATGGAAGAAGAGGTCCAGGCTACCGTGGCCCACTTAGCCGAGGCTTTCAACAGCTTCCGTGCCATCCTCACGCCGCTCTTCTTCCGCGGCTTCTTCGCCTTCCTTACCTGGTGGGTGGCTGTGTGCCAGGTCATCAGCAGTCTGTTCGGCATCTACTTCCATCAGTACCTGATGCATAACTGAAAAGGGGTGCCTGATGTCCTGATCCTATTGTACTGTTCAGATTACAAGCTCCACAAACACTTAGTCAAAATCATAGCTTGCAACATGTGAACGGGTTAAAGTCATGCAGCAAGATTGAAATGATGCCATGATGAAGTGGTACTATGAAGTAAAAAAAACGTAAAAAATGGCAAGCTGACTGAAATATAGTCAGGCTATTGGCAAGACAGGACCTGACCAAAGGGTATCTATAACTTTCATTTTTCCATGACTTCAGCACCAGAATATGACATCTTTGATCATATAAAAAATGAATACTTAATAACAGTTTTTACTTGGAGCCCTGGCATTACTTTCAGTCTACATCAGATTTTCTGATAATCTATTTTTCAATATTACATCCAAAGCATCGGCTACCCAACCACATGCTGCATAGGGAACAATAGCCTGAAATATACTGGTATTCTGATCAAATCGAAGTGCCTGGAAACTCAGGGATTTGGGGATTTTTAAAGTCAGTTGTGGGATTTTGTTTTCTAGCATGAGCCTTGGTGAGTGAACCTGAACATTATTGTAGCACATTGTCTGAAAAGACACGGCTGGTTTATCGAGAGGCCTCAGAGGTTTGGGTGTGTGTCCTGTTTTATTTGATGCCAAGCACTGTAAAGATAAAATAAATGAATGGGAAGGTTTCATGTTCTGTAGCTCTACAATACCATAATCAGTTTGAAAATGGGTTTGTATTTATTTATTTATCACTAAGTGCCACCTATAGTTTAACCGTGTGTTCTATAGTGGTGGTACTCTCTCAATGTATTGTTCTGAGCAAGGTTTTGATAAAGATCGACGAAGTCACAAGGTGGTTTTTAGCTCATTTTTTTTTTTCTTGACTGAAGAGAATGTTCTGTGAGGAGTCACGTATTTGTTTTTGTTTTTTTTAATAAATTGTTTTTTTGTGTTTTTTTTTTTTGATGTTGCAGCACATTTGAAGGCTTTCTGATTACTACATTCAAATTCATCAACATTTTATTGAATATTGACAAGCATTTCTGGCCATGCATAAAGTTTTACCTATAAAGCGCAGCAGGCATGGACTGGGACAAAAAATCTGCCTGGGTATTTTGAGTTGAGACCGGCCCATTAATTTCACTACATTTTTAAAGCTTTTAAAAAAGTATGTGACAATAAAATCCTTGAATCCATCAATAGCTGATGGATTCAAGGCCAGTTCATTGTTTAGAAGGGTCTGGAATACCAACCATGACTGGGTGGAAAAACACAGGTAGCCTATGACCTCTGCCGTTGCTCTTTGACTACTTTTTTTTTTCCATGTTAACACTTTTGCCTTGTTGAGCTTCAGCTGTTTAGCTAGTATAGTATAGCATCATAGAAAATGCCCGCATGCTATGTTAGCATAGATCTAGATAAGATCTGTCTTCTTGTAACTACTGACAGTGTTCAGATTTAGCAAGCACAAGAGAAGTAAACTACATCCAAATTTGATCTGGCCCCGTGAGAGTGCAGTCACGTTTTAGGCCTACCTGAAGTTCAGTTTCCCCTCTAATCCCACGGACTGCGGCCTCATCTACCTGCCGGTCATCTCCGCTGTCATAACCTGTGGCTGAGGTGGAGAAACATTTGTGTTATTTTAACAAATTTGGCATCTGCCTGAAGAACTTGTCTTTTTATTTGTTTTATTGTAGCCTCAGAGGTGTTAAGTAACGAAGTACAAATACTTCATTTCATTCTATACTTTACTTGAGTAATTATTTTTCGGCCTACGTTTGAGAGGGGTTTAGATGATTAATTGACATGTGACACGTGCCAGTGGCACGTAAAGACATGTCACTGGCATCACCTGGGGATGACACAGGAAGGCAGAAGAGACAATCATAAGTTTTCCTGCGTCACATGCCGATTAATCATTCTAAGCCTTACCTGGCATGTGTCACATGTCGATTAATCATCTAAGCCCTACTGGAGAAATGTCATCCATCATTTTATCGACTGAAGGCCTTAACTGCCATATGAATTAATATTAAATATGTAGTGAAAATGACATCCATCTATAAATTAACCAAATGACTCTTTATGGCTATGCATCTTCATGGGTGAATGGTTAGTGCAGTGGACTAAGAATAGTGCGATTGCATCTTGTTTATTAAGTCACGTTCAATTCTGAGGGCACATGATCTTGTCTCTACTAAATATGCTTAATTAACAATTCAGACATAAAATAGATTTACAGAGTTGTTTTTCTGCAATGTTTGTGAAGATAATATTGTTCATCGTGACTTTAGTTCTCAAAATACCCCTACAATCCATAGCCTGTTATAAAACGTCATGGTCAAGTCATTAGGCCTACATCAAGGGTCAGGCTACTACATTTGACACTACGAAAGTTTAGCTCTTAGTGCAAAGAGCAGCAAGTGCAAAATGTACAATATGGAGTGTATAGAGTATGGACAATATGTAGGATACAGTTGTTAAGAGCAGCAAGTAACCAATTAAGTGGGATGTATGTACAGTGAATATGCTACATGTCAGTTATAGTGATCTAGATATGTAATACTGTACTATACAAAAGGATAAGTATAGTCTACACAAGACGTATAAATATTGGAAGAGTTATGTGCAGTTGTAAGGTATGGTTTTAACAATTTGGTGAATATATGTAGGATACAGTACAAAAAGGGATATATATCTGTAGGTGGGCAGCTATAGGCCTACAGAGTACAAGAGCATACATACAGTGTGAAGAAAGAGTGTACAGGAGGGTTTTTTTGTCCTACATTGGGCTATGAGGCAGTATTGTAGCAATGTGATGTAGGGCGTTTTGTGTTTGATGATGCACACAATATATATTTTTAAAAACTTTAATGACATTGAAATATATGATTTGACACCATCCCTTAAAAAAGAAGGAAAAAAAACTGCTTGACCAGAGCCCCGGGCAGTCACCACCACCACCACAGCACAGCACTTGGTTGGATGGACCTGTACACCAACTGCCACGGAACCTCTGCTTCCACACACCTATGGCCCTCTCCACGATGGCGCGGGTAGCAGTGTGGGCTCTGTGATATTCCATTTAATTTTATTTGTATAGCTTATTTTACAAAAGACATGTCTCAAAGCACTTAACACAAAGAGCACCAATGAGCAACAAGGAAAAACTCCCTACCTGTTGTATCGTGCCTCTGCCGCCGTGTTGGGTTGCTGGAAGGGGGTGAGCAGATAGGGGCGCAAAGGGTAGCCACTGTCCCCTAAGAGCTAGCAGCCCCCAAAGCCACCATCCTCTGCCTGCTGACACAGGGCTTAGTTAGCCCACACAAAGGCGTCGTGAGTGCTGCCTGGCCACCTTGCCACAATGTCGGTGAAGACACCCTGGTGGTCACACACCACTTGCACGTTCAGTGCTGGGAACCCTTTTCTACACAAGTAGATGGGCTCATTTTCGGAGGGTCCCATCTGTCAGACCAATGACCCTAGGAAGACCAGCCACACCTTGGAAGCCTTGGGTGGCACTGGAGGAGTCGCTGGAAAGGCCATCCTGTCATCAGCCAGTTGCAGCAATGCCTCGGTGACGGCGGTCAGTGCTCTGCTGATGGACGCCTTGCTCATCCCCAGGCCGTCTCCCAAAACCTCATAGAAGCTCCCTGTGGTGTAAAACTGAAGGGCAGCCAAAAGCTGCACAGTCGGTGTCAGCGCAAAACAGCGCCTGGTGAGCGTTACCAACTGCTGGTGCACCATGTTGGCCAACTCCCCTATTTTCCCCTTACAGAAAGCACCGCCAGGGGATTGAAATTTTGTCTGATGTACGCGTTTACGTACACCACTTCGCTCCTTCGACGCCTTCTGTGTCTGTTCAAATCAATGATGCGCTGCAACGCCTGCCATTGCTCCAAATACCTCAAAGGAAGTAAGAGCATTTAAGCAGGTAATCAACAAGCTGGCAATCATTTGTGGATCTGATGTCTGTAGCTTGTTCAAAGGTAATTGGGAATAATTACGTAGGTCCAACATTCGTTAAAGGTCTCCTTCCATCGTATTTTCATTAATTTTGTGGTGGTCTCTTGTCTAAAAAAATGTCATGAGAGTTGGTTTTGACAAAGATATGCTGTGGTTGTCTTGTTTCAAGCTATTTTAGTTAGGTGAAAACGAGAGCAGGGATAGCGTGAGAGGATTCTTATGAATATTAATGATATGCAAATGTATTGCCTCTGATTGGCTAACAGCACTGTGACACTCCCTCTAGTGGGTCTGTCTGCAGGCAGCCTCATAATGTTTTCTTGAGGGCGGGCTAACTGCATAGCTAATGTTGTGACACAGGCTTGTACGGCTTTTCCGATTTGCTCGTATTTCCCGGCTGTTCACAGGCGAATACAGACTACAGGGTTAGGAGAGCATTTTGAAGTTGAGCATACAAGTGCAACTTGGGCTGACCTATGGTAATGTAAAAAAATCAAGTATTAAACGGTTTATTTTGGGAAGAGACCTTTAATGGCCAGCCAATGTTTTTTGAATTGTCATTATTGCTATTTAATTATCTTAATGTTTGGGAGAGGATTGCTAATGATGTCATAGGGTTGTACTTTTTAATAACTTCATAATGATGTTCCAACATTGCCTTTTTATCTATCCAAAACATTCGGGTAGAATACTCAGTGATGTCATTTGTGTGTAACCTAGCCTATTCATTTGGACTTGACAAGGAATACTTGCGTGTGTTTTTTGAATGCACAATAAACTTTGTCAGTGAGAAAAACTGAATGCCCTTTATCGTTTGGGTATTATGTTCTGGAGGCATGAATTCTCATTTTGATTAAGGAAATATAGAGTAAGCTTTCATAAATTAATTAACATGGAGAACATGTGTGAAAGTCATGGCAGAACAAGCTTTCATAAAGAAAGGATTTTCACGCACTTCCCGGGTCATCATCGGGTGCAGCATCCCGGTTGAACAATTTGAAAAAGTATTAAAGATGCGCACACTGGAGAGATCCCATTTGATTCTTTATTAGTAACGTTTCAGGCCGATAAGACCCTTCTTCAGACTAAAAAAACGTTACTAATAAAGAATCAAATGAGAGCTCTCTGGTGTGCGCATCTTTAATACTTTTTCAGAACAAGCTTTCACACCACAGCAGGAACTCTGACATCTGCGCTTGACGTTGTTTAATTTGTGAAAGCTTACGTTATTTCATCAACAAGGCCTAATTTAGGGTGTCGGTGGCAATGCAGTGGTCATGACCATATCACATCCGAGTCAAACACACAATAACATTTTCAGAAACTTTTATTTAATGACAGAAATTATTTGATACCTTCAAAATCACTGCTTCACCAGAGCCCCGTTATAAATGCAGTTTTGGGCTTACTCTTCTCCGTCATTTCCACATGTCAGTAGCCAGACTTCAGATCCAATGTACTAAACCAGGAGGCGCTTTTCAATAATTCAAGGATGTTATGAATGATGGGCATTGGATATGCATCTGGAAAGGTCTTTGCATTCACCTGCCTTTACTCCACGCAAAACCTGTAGGATCTATCAGGTTTGTTCACAAGGACCACCGGTGAGGACCAGACAGTTTGAGAGGGTTCAATGTTATGGGCAAGCATTTTTTCTACATGCTCTTCAATTATTCTCTTTTTTATTGGAGACACTCGATAGGCTTTGGATCGGACTGAAACTTCATCCTGAAGGTAGATGTGAAAGTGCTTCCCTCTGATGGTGATTGGTACAGGAGACCCAGTGCTTTCTTGCAGGTCCTATGTTGCATCACTGCGAGCTCTGCTGCCCCCTGGTGGGGGACCCTTTTCTCTGACGCTTCTTCCTTGATTTTTCAGAACCCACGTGCACCATCTGCAAGTACCGTCCTTCTCGCCAACTTTCACCAACTGTTTAACTGTTTTGACAGTTCCCCGAAGACAGCCGGCCATCCTTGGGTTAACGTTTTTTCAATATTCGCCTTACAATCTCCTCCTCAGGTGTGTCACACTTTCATTTCAAAAATAGTGGCTGATAATTGTATGCAAAATCTGCAAAATGCAGGCACTGTTATGGTTTCTGCACAATAGACCGCAATATCTCCTCCACTTCAGTCATATAGTCTGATGAGAAGAAAGCAGACGGAAAGACTTCTTTAAATGAAGAGTCTTGGACCTGACTCTTTGTGGTCTTCCACCAACTCTGCACTGGGCCCTTTAAAACTGCAGACAGTGCTCCCATTAATTCATGGTTGGAAAGTGGACTCATCCTAAGGAAGTTTTAACACTGCTCTATGAAGTTGAGGACATATCATTGGAGGTTCCGAACGTGGGGAAATGCATCTGGACAGAAAATGTGCCCCTTCTTTATCAGCCTGTTTGTTCCATGGAAGACAGAGAAGACAAATAAAGGTTAGATTGTAGTCACACAAAAAACAATCATAGTTAATGTCAGTGGCGTGCGGTGGGGTTCATGGCTGGTGAGGCAATGATGTCATCACAGTCAGATTTACAAACGTAGGAGCTCTAACAAGGAGCTTACTCACCATGTGATTGGCAACAGTCAATGTAGAAATATTCCTTATCACTGGTAGTGAGGAAAGCCTTCCTTGATCAGTCTTGTTCCAACTGTACGGTTGAGTCTTTTTAGTGCAGAGAACTGTCAATGATGCTGTAGTAGCTCGAACAGTGAGCATGAGCTGGAGCAACTTTGTCTTCTCATGAACAGTTTTAATAAAATCCTTCTGGGCCAAAAAGCTGAGAAGCTGTCCAAGAGATGTACATTCATCCCTCACCGTTTGTGAGCTATATAGTCCAACAAGATCCGCCTTTAGTTTCACAAAGTCAAAGAATCTGGCATATTTGAACAAGCTCTGCAGTTTCGCTTCATCAAAATGTTTTGATATTTCACTGAATTGTGTGCAATCCAACAAACCAGGGAAAGCCAGCTCACCAAAATCAAACCTAGCCTTCATTTGACAGCTCACGTTTTCCAGAATGTTACAGAACACTTGTTTTCTTTCACATCTAATCAACTGACTGTCTGTAATCTCTGTCATGCTCAGTGCATTAGTGCATTTCTGCTTATATCAGCCCCAGAAACTGTCGAACTTAAATCTCATGCACTCGGGTGCATGCAAGACAATATTCAATATACATCACTTTGTTTTGAAGAACAGTGCAGTTTCATTGAAAATTCTGTTGTACACCATAATGAGAAAGCATGTTGATGCTTTTGACAGCCACTGATCGTATCCTGCTGCCATCATCAGCATGTCATTATCTCAGTTGTCGGGATCTTCCATAATATCATGAAATAACGTGCCAATTCTTTAGTTTATTGTCTGCAGCAGCCTAGAGTTAGAGCTCCATCTTGTAGGTGCTGCTCTGGGTACACAGCGCTTGACAAGTTCCAGCAAGTGACTGTGCTTGATGGCTTGAATGACGCTACAATCCTTCAGCTGTTTTAAAAAACGAGCAACATTGCGCCATGCACTTTGCTGAATCTTAGAGAACCAAGTTCAACTTGTGTGCGTAACAGTGTATGAACATAGCTAATGGAACTTTTTCTTTAATTTTAGCTTGCTCACATCATCAAAGTTTCTCGGTTCTCCTTTACCTTAGCATTGTGATTGCTAACGTTCAATCTTCTCTGTTCGTCCAAAGCCAAGTCTATCCTGGACATCCCGAACGTTTTTAGTGTGATTTGACTTTGAATGTGCGTGGTCGACTGCTCATGCTTGTTGAGGCTTCTCTGTAAATTCTTCAGGTTGCAATATCCCATCTGAGTCCAGACATTGTCACAAGTTGAGAAAAGAAGACAGGAAAAGCAGAGTCCAGTGTAGAAAATCCTTTCATTTGGAATATATAGTCTTCCATTTTGAAAAGACCAAGAGCTAAATATAAAAAAATATTTTAATAGCATTGCTTGCTAACTGATAACCGTAGCTGTAGGGTAGCAGGGATTCTACTTGTTGAATAGCAGAATTAGTGAGAACTTTTCACTAATTCTACTATTCAACAAGAAGAATCCCTGCGATTACCAGCGCCACCTGCCTGGAGGCAGAAAAATTAGCGCCTCTTGTAGAGCTTATTTTCATCAGTTTTATGATTGCTTAAGAATAAGTTAAAACACAGTTGTTGCTTTAAGAGCCCATTGAACACATTTTTTGAAAATCATAAATTGTTCTTTGAGCCTCAATAATAGCGAATGCAAATTTGTGCGGCTGAAAGTGACCTAGGGGCACTGGTAGCGTGTTTTTTACAGGCTCATTTAAAAGGCTTAGAACAAAACTATTCGTAATTCCCGCCTCCCCTGGCAAATTCATAAAGCAACAGGGGATTGGACCAGAGACGTTTCCAAACGATCTTTAATTGGACCATGCAAATATAGGAGGTGTGTCTTAGTGCTGCTGACGTAAGGAGCCATATTGTTTCAGATTAGCCGGTTTCAGCCTGGCCATTTCTAGCTTGAAATTTACGTGTAGAACGAGGCAGAACACAGCGGTTTAAGTTTTGCTATGGTTCATTGGATACCGTAAGCTACCTAAATTCATCAATAACAAGGTAAATGTGGTTTGACATTCTATGGGCACTTTAAAGAAGGCTGCAAATCACAGAACAAATAAACAATTTAATTTATTTTCTAATTTTATATTATTCAATTCAATTTTCAATTCAATATTATTTGTAAAGTGCATTTCTCAAAGCGCTTTTCTTTTATATATTAATTTATATTTCCATGATGACTGACCGCACATCACTGGTTAATGTAGAACAGGGGTTTCGAACTCGCGGCCCGCAGAACGATATTTTGTGGGCCGCCACCTGGAATCGAAATTTGGTATAAATGCAGCCCGCATATTTTAACTCAGACGCATCTGGACGTTTTATATTTTAACACTCGTAGGCTACCATAGCTCAGGCTCTTGAGTCGTGACAACAATACGAATTAATGCACTAAGCCGCCATAAAATCCCACAGAAGAATTGTTTACCTGTAACATGTTTCTATGGTTTTCCGGGCTGTGGAGGGAAAATATATCATGTCACCCAGTGCTATGCGTTTTTTGTCACCCAGCCCCAGTTATGTCTTTTTCAAAACCTGCTGCTAAGAGCAAAGTTGCTGATGAGCACAGACAATTTCAGAAGTGGGAGATGGAATATTTTTTTGTTGAGCATAGGGGCATCCCAACATGTCTAATATGCACGGATAAAGTTGCGGTGCACAAGGAGTTAAATATCAGATGCCATTACTTAACTAGATATGCTGAGGAGTATGTAATATACCTGGGAGGTGAGCGAGAGGACCGTGTCGCCAAACTTAAATCATGCCTAGTGAGGCAACTTAAAGATGAGCATCTTAAAGCCATACTGAGGGTCTCAGTTGCTTTCTCCCTCAAGCCAAATTTTGCTCAGCTGTGTGAGAGGAAGCGCTGTCAAGCAAGGAGTAGGAGAAAGAGAAAACCGAATAACCGTTCATGTTCTGCTTGTTATGACTTGTTATTAATAAACATTGAGAAGATTGGATCACTTGTACTTTTTTTTTAATATTTGAAACCCTTTTTTTGTGGAATACTTGATGTGGCCCAGCCTCACCTAGACTCAGCCTCCAGCGGCCCCCAGGTAAGAAAACAAACAGGAATTTGGAGTGACCACCAGAAGAAAAAAAGTTACCACCAGGAACAGGCTGGTTGACAACCAGGAAGAGGATGGTGACAGCTGGAGAGACAGATGACAGCTCGTGTGGGTCACCACCCCTATCTGCACCTCCTGTGAAGGAGGACCCAAAACAAGCTACGGAACAAGCAAATGAGATATACCCCCAGGGGAGCCCGAGATGGGGGGAGAATGTGCACCCCAGTCGGACAGACTCAAGTTTAACGAACAACAGCAATGGACAAACGTTGAAGAGTGTTTTTGTGGAAAGATCTGCAAAAATGAGAGAGGCCTTAAGATCCATCAAACAAAGATACAATGCAAGGAGCAACGACAGCCACCACAATGCTCAGGACCAGTGCCTGGTGAGACAGAGGAGGAGCAGGGCCCGGAAGCACCCCACAGAGCCCAGAGCCTCCAAGTGGTGCCGTCAATCCCTCCAAGCAGGCCATCGGAGAAGAGAAGGATCAAGTGGCCCCAAGCCTCTAAAACATCAGAGTGGCAGAAGTTCGACGAGGATGTGGATGCAGTGCTAGAAGCAACAGCCAAAGGGGATGCGGAGAGGAGACCATGCAGACCATGACAACCATCATAGTGAGTATGGCTGCGGAGCGGTTTGGGGTTGAAGAGGAAAGAGGAGCCAGGCAGCCCTACAACAGGAACCAGCGAGCAGTTAAAATTCTCAACATCAGGTCAGAGCCAAAAGCCTTGACAAATCAGTACAAGGTGGCAAGGCCAGAAGAGCGGGCGCCATTGGCAGAGCTACGTACTGTGCTCAGGAAGAGGCTCCTCACCCTGCGCAGGGCGGAATACCACAGGAGACGGCGCAGAGAAAGAGCTCAGAAACGCACAGCCTTCATCAACAACCCATTTGGGTTCACCAAACGGCTCCCGGGGCAGAGACGCAGTGGTCGCTTAGCCTGTGCAATGGAGGAAGTCGAGCAACACCTTCAGTGACCCCACCAGAGAACAAGACCTAGGGCAGTGTGATACGGTGTTAAGACCACCGGAGCCAACGGTGGTATTTGACCAGAGGGAACCCCTTCTGAAAGAAGTTCAGGATGTGGTAAAGAGGGCGAGATCCGGGTCAGCACCAGGACCAAGTGGAATCACCTACAAGGTTTACAAGCACTGTCCCAAGTTGCTACATTAGCTTTGGAAGATCCTGAAAGTCATCTGGAAAAGAGGGAGAGTAGCGCAACAGTGGCGGTTTGCTGAAGGTGTGTGGATCCCAAAAGAAGAGGACGCCAAGGAGATCAGCCAGTTCAGAATAATCTCACTGCTCAGTGTGGAGGGGCATTGTGGCCAGGCAACTGGCTGATTTCTTCCCCAAGACCGGGTATATTGACACCTCAGTCCAGAAAGGCGGCATTCCTGGTGTACCTGGGTGTTTAGAACATACAGGTGTGGTCACGCAGCTCCTCAGAGAAGCCAGGGAGAACAAGGGAGATCTGGCAGTGCTCTGGCTAGATCTGGCCAATGCTTATGGCTCTATGCCCCACAAACTGGTGTGGGAGACCCTGGAGAGAGCTCTAGAGACCTCTTCCTGGATTATTACAACGAGTTCAGTTTGAGAGACTCAGCAGGATCCATAACATCTGACTGGCACAGGCTGGAGGTAGGAATTATCACAGGCTGCACCATCTCTGTGATCCTGTTTGCACTTACAATGAACATGTTGGTCAAATCTGCCGAACCAGAGAGCAATTGTAGAGGCCTTATGTCCAGGTCAGGGATTCATGGACGACCTGACAGTAACTACCGAGTCAGTGCCTGGAGCCAGGTGGGTCTTAAGTGGGCTGGAGAGAAACAGCTCTACTACTGAAACAGCTCTACTATCTGTGGTTGAAGCCTTAAAAGAAGCCAGAGCGGAATCAAGGTCACCTGTACTCATCCTGCTTGACCTGTCAGCTGCGTTTGATACGGTAAACCACAGTATTCTATTATCTATACTGTCAAACATGGGCATCAAGGGTGATGCATACTGCTGGTTCAAATCCTACCTCACTGGGTGACTGTTCAAAGTATCCTGGCTAGGACACACCTCTGCGCCTTACCACCTTGCTACTGGAGTGCCCCAAGGATCTGTGTTGGGCCCCCTTCTTTTCTCCATCTATACCACTTCTTTGGGCCAAATCATCCGCCAGCACGGTTTCTCTTACCACTGCTATGCCGATGATATCCAGCTCTATCTCTCATTCTCACCCGATGACCCAACCATCCAAATGCGAATCTCAGATTGCCTCTCTGACATCTCTGCATGGATGCAAGACCATCATCTCCAGCTGAACCTCTCAAAAACCGAGCTGCTGGTCCTCCCAGCTAAACCAACTATTCACCACAACATTTGCATCAACTCTGGCTCCTTGTCTCTTGCTCCCTCACGGGTAGCCAGGAACCTAGGTGTTATGATTGATGACCAGCTAACCTTCAATGACCATGTTGCTTCTGTTGCCCGGGCCTGCCGCTTCACACTATTCAATATCAAAAAGATCAGACCATACCTAACTCAACAAGCTTCCCATGCTCCTTAAGGTTTCTGCTATGTAGCTTGATTGTTATCCTCTTTTTGTAAGTTGCTTTGGATAAAAGTGTCTGCTAAATGCATAAATGTAAATGTAATGTAAATGAGAGGCTGATGACATGGGCCAAGATGTCCTTCAAGCCAGCAAAGTCAAGATCCTTGATCCTGAAGAAGGGCAGAGTTGTTGACAAATTCCGGTTCTCCATCTCTGGAACACCCAGGATACTGTGGCCACTGCTTCTCTATGAGTTCCCATTCTCCACCATTGCAGACCTGGAGAGGAGTCACCTGAGGAGATGGTTAGGGCTAAGTAGCATCGCTCTGTATGGAAACACTGGCAAGCTGACGCTACCTCTGAAATCCATCGAGGAGGAGTTCAAAGTCTTGCGAGTAAGAGAGGTGCTGCAGTTCCGGGAATCAGCAGACCCAAAAGTCTCTGGGGCAGGGGTGGCAGTCAAGATTGGCAGGAAGTGGAGAGCAGAGGTGGCAGTGGAGCAAGCAGAGTCCCGCTTATGCCATGGAGTCCTGGTGGGAACTGTGGCCAGAGGAAGATCTGGACTTGGCACCATTCCAGCCCCCCATTATGACAAAGCACAGGAGAAGGAGCGGAGGGAACTGGTCCGGAAGGACGTCAGAGCAGCTGTAGAGGAGGAGAGAACCAGCAGAGCAGTGGGGATGAGACAACAAGGTGCATGGCCGAGATGGGAGCAAGTTGTGGAGAGAAAGCTCTCGTGGGCTGATCTTTGGCGGGCAGAACCACACCGCATCAAGTTCCAGGCCGTGTATGACGTTCTCCTCAGCCCATCAAACCTGCACTGCTGGGGCTTGGCTGAATCACCAGCATGCTGGCTCTGCTAGAACAAAGGTACACTGGAGCACGTATTGAGCTGCTGCCCAAAAGCTCTGGCAGAAGGGCGATATCGCTGGCGCCATGACCATCGCAGAGAGCATCTGTAGTGCTGTCTCTATCTGCTCAAGTTCCCCCAGCATGTTGTGAAGACCTCGCTTAGATCTGACAGCATCTTGTTTTCAGAGGCAGCAAAGAATGTTGACATGCTGGAGCTCACTGTGCCATGGGAGGAGCGAATGGAGGAGGCCTATGAGTGGAAGAGGGAGAAATACCAGGACCTCGTCATCAACTGCCACGAACAAGGCTGGAAGGCAAGGTGCTTGCATGTAGAGGTAGGGTGCAGAGGCTTTGCCGGACAGTCCCTCTGCAGGGGAAATACTGTACTCAGCATCACAGGTGAGAAAAGGAGGAGAGACATCTGCAGCAGCACAGAGGCAGCAGAGAAAGCCAGGGCTGCCAGGGCACAAGCTGAGGCCTGATCAACCGCAGCTGGGTCGCCTGAGTGAGGGTGTCTGATGTTCGAGAGACCCGAAACACCCAATGACCTCAGGATACATCACTGATGATGTGCCCTGGAGCATCAATAGATGTATGATCACTACTGGAGTGCTTCAGGGTATTCACCTTTTTTCTTGGTGCTCATTGGTGTAGGGAGACTCAAACTTGTGCAAGGTAGAGTAAATCCGAGGCACTCAAGGTTGCAATTTATATACTTTTTTTATTTGGCTACAATATGGTCCCCAGGTAAATTGAGTTTGAGACCCCTGATGTAGAGAATGGTAGAGGTTAGCCTATTGCCTTACAGTCCAGTTGAAAGTGCATTGGCTGTTTGTGAGTCCCAGGATGTCCAGGTGAGGCAGATTAATGCATGGCCGTCTCATGCCAGAGTGCCAGAAAGAGCAGGACTGGCATTTTGGTTTTAGATTTTGAGATGGTAGAAATATGGTTGTATTTATTTAAAAATGCTACTAATTCACTGTAAATGTCAAAAAGACAAAGCCTTAAAATTTTCTGTACATTTAAAGGAGAAGGCTGGTGTGATTTGGACCTGGACTGTACTGAAAGATGTTACCGAGTACAAACATATATCCAATGCCCACCTCCGTTCACCTCCAGCATTCCGCATTAAACTGTTTTTAGCCGAAGCTTTCATTAACCTTACACTGCTAGCTATAGGGGCATCACTTTGCCTGTGCAGCTAAATCGCTATTTTTACACCATTAACAAGGTTCAAAGTTACTCCACACTTCATTGGTAGACTTCTGAGGGCCCTGACATTTAAAACGAGACAATGAGAATTTTGAAAGTGTATAGGTACTTTGTTAAAGAGACAGTTTATAAAGACAGTACCTTCTCAGAATTTCCCGGTCACCGCCATCTTGAAATTAAATCACAATAAGTTGATAAAAAAAGCCCAGCACATTAACCAAAGGCTAGCCAGCTATCAAAAACACTACAGTTATACTTATTAGGCTTGTTTTGGCACAACAATATGTCAGAGAGAAGCTGGTAAGTTCTGTATACTTCTGTATACTCCAAATTGTGCACCAAGCCAACCCCACATTTTCAGTATGTTACACAAGATGTGAATTCTAGTTAGGGTACCGTCATTAACTACTAGTAGCTAACGTCAGTGTCGATGACTGACCTTATTTTCGCAACGATGGAATGTTTTATTCCGACACGATTTTCTCCATGTTGTTGGGTACGCAGCAGTACAATGACACCAGCTCATTCTTCTCTTATTAAAAGTTCTCTGAACACACAGTGATCACACTCTAAACAGGTAGGCGCAGTCCTTGGCCGTCCCCAGGGCACCGCCCGAAGACACCACATTAACATAGCAGCTAATTTGCATGTTAGTGAGCTGAAAATAAAAATTAAAATTGAGAAATGGTTTTAATTTTATTTTATATTTTGACATTGTGCGCATTGTGTGGAAAAGGTAAAGCCAAAGTCAGGTTTGGGTTTTTCATTTTCCATTTTTGGCAGGAATATACCAGGTTCCTAATGCAAATTAAATGACAATCAGACGTTTTTATTTTATTTTTGTGTTATTTTAATTTTTGGCACAAATTACTTGTGTTTATCAGGAAAATTAAAAGCCAAATAGAAATATTTCATTTTATTTTTAATTTTGGCATGATAATGTCACTGACAATTTGAAAATGAAATGGCAAAAAGAGTTTTCACATGAGATTTCACTTGCTTTCATTTTATTGCATGGATAACCTCCCATTATAAGCATAGACCACTTAGTTTCAGTGACGCTAATTTCACCTATAAACATGTCACCATCTGTTGACTGTCACTGGATATAAGTATTTTATTCATTGCTGTTGTTCAGTGATGCAGACGCAATCGCATGTGTAGAGAACATTCCTGATGATGACCTGGCATCCACATCCAACAACGTGGAGACAAGTTTACTACATAACCATTCCTAAGGACAGACAGGCGACATACTTATTAGGATTCACGTTAAAAGAGAAATTAGAAGAATCAAAGAATATAATATCTTTAGTAGAACATTACCCATGACCACAATAGGGCCTATAAACCAAGTGTGGAAGGTGTGTGCCCTGCTCAAAAAGGTCAGGGTCCATTATTTTAATCATTTAATTAATGTTTGTGTGTTTTCTGTATTTTGCATGTTCTCAATGCTATATTTTGAAGTAAAAAATAAAACAAAACAAACATAACAGTACACCGCACTATATATGTTGACTATATTATGATTACACTTAAATAAATTATTAAATGTACAGAAAAAGCTAAGTCTTTGTTTTTGACATTTACAGTGAAGTAGTACAATTTCTTTCTGAGAATGAAACCAAGACGACATTAAGGAACATAAAAAATATTTACTTACAGATTTCTGTAAATCCAAAACAGTAACATTATATTATATAGTAACGTATATTTTTCAGGAGAAAGAATTACTTGACTGATTACAAAAGCATGCTGCACTAGAGCTTTTTCACTTTGAAAGAGCTGGTTACTGTAAGTAGTGTTGGAAATAGAAGCAGCCTAGTTTTTGCTTAACGTCCACTCACATGTTTGCTTCAAAATACAGTCTCTCCAAGTGAAAATCTGTGTGAGACATGACAAAGAAGTCACACCAGGTTGCCCCAGTGAGACCCATTTGTCCAAGCATTTGAAAGCCATACTAATGGCCTTCTTTTAATGATAACTTGCCATCTAGATCTTGTGTGAGGTAGGGACAATCTACACAGGCATCTATATCTGGACACTTAGTTTACAAGAGGCCATAAGGGCGGTCCTCAGATCAATCAATTACTCTTCTGTCTGGGGTTGCACCTAAGTGGGGAGCGGTAGGATTAATCAGAAATCCACATAGCAGGATGCTGTTTTCTGTGATTTAAGTCTATTTCCGTGCAGCCACTGGCTCTATTATGATGCCTCTTTGCATAGCTTTGTTTGTACTGGTCTTTTACTCCTCTGTAGGTTGACAGCAAGACTGTAAAAGTCACCTCGTCTTGAGCACACTCTTTTAAATGAAGTTGATGTAATGCGCTCAGACCTTAAGTGATGCCAAAGTTTGCAGTCATTTTGGTTCCTTGTTTCTGTTTGATTGTGTCACTAAAATGCCATTATAATAATCTAGCTCTTTCTGATTCAGAACAATGTTATAGCTACAAGGTTGGGGAGGGAAAGCAAAGAGGGGATAGGGGTTAAACCCATTGAATGTTAAGGGATGTGCCAGGTCTGAGGCAATGATGTCTTGCTTTACACAGGGGGCACAGACTTCAATCCAAACTTCTTGTAGTGTGCTAATGTGTACAGTAATCCAGTAACGTGCACAACAGCCCAGGTCAGCTTTGTAGTAGTGTGTCACCTTGCCAATAACTTTCCAGCTGAAAGGTCCACCTAAAAATACAAAAATACAGTAAAAATGCTTGTCTCCTCACATTAGTTGAATATTTAGTTTTACATTATATATGATGCATTTATGTAAAAATTAATGCAACACAAGTACTGGCATATACGATAGTAGTGTGTACCAGAAGGTGTTTAGGGTCCCTTGCTTAGGTTTCTAAATGGTGATTTTTAAATAAAAATAGACAAGTGTAATGAATCGAGTGTGCATTTATACAGCAGATTACAATGTATGTAATCTACAATTCTGTATTGTGGAATTGAAAACGAACAGAAAACTCAATAAATGTACAGTAGAGCCTCTGAATACCTATAGCCTGCCTGGCTACCTGAACTGTGAGAATTGCTCTCTCATGGATGGAAATGCCCTAGCTTTCCCTGCACATCTGTGCCCTCTTGAAATGGTATTCAGAAAACGAGCACATCAAACAAGATTAAGGTTAACATTATATTTGTGAATGTTTTTTTTTGCTGTTTGCCAGCTGGTGGCCAGTTAATTCTGCGTTTGTAAAACATGTTTTCTGTCTTCCTACTGGTAGATACGTACATTTGTAATGTTACTGTGCTGGCAAGCAAACAGTTCAGCTAGTCCTCAAAGTTATTTGCCATAGAAAACACAGGCTAACTACAAAAGTGCAAAACACTTTTTACACATTTACTAGCGAACATTCGTAATTTCCAGCAACAATACAACAACTTGGATACTTGACTAATGGATACTTAACTTTCTCACCAACCGTTCACAAGTGGTTAGAGTGGCTGGTTTGACTTCTGAGGCACTGACCATCAGCACAGGTGCACCCCAAGGTTGTGTTTTGAGCCCCTTGCTTTACAACATCAACACGCATGACTGCAGAGCAAATAGTAGCCAAACTTCAATCATCAAATTTGCAGATTACACAGGGGTCGTGGGATTTATTAGTAATAATAATTAGCAGGCCTACTTAGATCAGGTTGAGGAGGTGGCTGAGTGGTGTCAATCTAACATCTTGACACTGAATGTCAGTAAAACCAAGGAAATGATAGTGGATTATAGGACGCAGAAGAGCTGTAGTTACACCCCCCTTAAAGCCTCTATGTGTAGGATTTATCTTCTATTTATCTTCGTCTTTTATCAAAAATATATTTTATATTTTAAAAATATAATGTAAAACGATGGTAATTACCTCCATGAATAAATTGTAGTGTTCCGGTAAACTTGGTAATTTCCATTTATATATAGATATGGCTGGGGACCAAAGAATATCCATTTTGCGCCGCCATTTTCAAAAGTATGGGTTCTTGTAGGGGAGAGCAGTATCGTATATTCAGCTCCGCCTTTCGCGTTTCCGCTCAGAGACTGAGTAGCAGAAACTGAGATAAGAGCGAGCGAGCGAGCGTTCGGCC
Organism: Limnothrissa miodon; assembly: GCA_017657215.1. NCBI lineage: Eukaryota > Metazoa > Chordata > Actinopteri > Clupeiformes > Clupeidae > Limnothrissa > Limnothrissa miodon. The sequence continues at coordinate 685,396 of JAGFZM010001612.1, forward strand.
TCCGTAGCAAGAAATTAGGATTGTGGGAAGGGGAGGGCTAATACATTTTATTCAAACGTATGCAGTATACCACTTCGCCGATAGATGGGGAATTCTGATACGATCCTACACATAGAGGCTTTAAGATCAGTGGGCAGCCTGTAGAAAAAGTTCTCTGTTTTAAATACCTTGGTGTTCACATTACTGAAGATCTAACATGAACTGTTAATACCCAACATCTTCTAAAGAAAACCAGACAACGACTATATTTCCTTCGTCAACTAAGGAAATTCAAGTTTTCAACATCCATCTTAAAGGAGAGTTTTTTTTTAAACCTTTATTGAATGGGGGGGGTTTGAAAGATAGAAAGCACAGCATATTAACTAAAATAATTTGACACAAATTGGTGACATGTGAAAAGCTTAACATAACATAAAAGCTTAACATAAGAATCTATTTCACATACATCTGTATGAGCATTTAATATGTGGGTGAGTCCATTTCACCTCTATATGTATGCGATTTCATGTGAGTGTGAGTTTTCAGTTGTATGGATGCATGCGTGACAGTTTCCTATGAGAATGTGTAAGTGTTTCAAATGTGTTTGTGTAACAAAAGTCTGAAATATTTCCTAAACGACCCCTCATATAGGTCAGCGTGGAAAAAAAAAAAGAGTTAAAAAAAAACCAAGTGTCCCACCCTGCTGAGGAGTGCATACCTTGGGTTCTATTGAGTCAAAAAAGAGGTGATGGTATGTTCAAGGCGTAGAATTTTGTTGACTTGTTCTACCATTGCACGACATTGATGATAGGCATTTTCAATACTCCCGAATATCTTCATTTAACAGCACTTCTTTTTGCGGGTTTGCGTTCGCATTCCTTGCATTGACTATGAAACGGCTCTTGACCGTGTTACAGTGAGGTTTGTCTAACAGACGTAGGCCTACAAATAATTTCAGTCGTTCTTTTTAAATTCACGGTGTGAATCCAGCCAAATCACCCCCCAAATACAAGGTCTAGTGAAAACATTATCAAATACAAGGTCTAGTGAAAACATTGACGGTACAAATCCGGCCTGCAAGAAGATAGGTTAAATTATAATTTTGATGATGCTCCGAGTGGGCCTATATAGTAGGCTACAGTTAGTTAGTGGGTCCGTAAGGGCGTTGTAGGCTACATTCCAGAGCAAGGGCTTCCTATAAAATAATACCCGAATATATCGCATGACAAGACGTATTCAATTAGATAATGCTGAAAATAACCTGGAATTATACAACTATAAAACATACGACCTAACATTTGTATAAGAAAAAATGAAAATTTATTAAGGCAAAATATTTTTACATGGAAACACTCACAATAAATAGGCCTACACATTAATTTCTAAACAAATCTAATAAATCTAAATCTAGGTTACGTCTCCACGTAAATTAAGAGTGAAAATTGATGGGAAAAAAAAAGATCTGTGTTGATATACAAAAAGAGGGACTTCGCTGCACCAGCAACAACAACAACAACAACAACAACAAAAAACAGACTGAAAGCAAATTAAAGAAAGAAAGCAAAACCACTCTAGACTAAAACTAAATCCTAAAGTGCATGCAAGCGTAGCCTCTACAATAATTGAATATGAGTAGAAGCGTGTAGTCAAGCTTTACCGCTAGAGGGTGCACTCTACCGTCGATAGTTTGTCAAGCATACAATGATTGAGAGGTCATAATTAGGCCTTACTGAATTGATAACAACTTAAATCAAACTCAACACAGAACAAAACGCTGTAGGATAATTATGCAAATATTTAAAAAAAAAAAACACACCTTTGGTCTTCAAATAAAATTTTCAAGAATTAGACATGAGTATAAAACATTAAAAAGAAGAAAAAATCATTTCAGAATATGGAAAGTCCCTGAGAAAAACACTACTTTCATAACATTAGTTTTTCACTAAGAAATGCATATGCATTTAACATCAGAGTATGTTAGTATAGAAGGCATTGTTGAACAAGCTGTCTCTACGTAAAAGCAATAAAAGACCCATGCAAGCTATACCTTCATGTTGCCTATATATTGGAAATATTGGCTGCTGTGTTTACGGCACACTTTTCATAGGGGAACACTGTTATGGGGCTCTGCAGTCCCTTACCCTTTCCTCAGAGACACCAGCCCCTCACAGGGCTCATTACCCTGTATTCCATACCTTGCAACACACCTTCATTGCAAGGTTACAAGCCCACTGTTATCTCTGCCATCCTCCATTGGTTTCTTTTTGCCTGAGTGGAGGATCTCCTTTCTCCACTGACAAGCTCCGGACCACCAGGTGTGGTGAGGGGAAGTTACCGTCATCCCTGCCCATGACAGTGTGTGGCTCCTGGGGAGGATGACCGCTGATTGGAGAGCGGGAGCCCACGTGGTGCGGTGGGGGTGTGGCTGGAGAGATAATGTGCTCAGGAGAGGCGCGCTCCGATTTGATGCTGAGATTGAGTGAAAAGGTGGAGGAAGATGAAGGTGTGGAGGTTTGAGAGTAAGCCCCTATAGATATGCTACAATAGCCGTAAACAAAATAGAGTGAGAGAGAGGCCATCAATACCATTCCAAACAATGGAGAATGCCAACTCATTACAAACATTCAACCCCTGTGTCCAAACATGAATCCTGATGGCAAAAAAACAAGTTTGACATAAAACTTATCTGAGAATATTCTCATTCATCCAGGTCAGTGTAGTCAAAATGTCATATTAGTGTAGTCAAAATGTCAGTTATAGGCAACTAGACTTCTAGACTTCTTAAAAGACATTTTAATTTTCCTCTGAAAAATTCCATCTGCTCTAAACTGGAGATGGCATTATTAGGAGATATCCCGTGGCCTGTGGGTGTAAATGTGAACGATAGACCACAACCCTCATCATATTACAATAGGTCACATGAATCATTTATTAAGAAAATTAGCACAGTGAATGTCTGGAGTTGAATTGGTCATTATGATCATAGAGAGTCTAGTTGCCTATAACGGAACACTTTGATAAAATGTAAACATTTTCATAAAAATGAAACTCAAGCGCAAATCTCTAAAAAAAAAAATCTGGTGTGTCTCAATACAAACAATTTGGTCCATGGAAGCATGGCCTGTGGAAGTGTGTCTTACCCTTGACTAATGTGAGACAGTTGAGCTTGCTGATGTTGCATCTGCTGCCAGGGGCACATGGCTCCCCGCTGGATGCCTGCAGAGAGGGACGAACCTGGGCGGGAGTACTCTGGGACAGACAAAAACGGCCTTGTTTTATGTCAAACTTCATTGATTTAAGTTTCATTTTTATTTTATATTAAAATGAACACCTCTTCATTCCTTAAAGACGTGACCTTGTTGGTATTTTCATATTAATAGAATGATAAACAACCTTTTTTTTTAGATATCTCATGTAGGCACTGTAAATACACCAGAATGGAAACTGATGACACTAATGCAGTAGATGCACTAAATCAGCCACTAAGATAGAACGTGGAAATTGGAAAGCTGAAGAAAATTACAGCTGCGTATTTTTCTAGGTGATGGAAGTCAAACTGACCAACGAGCAGAGGCTCACTTGAGGGCCCATATCCAGCTAGGCCGTGACCCAGCAGTCCTGCCGACCCCGTAGACACCATAGGGTTGCCTGGCTGCATGCTGTGATAGACCACTCTCTGGAGGGAGGGGAGAAGATCTGTTTATTACTTTACATTTGACCACCAACAATACCAGTAACATGCAAAGGTAGGTTGGTACTTATAGTCTAGTCTGAGTATAGTAGTAAAGTCAGCAGTTGTTGGGGTTGCTGTTGTTGGTGAGTGTGTGTACGTGCATGCATGCGCATGTCTTCATGCATATGTATGAAAGAAATGGTGTGAGAATGGTATCATGGTAGCACTTCTAATTTGTTGCTGTATAAGCACTGGCAAGAGTTGTCATCAGGGCAATTAAATCCACACAGTGGACACATTAAAAACAAGCACAGTCCTGTCTGCATCTCACATCTCTCACACTGGTCAAGTTGGTACGTGTGCCTGGCGAAGTGTCTATCCGCCGACCCTCGCTGCCGAGGTTGAGCGGGCTTGGTGACTTCATTTCCATGGCCCTGCTCACGTTGCCATGAGAGAACATAGAGTAGCCGATGCCTTTAGAGAAACACACATGGGAAGTGAAAAACAAGATGTGGCCGACCTCCTGTTTCACTCACTCACTCCATCCCTCACTCTCTCTTATTCTCTCGCCCTGCCATGCACACTCTCTCTCATTTAAAAGAGAAGTGCTTTTTTCACTGAACTTTTGAAGTCGTATCTGTTCACCACAGCTGGCTTTTGCAATACTTCAGATAAGATTGATTCATGTTGCTTTTCAGTGTGTTGCATGTACAACAGTGAATACACAATTGGATAACAGAGCTAAGATTAAGCTGAAATCAATAGGTTATATTAATGAAAGGAACAATGCAAAATATGATGCACTATAGTACGTATAGTAGGGTTGTCAAGACTGGGAAAGGCTTTTGTAACCATGATGATGAGGTGCTGCATGCATATGCATTGTCTTGCCAGTATGACCACATGATATTCTAAAGTAAATATTGTGATAGAATTCCCATACAACATGACTAATAAAGCCCTGAGGTGAAGTATGACGCTCAAGGAGTTGTCCGGCAGGTGTGATGTTTAGCGCAGAAACCACATATAAGCCTTTGCTCGCTGTTTCACACCACGTAGCAGAGCTGTGGAAGGGGGTTGTTTCTCACACTGAGACTTCCTGCCAAAGAGCGAGAAGTCTACTGAACAGGCCGAAGCCATCACATGCTGGTGCTTTCACTTTCAGACATTCTATTTGTATGATGCTTCTCTGTGCTGCAAAGAGGCAACATTTTATCAGTGGCTACAACTAAGCTAAATGGTGTGTAAGCACATGTATTTTTTTGATGAATGTATGTAGTATGTAGTTTGCAGTTTTGTTAGCAGTAGTACATGCTACACAATGATATCATTACTCTTTTGGGTTTAGAAATCAAATTCAAAAGCAGGAGAAAAATGACACCTTTGAACAATCTTCCAAAGAGAGCACCCTCATCCTCAGGCTACGTTTACACATACCTGGGTATTTTAGTAAACGAATATTTTGTTCCCTCCGTTTTCCAAAATAATTCCGAGCATACTCCATCGTTTTCAAAAAAGTTTCCGTTTACATTAAGCTGCATAAATATGCTGTCGAGAGCCGTCATGCCTACGCTAAGCCTATGGGCCGCAGTGTAGGAAGAAGGAGAAAGCCATACAAGCCAATCAGAAGCCTCATACCATTCTTCCGGGACAACCACCTCATTTTCAAAGTTCTCCCACCAGACATCAGTCCGCCCAGGTTGGACCCAAAAACTACATTTTATCTGTTTTTCGCAGTTTACACGCAAACGTGAATACGGATTTTTCCAAAATCTCCACTTTTGCTGGAGTTTTTAGAAAGAATCGTTTTCAGAGGCGACATCTTCGTTTGTGTGTAAATGAAAGTTTAATGAAAGTCACAAACGAAGGGGAAAGTGTCAGTTTTTAAGAGAAAACGTATATGTGTAAACGAGGTCTCAGAACGACTTCTCACCTGAGTGCGGTGTCACGAAACACGAATTGGCCACCTGACCAGCAGGACAGGTGGTGCCAGATCTGTGGCCGAGAGACTTGAAGGGCGGGGCCCTGTTGGAGACGTTAGAATAGCCAATGTCACTGCCAGAGCTGATTAGGGCCTGGGCCTCAGCTGGGAAGACAGAGGGGGGCTGTGCAGGTGCAAAGACATCTTTCAGATGCTACTCAAACAGAGAATTGAAACAAAACTGCATGGGATTAAACAATACATTTAGCAGGCACCTATACAAAATATTGTGACATAAAAACACAAACTAAAACAGTCTGTCTGATAAGAAATGTGTAATCTATTAAATGCTATATGCTAAATGCTAAGTATAAAAATACTTTATGGTCTTTTTTCAGACTCAAATATAATTTTTTTTTTTACTTTATTTAAACTGATCTTTGTAACCTTTAAGTCTTTATTAAGAGACCCAAATATCAGCTGTCATTTTCAATGTGCTTTTCAGTTTGGCTATAAAACACCTGTTCATGGCTGCTGCTGCATGCTCTGCGCATCTCGTAATGACACTCACGTAAAAGCGCTGGCGTGTCACGGAGAGATCCATGCCCTCGCTGAATGGATACTTCTCCCCTCCCACCTGCACGGTCTCCTCGTTGTCCAGATCGGCTCCATCCAGTCCCAGGCCTTTCCTCCGCAGCGTCTGCAGCAGCATGGAGACAAAAAGACAATGGGCCTCAGCCAACAGCCCTCTGAAAAAGGAATTTATATTTATCCACAAATGAAGATTTGTATTTACCCATGCAGATTTTCAAATAGGACTTTAATTTGGGAAAATTCTTAGGCTATATTGGTGAATGAGGTCCATTTTACAGAATGGGGATTTTGGTCCTAACAAAGTGAACCAATTCATATTAATGAATCTTTTTTTGTCATTATTTTTAGGTAATATCACTAAAGCAAATATTAAGTTGGATTAAGAGGTTAAGTTTGGATCTCAATTATTTTTACTGATGAAAATTATAGATCTGTGGTTGTATTGCTATTAACTTAAATCAACAATAAAACATATCTTCTGAATTTTTTTAGACAATTTCTTTGCATGTTCTCTAAATCATTAAGACTGAAACAGTTTAAAGGATGAACAATCTATTACTAGGTTGTAGGGGTGTTGAAATTAATCATATAATCGATGCATCGCGATGCAGACGTCGACGATTCTGCATCGATGCAGTAAAAGAACATCATCTATTATGTTCACAGATGATTATGTTCACAGACGATTATGTGACACAGAGCTTTATTTTTTCCGACTGCAGCTTTAAAAAAAAATATCTTAAAAAAATCTGTGACTGTGGCAGCCATTTGGCTTCCACATCTGTTCATAAAAATCGAAATGTGTCAAATTAGATTTTTTTTGTTGAGTATTTTTAATAGTTCAGCTTCCCTCTGCCACTTTTGGCTGGTGCTGAGCCATGACGCTCACGTAAGGCAAGGCAAGTTTATTTATAGTGCATTTCATACACAAAGTAGGCAGTTTAATGTGCTTTACAAAGACAAAAATAAAAACATAGTGGATACAATAAAGTAAGAAAAGAAACTAATTTGATTAAAAGTTACACCAAGGGTATAATTAATAAAGGACAGAATATGCAAAGAGTAAAATGTTAAAAAGAATAAATAGTTAAGTTAAAAAGTAAAAAGTCAATAAACAGCAGGAAATAAAAATTAATCATTAAGAGAAAGCATCAGAGAAAAGTTTGGTCTTAAGTTTGGTTTTGAAACAGAACGGGCATTTTTTATGTCTTCAGGAAGTTGGTTCCAAATCTGAGCTGCATAGTAGCTGAAAGCTGCTTTACCACACTTTGTTTTGACCATAGGTTTTACAAGCATTTTTTTTCTTGTGTCCTGAGAGACCTAGGTGGTATGTATTTTTGAAACATATCAGACTAGGTAACTAGGTCCTATCCCATTTAGTGATTTAAACACAAGTAGTAATGCATTGAAATCAATTCTGTAACTTACAGGAAGCCAATGCAATGACTCTAAAATTGGGGTAATGTGGCTGGTTCTTTTTGTACTAGTTAAAACCCTGGCAGCTGCATTTTGGATCAGTTGAAGATGTTTTATGGTTTTTAGGAATGCCTGTGAAAAGACCATTGCAGTAATAATTTTTCACATTAGACCTCTCAGTTTGGTGATGTTTCTTAGGTGATAAAACGCTGATATGGCGATGGCTTTCATGTGACTGCTGAAATTTAGATCACTGTCAATGATGACGGCAAGATTTTTAACAGACTCTTTTGCTTTAAGCCCTCTAGTTTCAAGGGCAGAGGACATTTTTAACATTGACATTGAATAATTACTTTAGTTTTGTCTGTGTTAAGCTGCAGGAAATTGTGTGACATCCAGTTGTTAATTTGGTCTAAATATTGATAGAGACATTCAAGGGGGGCAAAGTCATTAGGTGACAAAGCAAAATAAGTCTGGGTGTCATCAGCATAGCTATGATAAGAGATTGAGTTGTCAAGTTGTCCAAGTGGGAGCATGTAAAGGTTAAAAAGCAATGGTCCAAAGAATTGACCCCTGGGTGACACCACTGGTCAAGGGCATAGGTGTTGAAGTACAGTTGCCCATGGCAACAAAGAAACTTCTATTTTGTAAGTATGATTTTAACCATTTGAGAACTATACCAGAGTGTGTGGACCGTCATTTTCCGGTGTTCTGGAATTTGTTCCTACCCAAAACATTTTCCTACCCGACTTAACTGCCCATGCGTACAACGGGTCATTTGCACTTTAACACAAGCCCATAAAAATATGCTGCTGTGGAGTGGAGTGTGACTGTGTGGTTGGATTTCGGCAACCAGACGAGGTAAGTTTTGTAATACCTTTTATATTTTATATACCTAGCACTGTATTTATTAGGTTTTAGTATGGTACTTTCATGTGCATAAGCAAGAGTTTCAAAGTATTCACGTAATTTAGGCTACGCGGTTTAAAGAGGGGCTATAAGCAACGTTCTGTTTTTTTCATTCACGAGCTCCCTCTAAAGACCGCTGTATTGCATTGTATTGCACTGCATTCTATTGGAGGCGGTACGCGTTGCTGAACATTGCAAGTGCTGTATCTACTGCTATAGGCCACGGTGGCGCATTCTACACCGTTCGTTCGCCGTGTAATGACTCATTTTAGCATCCTAAACAGTATGAAACGGATTAATTAAATGAAAAATGTTGTATAGTGGGCCTTTAAAATGTCGTATACGATTAGCTCGTGATTTGCAGTGTAGTTTGCAAAATTTACGTGTGTCTGTCATTGTCAGTGTTCATCTTTCATACTACAACGTTACGTTCAGCTCTTTCTCAGCTCTTATTTGCCGTTTGATAAATAAATTGAGATTTTATGAAGATTTCATGATCTTACAATATAGACTACTGGAAGTACATGTGGAATGTAACACAATATAGGCCTACATGGGAAACGTGCCGAAAATTAAATGTGGGAATCACCTGTGTGAAGAGGGCTTGGTCGAATATATTTTCATTAGTCGGTTAGTCGAAAAAAAAATAATCATGTGAAATTACGTAAGCCTGCGGGGCTGCGCAGTGTATGACATCAAAGCAACAACAGATCAACGCGATCTCGTGCCTCGCGGTATACCAAAGCGCACTTGTGGGAGAGGTGTTTGGTGTCTCATAGAAATAAACATATTTATGCATACATATGCTTCCACGCACCCGCCCCAAAACGGCAACTAACCAATCTTAGTATAGCAACCGTTGCCAGCCTAGGGAAGTCAAGTTCATAAATCCAACAGTCAATAGATGTTTCCCTTTCCCGAAGCCCAAAACAGGAAGAGATAGGCAGGAATCGGATTAAACAATGTGGACAGTGACAACCTCACTGGCAACTTAACGTGAACAAAATCTGTTTTGGTACATTAAGCTACGTTAAGCTTTTTCTTTATAATGGGCGCCCATAGCGAGGAAATCGCTTAATAATTCACTATCAAAAATACAAACTAACAGTTACATGTCAAAGAAAAAACATTTTGAATAAAATTAAAATATAACTAAAATTTGTTCCTTAAAATAAATCAAATAGTTAAAACGAGAGGCCATGTGAGGTGGTTAACGTTACTACTTACATGTTTTAAATGATAAGACATATTCGATGTTGACGAGTGATAGGCAAATGTTTGCCTGCAGAGTTTTTAGGATCGTCCTTTGATTTTTTAAAATGATCCCACTCTTTGGACTTTTTTCCTGACCAAATCCTAATATTATAGGATGGCAAAAGCACAAGCATAGACAACGCGATTCAGTCGTTTGTGCGCAGACAATGTCGTTTTGTGCGCAGATTCAGTTAGCCGATTCGGATAAAGTTGGTTATCCCTATGGTAAGGTCTGACACTTGCAAATAATTTTAATAGGATATATTTAGTTTGTAGCCTAATGTTATTCTCCTGAACACATATTGTAAAGCTACTAGTATGACTCACGTCATGTTTATAGCGATTCATTCAGTCTATTTTGCGCATTGATCTATATATTTGTTGTTAAACACTCCGAAATCCCACAGTCTTGATGTCAGTCATTATGATAATAACAAGTGTAGATTATTGGCTAATCGGAAGCTAGGTAGGCCAAGTGTCCAGGCTATAACTCTGTACCTGAGTACCTGAGTCATATTCCCCTCCACCCCATCTCCAGTCTTGCCATTTGGGGGTTAGGAGAGTCGAGTTACCCTTACCGAGGCTACGTTGCTATCGCCTTAGAATTCCTTGATGATGGTGCCAGGCGACAACCAAAGCCCTTTCTGGCACTTGTGGCACTGTTTGGAAAGGATTGACTTGCTACGCAACAAGCTATGAGAACGGCTGTGTTTTCAGTGGATGAGTGGGATGTGGGACTTGCCCACAGAGTTGAACATGAGATCAGAGTGACCCAGAGATTCCCGCCCCTTCAGAGAGAGGTCTCGGCGAATTGCCCCTGCTGACTTAGATGATGTTAGACGCCACCTGCAAGAGTTGCTGGCATAATTAAAGAGTCACGGAGTTCCTATGCTTCTGCCATTGTTGTGGCCAGGAAGAAGAATGGGAAAGTTAGAATGTGTGTGTCTACCGTACCTAGAATGCACGTACCGTTCCAGACCAGTACACTGTTCTGAGGGTAGATGACACTCTTGACTGCCTGTCCGGCAGCCAATGGTTCTCTGTCCTTAACCTCAGGAGTGGCTACTACCAGATAGCAATGGCCGACGAAGATAAAGAGAAGACAGCGTTCATATGCCCGCTCGGTTTCTATGAGTTTGACTGCATGCCCCAGGGGATATCTGGAGCACCAGCCACGTTCCAGAGATTGATGGAACGGGTGGTGAGAGGCATGAACCTGCTACAGTGCCTGGTATATTTAGATAATCGGATCGTTTTTGGCCGGACATTAGAAGAGCATGAAGAACGACTGCTGAAAGTGCTGGATTGACTAGAAGAGGCTGGCCTTAAACTCTCTATCGATAAGTGCCAGTTCTGCCAGAGTCAAGTAAAGTATGTGGGGCACATAGTTTCAGCTGCAGGTGTGGCCACTGACCCAGACAAGATTGCAGCTGTGGCCCAGTGGCCGGCCCCAGCTGATCTGAAGACCCTGCAGTCATGTTTAGGATTCTGTGGGTACTACAGGCGATTTATTGCCAACTACTCTGCCATTGTACGTCCTCTGACAGATCTGACACAAGGTTACCCTGCCACACGGAAAGGGAAAATGTCCAAAATGGATAAGAAGCCCCTCTACCGGAAGTCTGAGCCATTCAATGACCGCTGGACTCCTGAATGCACAGAGGCCTTTGAAAGGATCAAGCACTGCCTCACTAATGCTCCTTTTTTGGCCTTTGCAAACCCCAGCAAGCCCTACATCCACTTATTTGGGCTGCAGACCTGGAAGGGAGAATGTGGATGCAGACCTGCTGTCACGAAATGTAGTCAATGACCTGTCACCACAGAGTGTGAAAGCTCTATGCCAGCGGGTGAGTTTCCATGAATCACAGATGTCCAGAGGCATTGAAAGTCTAGGAGCCTCCCCCCAGGCTATTCCTGATGCTTATGCCTACCCAACACGAGTCTACTCAGGCCCTCTCCAGCAGGTGAGCGCTGAGGAGTTGCGTGTTGCACAGGAGCAAGATCCATGCATCAGTAAGGTCAGGCATGGCCTTTTACATGAGTCATGGCCTGCTAGTTATACAAATGCTGACCCTGACGTTGCCCTGTTGTGGAAAGATTAGAAGCGGCTTGAGATTTTGAATGGGCTGCTATACAGAAAGATTAGCAAGCCTGAAAGCAAAGACTGTTTCCAGCTGATTCTACCCATAAAGTACAGAGTGAAACTCTTGCAATCTTTGCATGATGAGTCTGGTCATCTCGGCACTGAGCGCACCCTGGCACTGGCTTGGGACCGTTTTTATTGGCCAAAGATGCAGGCTGATATCACCACGTACATAAAGAATTGTGGTCGTTGTGTGGTCCGCAAAACCCTGCCCCAGAGAACATCTCCTTTGCACCAGATCTATAGCAGTGTCCCATTAGACCTGGTGTGCATTGATTTCCTGTCATTAGAGCCAGACTCCAGGGGCATTGCCAACATCTTGGTGGTGACAGACCACTACACCCGGTATACAAAGGCGTACCCCACCAGAGATCAGCGGGCTGTGACAGTGGCCAAAGTACTGATGGAGAAGTTTTTCATTCATTATGGTCTGCCAGCTAGAATCCATTTGGATCAGGGGCGGACTTTGAAAGTAAGCTGATAAAGGAGCTCCTCCAGGTGCTTGGGGTGAAGAAGTCATGAACGACACCGTACAACCGCTGTGGAGTCAGCAAGTGGCAGCCTTAGTCCACGCCTACAACTGCACTCGTAATGACGGCACTGGGTTCTAGACAGGGGTCAGGAACAGGATCCGGCACCTCATGATTTTTGCCTCCCAGTGTTCCGGGACTTATTTGGGCAGATCCGGCACCTCTTGTGTATAAATATATATATATATATGGCCACACCAATATAATTAGTTGGTTTTCGGATTCGCCGCTTGAAAAAAAATGAAATAAAATTGAATTCGAACTCACGCGAACATAAAAAACACAGTGGCTGATGGCTATACTGAAAACAGCATGCTGCGTTCACGTGACGTTGAAAACCAATCAAATCGCGCCTTTCACTTCAGAGAGAGCAAGAGAAGAGACATGATATGAGGAATAAAGCCGGTGAACTGCTAGGCCAGTGTTTGCAGTTATTAGAATATTTGATCAGAAGAGAAAAACATTTGACAAGTGCATTGAAATTAACGAGGATGAGAACTTTGCGCAGTTGCACTCACGGTGCCGACAGCAGTCTGCCAACTTGTCTGCCCCCCGTGCATTGTATATGTTCAATTGACTAGTTCAATCGTTATTGGTTTGCCTGATGAAAGACGTGCAGAAAAGAGTCCTGCTCTTGAGCAGGGCCGCAGATGGTATGAGTGAGAAGCATGACTGCTCTCTCATGCCCTCGTGTAGGCTACATTTCTTTATTTTTATTTTGCGCGATCGCTCCATATTTTTCCTGAAAAAATCCGAGAACCAACAAATTTTATTGGTGTGGCCTAATATAAAAACGTTTAAGAAATGTTTCAAATAAATAAATTATATCCATATATTCATTTACAGAACAAATGTCATGTTGTTTATTAACATTTAACATCATTTGAAAGTTGGAGATCTGTTGATCTGTTACTGGGCAACAAACCACGCCACTGCAAAAACTTCAGGGGAGTAATTTCAACGTAGCCTAGGCCTATTTGAAAATGTCGAAAAGACAGGTGAATTTACTGTCCTTTTTCACGTGATGTGGAGTATTTTGGACAACTAAATGGTAAGCATAATGTCTATTAACAGGCCGCCGTGCCAATCGTTAAAGCTCGCCTTCCATCGGCATTTCATTGTTTTTGCAGTGTTTATGCGGTTTCATTGTTTTTGCTGGTGCTCCTCTTTTCCCAGTGCATAGAAAAAGTGGATGGTGGCCCAAGGTTTTTCGGTCTTCCTCATGAATATCCATGGCGTGATAATAAGTCGCCTCTGATTTGTTGAGAAATGAATTGCTGACTGTATACTGTAGCCTAAGTCCCACCTGTGGTGATATGGGCAAGCCTAAATATTTGTAAATTATTGTCATAACATTTATACCATTGATATTATCTGAACTTGAGGTCTGTAAGGCCCACAGCATAGCAAATGGGCATTTGCATGTTGTTTTCTGTATACGTTCCGGGACCTGTGTCCGTCGCGTCATCCATGCGCTGTCATATGTACTTTGTGTTCCGGCACCTTGTGATTTACAAATTAAGCACTGGTTCTAGCCATACTACCTCATGTTTGGATGAGAGGCACGTCTTCCAGTTGACCTGTGCTTTGAAACCCCTTTGGAAGCCAACGAGGAAGTGTGTCACCAGCAGTATGTAGAAAAGCTATGAAACAACTTGAAACAAGCTTCCCAACTGGCCGTCGAGTGTGCAGATGGAGTTCATTTGAGGAACAAGCAACGGTACGATGCCCGCATCCGCCCACACGAGCTGACAGAGGGGGACCGTGTGCTCATCCAGGCATTTGGAGAAACCGGCAAGAGAAAGTTCAGAGACAAATGGGATTCCCGGCCCTATGTCATTCTACAGAAGTTTCCCAATCTGCCAGTGTACCGTCTTCAGCCTGAGAGAGGGAAAAAGACAGTTAAAGTCCACCACAGAGATCAGCTGCTTCCTATTGGGTGTCTGATCCACCTGTCTGAAGAGCCAGAGAGACAGACCAGCCCCAGCCACACTCAGGCGCAATCTCCACGGACACGCCAGAGAAGATTGAGAAGTGGAAAGGATAGAGTTCCAGGCATGGCCAGCAGTGAGTCATCCGAGTCAGAAGAGATGTTCCCTACACCAGACAGGGCCCTGCTTAGAGATGGACTGCAAACACTGGTTCGGAACAGCCATTGCTCAAAGTCTCGTCACCCTGGTAACCAGGCAGCAGCAAAGAAGTTGAGCTGTCAGAAAGTTCCGAGGCTGAAGATGTCTCATCCCATGGTGACGATGATAACCCTGGATCTGAAGAGAGGTCTGAAGTTGAGGCGAGGGGTGGGTTGGTGCCCTTGGTCGAGAGCTCACAGGCTAGTTCACACAGTGACACAGAGGACTTGCCTTTGGGGGAACGTTCAATTCAGAATTTACTGTCACAGCCCGTAGAGAGTGTAAGACGTACTGTCAAACCTGTTGTCAAGTTGAATTATAAGGATTTGGGAAACCCTTCAGATCAGCCTATAGAGATTGTTCATAGGGGGTTGAGAATCTGTATTTGCTGTGAAGCCGAGTAGTGTATGTTCCCGATTAAGTGTTTTAGTACTGTCCAAGTCACGGGGCATGGGATAGGTTCTTGGGTGTTGTTCATCCAGTAGTCTGATGAGGACATCCAGACATTTTAGAAAGGGGGGGATGTAGCCTAGGGTTACTACATAACCCATGATGCTTGGTGTGTTAGTGATGGTTTATGCTGCCTGCAGGCCTACATGGTTTAGCTGAGATCCCATTGCTGGCTCGTTACATACTAGAGGCCTGCACTCCCGCGGGTGTACCGCGAGACCCGCAGGACCCAACGCAAAACAGTGCAATGCGGGAATAAATTTGAAAGCTCATTGCAGGCGCGGGCAGGAGCGGGACAGCACTATGCGGGAGTGGGCGGTAGGATGATAAACTGCAATCCCGCAAACACAATATGTGTGTAAAATAAAATATACAAATGATTAATGTAGTGCTTAGCATACATAATTTGTGCAGAATATTTTCAGTGAGATAGAAATTAAGCCAACGTCCCTCTTGCAGGATTTTTGCGGGCGGGAGAGGGACAAAATATTGCCGGTGCGGGCGGGAGCGGGAGTGAAAATTACAATTCTTTGCGGGTGCGGGCGGGAGCGGGATAGCACAATGCGGGTGCGGGCGGGAGCGGGACTGATAATTCTGTCCCGCGCAGACCTCTATTACATACATGCACACACACAGTTATTTTTCACTGACCGTTAAAAATTGTTACTTTGTTTTATATACATGGTCTGAGAGCACGAAGTGGGCAGACTTAACTTTATAGTTGAAAAAATAAATAGTCCTCCTCCTATCAGAACACACCGGGGGTGGGATCTGGTGGGGGGAGAGGGGTAACGCAAGCTAACTCACGTCAGACTGGAAGAAGGATTCGCAATTCTCACAGGAGATGATAGATTATTAGTAAGTTGTTGCTAATTGCACTTCTTAGGATCTCTTATTAAATAGATATTGTGTATGTTTTATAATATAGACAAAGTAATTGGAGGCGCACAGTAGCATCTCAGTTTAGTGTTTTGTTTTGTTTTTTCTAGGTAGCCTAGTTCTTAGTGGTTGCTCTATCTCTCTGCTGGCAGTTAGCTCGCACATACTAAGCTGATCGCTTGTAGTGCAGTGAGGGCTGCTATTAGTCTTAGTATTGTCACCGAGTTGCGCCTTGAGCTACCGGGACGCTTGAGGTTCCTCGGACAGCCGACGGGGGACATGCGCTTTCTGATAGCGCCCCGAGCTACCAGGCGGCTCGGGGTTCCTCAGATTAGCCACCTCACTGCTCACGGTACTGTTGTTTGTGTAACTTACTATTTTTTTTTTTTACTTTTATAATAACTATTTATACTATGTGAATTCTCATTTCTTTTTGGTGATACACCAGAGCCTTTTCTATAGGGATTTACCCTGTAACTGTTTAATCTATATTATATTTAGTCATTTTATTATACTTACATAGCATATTAGTCATTTAACATACTTACATAACATTTAAAATCTTGATTTTAGTTAATACACTGTCTAGCCTTTGGCGGTTCAGCGTATAGCTGTGCCCGGTGACAACCTTTTTTTACACATCACATTTTACTGATAATTTCTTACACTCTGAGAATACACTGGTACTATAATTATTTCTACTGTGGATGAGTGAGTTGTTTCAGGTCGATACAGTATTCTGGCCTACTTGAGTATTTATTGTAATTGTAATTGTATTTATATTGTTACATAGAAATTCTGAATTGTAGAATATATTGTATGTATGGTTAAGCCTCATAGTTTACTTAGGTTTAACAGGTGAGAACCTACCCACGGACCCAGACACACTTAGTTTTCACACCTCTGAGGGTAAGACACACTGATTCAGAAAATAAAACAAAATGTGTTTTGCAAAAAATGGTGAGAAATGCGGCCACCACATCTCTGGAAAAAAAACACAACAAACCTGAAGAGACATCTGAAGGCTTTCCATTCTAAAATTGAGGTAGGCTAAGTCAAGACATTAACGTAACGTTACTTTCTAGTTTAGAAAGCTCATGCCAATTCGTGAGGCTCTGGTAGGCCTATCCATAGGACACCAACTATCGCCCCTTTTTTGGAAAATTCTAAAACAACGATGTTTTATAATACCTCAAAATAACATTTGATAAATGAACATTACATACTCCAGTTGCTATACTGTAGGTGTGTAGATTTGAACAAAATCTGATTTGGTCCTTACCTGAAATATCCGATTTTGTTTACTATGCTCAGAGTTTAGTAGCCTGAATTCTAACCTGTTTGGTTGGTAAAATAAATATGTTGTAAACTATATAAGGTAACAATATAATAAGAGAACCTCGTTTAAAATGGGTTTGGCTAAAAGAAAAATTTAGTTTTGTCTCTACTACCAGGTACTGTATTGACTAGGTTAAAGAAACTTGCATTGCTAAAAAGCCACTAAAATACAATTTTCATTGACCAAAACTAGAACAAATGTTATCAGTTTTCGTCAACTAAAACTAGACTAAAATAGTTATTGATAATTCTGACTAAAATAAGACTAAAATGCTCAGACTTATAGTCGACTGAAATTTGACTAGAGTGAAAAGAGTAAAAATGACTAAATAAAAACTAAAATGACAGCTTGACACAAAGACTAGACTAAAACTAAAATTAAAATAGGCCACCAAAAACAACACTACAGACCACCAGCATTTTCAAATCACGGCAGTGCTGTATTACGCTACACTCCTTGCCACCACCATATGTATACGACATTTTTCACATTGTTACTAACCATAATTTGCCACAGATTACTTAGCTTAGCATTTAAGAGTGCAAGGAATGACCTACCTGTATTGCTAGACTGCTATGTTTAAGCGTATATGAATCATGTGAAATGTTCTTTGAAATTACATTGTCATGTTCATTACTCATCTGTTTAATCTTTGTCTGGTATCAACAAGTTAAATAATGCACACTGGCTGTTTAAAACTTTATTTATTGGTTAAAATGTTTGTAATAACTTCGTAATCAGTTCTCTCACCAGTATACAGAATGCCAAACTTAGCCTACTTCCGTGCTTGTTTGGGGAAACCGAGAGATCGTTCCACTTGGGGGAATTAGAGGGGTTTCCCGGGTTCTTGGTGGGGTAATCTATTAAAACATGGGTATTTTAGTAGTTTGGGGTTTAAATGCAATTTTGTGTGTTCACTGAGTTATTTTGTACACGTCAATTATTCTATGTGTTTGTGTATTACGTGTTTTCTAATTTGATATGTTATTTGGTAATCTATGTTGTTGTTAAGTTAATTAAAAAGTAAAGTAAAGTGAACATGTCTTGTTATTTGAAGTTGCTGCTTACTGTAGGTCAGGGTCTGAGTACATAGTCTGGCTACATTTTCTATATATATATATTTTGTCAGAAAAAAAACAAATTCTACTCATTGAATACTTGGTCTCCTCCGTCTTCTCCACTATTGTGGCTACACGTCACAGTAATGTAGAAAATTCAAGTATCGTGATGTATCGCGATGCATCAAGATATCGAATCTAATTGAATCGTTGACATGATAATCGTAATCAAATCGTGAATCTAGTGAAAGTTCACACCTCTACTAGGTCGCACCAAGTCATAGTTACAGGCACTTTATTACATAAGTCAGTTGCTCTGGCACTCCTAACAGACAGCTATCTGCATTCTTGCTTATCTAATTTTTAACAACAACCACACACTACTACATAAAGCCAAGAACGCTGACACATGTTTGGCAATAGAACTTGACAAAAAAAACTAAAGCTTTATCACAGGTCCTCGACTTACTGTGTAAGCATATACAAAATGATCAATTTGCTGAATTTCAATTGTTTTGTGTATTTCCAAAAACGTGAAGAAAAAAGAGATCACACCATAAAAAGGAACTCTGTGTCAGTGTACCTCCAAAATATCTGTGTTGGTCCTGCTCTCATGCGGCTCACTGTACTCAGTGTATTTGAGGAGCACCTTATCCATGTCAGTGCTGGCATACTGGAACAGGCGGTTGGTGCTGTTGAAGATGATGAGGGCAATCTCGCAGTCACACAGCACGCTGAGCTCATACGCCTTTTTCATCAAACCAAACTTGCGTTTGGTGAATGTCACCTAAGAAACCGCATTAACTTGCACTTAGGACAGAGCTAACACAGTGCTAAGATGGGTTGATAAGCTTACTGGCAAAGTATGCCTTTACTGACAGAGCAATGAATAGTTTGTTTAAAAGTTTCCCTGAATGAAGGTAAAATAGATAAATTAATAGATTTAATAGATACATACCTGCCGGTTTCGCTGATCCATAATACGCGAAATCTGTATTTTCTTTCGTCCCATTGCTACAGTATGTTAAAACTACCTGTGGAAAGGACAGTAATTAAGAAATTATTTTTTAAAAGTTACTTGCATGTATATATGTACTTTGGGCAAATGAACAAATAAAAGTAGAATGCAAATATTGAATGTATTTAGGATGCATCTTGGGTGTAACGATAATTTTTATGTTGTCTTTGAAACTCTGTTTCCCCATCCCCCTGGCCTATAGAAGAAAGATAATTTTAACCTGCACAGGCTGTTGAGTTCTTTTGTTAGTCTTTACTCAAGCTAACACCCACTCAGTCTTGTCTATCCCAGGCATCGTTTTCTATTTTTTATCGGGAAGTTAAAGTTAAAAATATGCCATCTCCATTTAAAGGTGCTGTAAGCACTCTTGTCAAAACTCTGTAACAAAAACAAAATCTCAAAAGAAAAAAATCCAACACACCCCCTTTTCTCTCATGAGCTAAATGTACAATTGGGCAGAAGGGTGAAAAGGGCATGGTCAAATATTAAGGGATTTTCCCCCCATTGTGTAAAGGTATCCTTTACATTTCACACAAGAAATTACAACTGTAGCTGTCTGACAACCACGTCTGTCAGATAGTTGCACTTCTGTCTTTTACTTACAGTGTTCACCATAATGTATATGCAATGTTATATTATGTATTTTGCATACAGTAATTATTAAATTACTACGTCATGACAGTGTTAATAATATTAGGCTAAACGTTCCTGGCAATGTTTGTAAGTCTTTTTTTTTCAAGCACACATTGCTTCAGTGTAAGGTTAATAAACCAAATCTAAGGTATGACTTTTGATTATAAGAACATGCCTGTAACACCAAAAGTAAACTGAGTGTTATGGGTGACTTCTCTGCTGATGTGGGACCCATGGGGATTGTTTCACCAACCACTACTATTTCCCTTATACTGGACATGTATGACCTCTGCTATAAATAGAATCAAACCCACATGTTGAGCGGATATGGTGCCTGCGTTCCCACGACCCCAAAAGTGCCCGCCATAGCCGAGCCTGACTTGGCACACACAGTCAGGAGGAATCCACCTCTTTAGACTTGTGTTGCCTTATAAAGTATGTTTTGATCTGAGAATCCATTACGTCACTATTCAGGTGATGGTATCAGTGCAGGACAGTTTCTGACAAGCCAAATAATGTGAAAATGAACTTTGTTGGACAAAGCGTTTACCAGGAAAAGAGTTGACCAGTAAGGACAAATGTTGGGACCTCCCCCTCTGCCACTGCCACCTCAACAAAAAAAACATTTTGACCATTTCAATTTCTTTGTAAAACAACAGCATTCAGGTTTATAATAACCTAGGGAAAACAGATCACATGAGACATTATGTAGCCTGGGCCCGCCTATACTTCCTGTGGCGCTACATTTGATTTCACAAGCAAATTCTGTCTGGCCAACCTACTGTTTTAGAGCATTTCTGTTCCCAAACAAATGGGAACCAATGAGAAACGGGCTTACGCATACGTCATTAGAATGAGTGGTCTGATTGGTTGTAGATTCGTCCAGTAGCATACAGAGGCATCTGATTGACGCAGGTTAGATTGGCCAGACTAAGCTCATATGAGCTTTATAGTCGCGGAAGCTAGGCTAGACATTATGTAAACTACATAGGAATTAATAAATGACAATATGGGGAAACTTCTAAATTCACATGTTGCATTTGCTATAATTACATAAGAGTAACACTATAACAACTATTTTTAGATAAAACAACACACTGGGTCAAGACTAGCCCCCAAGCTGCCAATGCAAGGTAACTATGGCCTGTGTTAGGCAAGACAATCTGACAATCCAAATTCTTGCAAGCTAGTATACATCTGCATCACACAATACTATCAGCACTGCATGTCTCGTTTTGACTGTGTATGTGCCATGGGTCTTGCCCCTTGGAGAGATGAGAGAGGTGACTTCCTCTGGTACCCTCCCCAAGGCCTGGTCGGTGGAAAAGAGTGCACGATCAGAGCAGGCTAGCCGCCCCAAACCCACACTCCCTTGAGCACATGCAAGCACCTTAATTGCTCAGAGCTTTGCAGGGACAACAAACTGTTTCGTCATACAGTCTAAGGTGCAACAATAACTTCAAGTAAATAGACAATATGAGTGAAGAAAAAAATGTTTTCATGAATAAAATGATTGCAGTTTGTAGTATGTAGGTTGCTCATGTGTATCTGTTCTTATAGCTGGCCTGTACATATGCCTGTATAACTAAAAGCCTATTTGGTAGATATAACAGTGGTTTTGAGGCTTGATGTGATGTTCCCATTACCACTATATCACTAAACAGTAAAACACAAACATTTATTTTGCTTACAGTATTATTTTTGCCTTATTCAACTTACTGTATATTCATATTCACATGTTTCAGTGCTTAGGACCAAATTTCTACAGGTCTCCTTTGAATTAACTTTGATTTAACATGTACTAACTTGCACAAACACTGGAATCTATGTCTCACTTACTTAAATATTGCCCATAATTAGTACATTTTCTTATTGATAACAGAAGTCTGCTTACAGAAGACAATAAGTGCTAAAAAAAGATGGGAAACCATGTTTCAGAAGACTGACTAAAATAGAAAGCTAGGGTGTTGTTATTTGCATGTCTAAAGCCTCAAAACTGAGTCAAACTTGCCAAAGATCTTAGAGAGAGAATTTCTCATAATAACAAGTTGTACGACAGTAAGATCAGAACTAAGATCCAATGTAAGTAAATTAATGCTTTAAGCATTTACCAACTGAATATTGTAATTTCAGAATTAACCAACTTGACATCTTGATGTTAAATATTTTTTTCCTGAAAGGTTAGCAATAACAGATAATAAGAAAGGAAATCTATGACTAGAACACATGGTTTTGAAATTGAAAAGGTGTAGGCCTATATTTTGTCTGTCCAAAATCCCCCCCAAAAAATAAAAAAGCAACATTACATTGAATAAGAACATTTGTTAGGCTACAGCATTAAAATGCATTTGAGTGCATCCTCTTTTATTCAAATACAAATAAACGTTTATAGCCTATTATTTACATGCAATATCTTGAGGTAAAATGTAACCGTTCCATTTTATTGCATAACACCTTATCAAGTAGGCCTAGGTTATTAATCTATAAAATTGAAAATAAATTCCTTTTGGGAACTGTCAATATTTGCACATCTTGTATTAATTATAGCCAAACGAACTGCCGCTGTTATATTTTGTTCCCTTGCTGTTCATGACAATACTGTCATCTAACGTCACCTATGGCCAACACGATGTGATGTGGCCATCCAGGGAAAACTGTAGAGAATCATTGTCATAAATGACCATAGCATATCAGCTCCATATTTCAGCACTTCTGGACCTGTAGCCTAATTTGCTAGCTCACCTGTCACGGCAGCCTGTGTCCAACCAGCTGTAGTCTAAAATTAGCCCACACAGAGAACTGTAATAGCCTATAGGCTAAAGCAACTCCTTTAATATGTCAAGTGAACCACGTCCTTGCCTTTAGGTGAATAATTTGAAAGTGTTACCTTGACGTTTCTGATGTGGTTGTCTCTTTGGTCTGATCCTTGAGTTTGACTCGGCGTTCATTCTCCAGATGCGCATAGGCCTTCTGTACCAACTGTCTATTTGTAAACGAAAAAGGAACGCCCACACCGCTGTGCCATTGGTTTTGCGCTCCTACTACGCGAGGTCGTTTTCTTTAGTGTCATTGGTTCAGCGCTCATAGGACGGGAGGCCACTTTCTCAGCCTATTTTGAACAAACGCCTCATTAACGCATGTGGTAGTGAATGAATGAGGTAGGCTTGCTGGTGCAAGTATCTTTAGTTAGTGGCTTATAGCCTTATAGTCTACTCTGCTATGTTGTTCCATGTCTGATGCTGAAAGAGTTCAACATTACCACTTACTAAATGATAACAACACTCAAAGGCAGAAGACGGAGCCATTTACAAAATAATCAATCGCCTAAGTGTGCAGTCTCCCTGTCATGAGATGTTTGCAGGAGATTTATTTATTTTTAGAAGAGCTGTATTCAACTGCCCCTTCTATTAGCATTTAGTTTCTATGAGGAACTTTATTCACTGAAAAGGATAGAGCCGTGTGATTTTATAAAACAATATAATAGAAATACAGTATGTAATTATGAGATCTTGTCTGTATAAACTTGTGCTGTCTGCAGTGATTAAATATGAACCCAATAACATATACATCTCAAATTTGATCTCTCCTGTCTATATGGACACGAGAACAATTATATTTAACGACGGCAAGATGCACATTTCATTGTTGTTTCGTGTATGACCTTGTCAGCAAGCACTACAACAAATCAAGCTGAAGCAGTTCTTGGTACACAGTGTAAAAGATTCAAATGTTTTAGCTATTAGTGCAATAGCCAGAATAATTTTGTAGGCCTAATTGCTAGCCACAGTAACATGTTGGCAAAATAACATTTTTTATTAACGAATTTTTCTTAGAAAATAGGGATGGCAAAAGACAGACAATACATTAGTATATTTTGTAGACACATTTCATTGAGGTACTGCCATAGCACCTTTAAAAATTGGGAACTTGATCATTCAAGTATGGTTTTCAGTAGGCATTTTCATGTCAAGTCATTTGACAGAGGTCAAAGCTGTGCATAAATAGATATTTTTTTATTTGAAGGCAATAACTCACACATTTATTTAGGCAACAACAGTTTTTTTTAGGACTTTTGTGTTTGTCATCACTACTAAACATGTCATCGTAAAGTGGTATACACATCGCATGCATACCACAATTACTGTCCCCAGTAAATGTTTTCACATGAAATAATTTATACACAGTAGCAAGGATAGACATAGGGTCCTTCTGCTGAACGTCATCTGATGGAGGATTCAGCAATATCCAGAAGACACATGTCTCAGCACTTTCCATGCTGGGGTGCATGTTCATGTGTGCACATCAAATTAAACATTTGGGGATATGGGAATAAAATTTCAAATATGTGGGCCAATGGCAGCTGTTTGTTATTCCACTGCTTATTCAATTAAAAAAAATCAAAATTGAACATACTTCAGTTCCGGGCCTAGACAAATGACCAATAGTTAAAGTCTTATGTTTTGTTTTGTTGTTTCTTATCATCCTGTGTACACTGTAGTATATGTTGTGTGTTTTTTTCCCCCTTGGGGCTCAATAAAGTATCTATCTATCTATCTATCTAATCCA
Organism: Limnothrissa miodon; assembly: GCA_017657215.1. Lineage (NCBI taxonomy): Eukaryota > Metazoa > Chordata > Actinopteri > Clupeiformes > Clupeidae > Limnothrissa > Limnothrissa miodon. The sequence goes on from JAGFZM010001612.1 coordinate 709,887, forward strand.
ACAAGTGCACTGACCCACCTGGGAAGAAAAGTATTCATTGAAGGATAAAGATAAATGAATGAAAATGAGTTTGAAAGACTTGCTATGTGTTATAGATCTAATCACAGAGGATCGTCTTGATTAAAGGTGAAAAGATGAATGAACAAACAACTGCACTTCAAGAACATACATTTGAATCCCAAGCAATCATTCTGTATCTTAATGACCTAACAGTTTACTAATGCATGACAACATGTGCAACACTGCAACTTTGCTGTTTTGCACATAAGAGGAGATACAATTGCTTGCCTTTGTTGTGAGATCACGGAACCTATGGAAAGTGTTCACAATTAGACGAGTTTTGCGTTTTCCTGAAACTTCTCACTTCTGCTTTTGACAACATCAGTGGCCTCTACCTTTTGAGCATGTGGTGAGTTTGTCAGCAATAGGCTCAGAAATAGCCTTCTTGGTTAGTGTGCATATGTTAGAGCAATTCTTCGCTGTATATACTTTTTTTTAGCACCAAGCTTATCTTGTTCAGAACAGCATCTATCTGGCCTTGCGCTTCTTACCACCAACCCTGAGCTGCATTGTCCCTCCCACCGTACCCTCCCCCCACCTGTTCTCTGAAAAGCAACTGCACCATTTAGTACTAATGATTAGTTCACATTATACACATACATACAAATAACAGACAAGGATTTTTTATGCCATGCATTTGTTATTTATGTCACACTTTATATATTTGCATTATTGGCAGGCCCAATAGTACAAACCGGATTCCAAAAAAGTTGGGACACTAAACAAATTGTGAATAAAATCTGAATGCAATGATGTGGAGATGTATAATTTTAAAGGAAAAATATGTTTATTCAAAATTTCACAGTTTCAACAAATCCCCAAAAAGTTGGGACAAGTAGCAATAAGAAGCTGGAAAAAGTAAATCTGAGCATAACGAAGAGCTGGAAGACCAATTAACACTAATTAGGTCATTTGGCAACATGATTGGGTATAAAAAGAGCTTCTCAGAGTGGCAGTGTCTCTCAGAAGCCAAGATGGGTACAGGATCACCAATGCCCACAATGTTGCGCAGAAAGTTAGTGGAGCAATATCAGAAAGGTGTTACCCAGCGAAAAATTGCAAAGACTTTGCATCAACTGTGCATAACATCATCCGAAGATTCAGAGAATCTGGAACAATCTCTGTGCGTAAGGGTCAAGGCCGTAAAACCATACTAGATGCGCGTGATCTCCGGGCCCAACAACAACGACACTGCACCACAAACAGGAATACTGTAAAGGAAATCACAGGATGGGCTCAGGAATACTTCCAGAAACCATTGTCAGTGAACACAATCCACCGTGCCATCCGCTGTTGCCAGCTGAAACTCTACAGTGCAAAGAAGAAGCCATTTCTAAGCAAGATCCACAAGCTCAGGCGTTTTCACTGGGCCAGGGATAATTTAAAATGGAGTGTGGCAAAATGGAAGACTGTTCTATGGTCAGACGAGTCACGATTCAAAGTTCTTTTTGGAAATCTGGGACGCCATGTCATCCAGACCAAAGAGGACAAGGACAACCCATGTTGTTATCAACGCTCAGTTCAGAAGCCTGCATCTCTGATGGTATGGGGTTGCATTAGTGCGTGTGGCATGGGCAGCTTGCATGTCTGGAAAGGCACCATCAATGCAGAAAAATATATTCAGGTTCTAGAACAACATACTGTATGCTCGCATCCAGACGCCATCTCTTTCAGGGAAGACCCTGCATTTTTCAACAATATAATGCCAGACTACATTCTAAATCAATCACAACATCATGGCTGCGTAGGAGAAGGATCCGGGTACTGAAATGTCCATTCTGCAGTCCAGATCTTTCACCTATAGAGAACATTTGGCGCATCATAAAGAGGAAGGTGCGACAAAGAAGGCCTTAGACGATTGAACAGTTAGAGGCCTGTATTAGACAAGAATGGGAGAGCATTCCCATTTCTAAACTTGAGAAACTGGTCTCCTCTGTCCCCAGACGTGTTGAGTGTTGTAAGAAGAAGGGGAGATGCCACACAGTGGTGAAAATGGCCTTGTCCCATCTTTTTTGGGATTTGTTGACACCACGACATTTTGAATCAACATATTTTTCCCTTAAAATGATACAATTTCTCAGTTTAAACTTTTGTTGCGTGATTTATGTTCTATTCTGAATAAAATATTAGAAGTTTGCACCTCCACATCATTGCATTCAGTTTTTATTCACAATTTGTATAGTGTCCCAACTTTTTTGGAATCCGGTTTGTACAACATACATGTTATGTTTTCCTTGTACACTTTAAGTAGCCTATGAGATATAAAGTTATGAGGCATGAGCACACCATACATAATCTGAATGTGAATACAAATGATTAGATGATTTACAACAATTACAATGGCATGTAGTTATCTGTATGATGACAAACTATAAATGTATTTTATATCCCAAAGATCAGGACATTGTCATGTGCAGCTTCAGGTTGTTAACAGTATAAAGATGCGTGGGATGGATACAAGCATGCATCTCTTCCAGAGAGCCTCACATTGTCTGACATTAAGGCCTGATCAAAGTCAGAGAGAACTAGGAAAGCACTCCTAGAGTGCTGACCTCCATCAAGGCAATAGGTTCGCAGATGCAATAAACATTCTAGATGGTCTTTAGGATTACCGCTAAAATGAAATCATCTGATCTGGTCCTTGTCCTGTACCTATTTGTGGCCCCCAATGGCAAGGCCACTATCATTGTGGACTTGCCCTAATGGCAAGGCCACTACCGTTTCTTCCGACCAGTTTTTTGTCCGACTAGTCCTAGGGCTTTCGAGATAGAGACACCGTTCAAAATCTAAAACATCCGACATGATCTTGATCGGTGTGCTTCCATTCAGATATTTGATATCTCATGTCATTCGTCAGTTATTTGTGTTTTTCTTGTCGTTTTTTCTCATTCTAATGAATGGGAGAAATGTGTGGGTGTCATAATCATTTTCCGTTGTTACCCCAGCAACTGCTAACTGCTACTTAGCGTTGTGAGCATAGCTAGCATTATTAGCATCGTTAACATTTTTAGCATATGTACACATCAGCTAAGTCCACTGAGCACCACTGTTAGCATCATTACCATTGTTAGCATTATTAGCATAGAAGCTAATTAACAGCAGCTAAGTTTACACACATACGCACACAAAAAAATGGGTGCCGCGATGGCCACCCCGCAGTTTCTGCCAAGAAAATGCATCTCTTGTCGTTCGACCGTTATTCATGTTGTTTTTCCCCCATTTAAATGAATGGGAGAAATATGTGTGTATGTTTTCAAGATAGAGACACTGTTCCAATTCCAAATCTTAAACGTCTGGCCTTATCTCAGTCGGTGGGCTTACATTTATCTCATTCGCATCTCTTGTCGTTCGTCCATTATTTGCGTTTTTCTAGTTGATTTTCAAAGTTGGCCTTTCTTTGGTACACTTCTGGCAACTATTTGGTATGCCAAACTTAGTTTTGGATGGGTTTTGGCCCAAATTTGGGCCGTACATCAACCTCTCCCAATATGGCATGCCATATTTGGGCCATTGTAATTTTGCTATCTGGGAACCAAAAAAAAAAAACCTGCATATTAACTTCACCTCGCAATGTAAGTGCTTTTTGAGATGGAAAAGCTAGTTTATGTAGCTTATTTCATATTAAATATTATTTGGAAGGAGTTTCTATTCTATTTCTATTAATGTTTTGAACCCCTAATTGCTCACAGCCTGTGAGTGTCACACACTGAGTGTCACGAGCAGATTGCCCAGCAATGTGAAGGTGCCGTCTCTTGGAATGTTACCATAGCAACCATTGAAAAGTGAATTGGATTCAGAGCAAAGAATGAAAGCACATGCCTCACTGCCCTGAATTCCCAAAGCCTCCATATTTTTGACCCAACTAATAGCCTACTGTGATGCCTTAAAACAACTTTTTTTCATCTTACGCGTGCTCTGATTTTTAATCTCATGCATTTTAAAGTGCTACAGGCCCATCAGCAATCGTAGCCTGCTTAAATATGAAAAAATTGTCAATTTCTTTAATAGGCTAATTAATTCCGAATGTTTGTAGACGTTTTGCACTGTAATGGCAGAAAACCTAGGCCTAAAGTATTAGTAGCCTTGCCTCACTGCTGTTGGCGGTAGACATGTTTAGGACGAACAATTTTAACCATCCGGAGAGAAAAGTCCATTGTTGCAACAGCGAAGTTTATAATCTCAGGATTTTAAGAACATCACATGCTCAGTGAGCGGACCGATCCACGATGCACATTCCAATGCTCTTTACCTTGGTTGTTTCCTAATGCCGAACTAAAAAGGAAACTACCATAAGAAAAGACCCTAAACTGCGACTCCACCGCAGGCACCTGCGGCTCCATTTTGAGAAGTAGGCTATTCTGCTGAGAATCAGCCAACGTGTTCTCTCGGACGAGAGCGAATAACTTAAGCAATTCTAAGGATAAGGATTTAACGCTCCATAAAATGACGTGCGCATATAGACTGCGATCCTTGATGGTGCTTGCTTTATTAGGGGTCCTGTCTGCAATTATGTCCTTACTATCTGTCTTCTTAATTTTCCAACTGCAGTCGCAACAAACGGGTGTCAAGGAACCCTTGTCATCTGTCGTCCCCGCTGAAGTTTCAGTGGTTCTCATGCCAGTTTCAACTGCTCTTACTGCCTTGTCTTTGACACTAAATCTGAGTTGTGTGGTGGTATGCCTTCTGCATAGTTATTTAACCGCTGAGATTTGCAGAGGGGAAGAAGACACGGAGAGGTAAGACTTGTTTATTAGACTGCACGGTCTTTTACCATGAATAGTGGAATTTTTTTTTAAAACTTCCACGTCAAAATATTACAAATGGGTCACAAATAACGTTGTGCTCCTAATAGTAACTCCCGTTTTAAATTTTAAAAGAATATCTTTCCCAATGGCCTGTAACATGCACTTAGTTTTCTACTTGGTAACGTTAAGCTATTTACTTTAATACTATGTGCCTGATGCACAAAGGCTCAAAATAAAAACGGTTGTGATTTGCATAAGCCTTTTCTTTGTGCCTATGCAGGGCTGACTGGTTTCTGCTGGACAGTCGAGCAGTGCGGCATGTGGCCATAGGTTTATTTTGCCTTGGCGTGTCAGTCTATCTAGCAGGTGAGCAAAACACATTGTTTTTAAAGAAATATGTGCTTTGTTGTCTGAAATAATAAGGCTGATATGAAAAGTTTAATAATTAGCAAACAAACCACCAAGTAATAACATTTACATTAACAGGCATTTAAAGTGAAAAAATATCTGCTTGTCAGTCAGCACCTCAACATGCAGGCTAAGGTAGGTAGGTAGATATCCTAAACAGATATGCTAATGGAAAGCCTGGCTGAATGACAAAGTTTCCCTTGTGGAGAGGTCCTGGTTGAGGGGTTCTAAACTGCCAATATGGTGGCAGCACTCTCACATGATTACAACAGGAGTCTTTTGAACCCTCTACCCCCGCCACCACCTCATCAGTGCAGAGTGAGAAGTCCTGTAGGGACACCACTTCACATTCCCGTGCCGTGCTTCTCCCCCACATCCTTAGACACTGCAGACTCCCCGGCTCTTTTCCTATAAAAGGGTTAACACAACAAAATCAGGTCAAGTAAGTAAAAATATTTGAAGTGTATATTCTTTGTTTTGCAGCTATGTCCATCTACATGCTACTAGTGTTTGAGAATGAGGCGGGCATTGCCAGTGTGTGTGTCCTGTCGTCAGGGATACTTGTTCTGCTGATCATAGTGGCTCACTCCCTAGCACGAGCTGCCCGCACTGCCCAGCAGTATCACAGTGAACACCCCCATGGTATGTACCAGAATGAATCGGAGGGCAGCACCCACCCTTCTGAGCTGGGCAACTTGGACAAAACCAGAGTCCAGTGCAGTCAGTCCATCCTGCAGCGGCAGCTGTCCTACCCTTCGTGCCCTAACGTTAAACAACCCCAGCAGTACGCTCCGTCCAGCAGCGTACCAAGCCATGCCAGCGACAAAGAGCCTTTTGGCGGTGGTGGGGGAGCAGGAGCTCCACGCATGCACCGGACCCTGTCGGCAGAGTCTGGACTGCTTCACTCTCCCTCCAAGCCGTGGAATGGCATCAACAGCGAGATGAGGACTGTTTTGGCACGCAAGTCAGGAGCCATAGGCAAGGACTCCACTCTAGTATGATTCCCTTCCTGACCCGTGGATAGCACAACCGGGGTCAGACATCCATCATTAGGTACATTTGCCAGCAACAGAGCACATGAGGATGGATCATAAATGCTGGAGGTATATCATGTGCTTTGTGCAACCTGTCACCATAATAATGTGTGGAACACTTAATGGTTTGCACACTACGGACAATGCTAAATGGGCAATGTGGATTCCCCATTCATCACTAATTTTAACTGTTGACTGCTTTATCCAGAAAAATGCTCGTTTGATATTTTTGTACAGTTATATTAACGTATTAGTGAGTTGTTAGTTTTCATTTGGCCATAATGTTTTCCAATAAATAGATATAGTTAAACAGACAACTTGTAAATAATTGTTACATAATAATAACCATCTATTTGGTCTATTCATTATCACAATTTATTTGTACACTACAATACTATGAAAGTTACTACAATCCTAAATACAAAAAAAAAGTCTAATTTAAGTTGTGTGCTAAAGAGAATCTCACTCTTTGACCCAACAAATAACCACCTCTGACCTCTGAAATAAAATTAATGACTAGGAGAAGAACTTATAGTAAGTGAGGCAATGAACTCTTACTTGTGTATACAACTAGATTTGCAATAGATCTACTCAATCTGAGATATAGTATACGACCTGTGACAAAACTGACAATCAACCACAATTAGTCATTGAACTCACATATTCAGCCTACTTTATTGCTTTTAATCATAATTAATGATAATCATTAATGATATGATTGTAACTCTTAGATTGGCATTTAATAGATCTGGCAGACTTAAATGTAAGGAATGTGAGAAATTTATCTTGCTGTGTGTTGACCAGAGTAAATTTATTCTGAATAATGTTTATATTTACTTACGTTACTTGTGTGAGTACATTATGATAAAAGGGTGATTAACCTGGTATAGTCTCCTACTAGTGAATATTTTATAATTGAGGGGGTACTAACCTTGGGCAGATTTCCACTGGTCAATGATTAGGGTGCAGATGATGGATAAGGGTCAAGTGAATGAGGAGTTGGATTCACACCACTAATGTGTCATGTTACATGAAAACATACATATAAAACAAACAGAAAAATAAAATGGCAACTAATTAAATAAATGTGCTGTATGAACTGAGTGAAAAATAAAATATTGTCTTGTGAACAAAGAAAAACACAAACGGTCCGTGTAACGCTTTGCAGTCCTTTGTTCTATTTGTGTATTTCACAGGTAAATAATGAAAAATTGAGTTAAAACTTCAATTACTCATTTCTTGGATATCTTAGCAAATTGATAACTGCTGCTAGATTTATATTTTGTATTGAGCACACTGGTGGTGTTCTGTTCAGTAGTTCAAAAGTCAAACAATGACTCAATATTTTAATTTTCCATTTTGCGCTTGGAGTAGGACCAAACCATGATCTACGGGGGTTGGCCTACCAGACACTTAAGCCTAGAAGTTTCGTCCGGATTATGCCTTTGCTTGTGAAGACGTCATTGATAACCTCTCACGTCTCTGTGAATTCACAGACGTCTGCATCTTTGCAGTTGTAGTTGGCAAAGCTGTCATCTTTGTGAGAATTATGGATCATGTGTAAAGGCATGTTTGTGTAGCTTTTGTTCATTCAGAGTGGGTGGGGGTTATGTCTCCATCCAAACCATCAACTGTAGCCTATAAACAAAATATAATTTATATCAAACTCATTAATTGCATTACTGTCTCCCATCTACAATCCCGAAATGATTGTGCTGAGACAATAGCCTATTCTATGTAACAACCTCGAGAAGCCTAGGGTGTAACAATTCGCCGAGTTCAAGTAGGAGGCCAGGTCAGGTTACAGGTGGGACTGAGGATCTGATTGTCTGCAGTCTGCTACCATCTGAACCAGGACACCCTACCACGCCGTGAACGGTTCCGTCCAAACATGATGCAGTAATGGAAAGTTAGAATATTGGCTCATTTTTACTCAGTTTCAATATTTCAATATTCATTGTTTCAAGAAACACATTCGAAAATAGATCAAATTAAAAAATAACCTAATTTGTCCATTTGTTGAGTAGCCTGAAAAACTGATAATACAAGTTTTGAGTCCATTTTTAATTTTCTTCATCTTCTGCAAATAGAACAAAGCACTGCAACGTGTTACACGGACCACAAACGACCCATGATATATGGAACAATCTAAAAGGATACACTAATTAAATTGTGATTACAAATAACATTTCTCTTACGGCCTGTTTCGTCCTTCCGTTATTGTCAATTTGCTTATAGATTCCTTATTTGCAATGAGCATTTTGAGTGATACGTGCATTCTAAATGAGAGACGAACGACCTCTACCTGCGGCCTTGGGTATTGTTTATCTGGTCTTTCATAGAGATGGCTTGACGGAGCAATCCCTCTATGCTTTTGAAGTAGAGGCTGCTGTTGGTCATGCTTTTAACGGCACTGTGGTAAAAGAAAACGATAGAATCTGATTTAAAAAAAGAAGACACCTGAAATATAATTGAAGGCATCCATTTTGGTAATAGCTTAGTCAACTGTATTGTACTACCTGCACGCATATTCGACAGTATAAATGGCCCCTTGACTCTGCTCCTCCCAGCTTTGCATATCTGACTGTCAAAGCAGAAAACACATGTAAAACATTCAAAGCGGGCTTCACTATCCACAATGATATAAAGACAGAACAGGACGGTGAACTTTGCTAGAGGTATGCTGGTCAGAATAAACACGTCGAGTAACTTAAATCAAAATAGAAAAGCCAACAACTCACTTTATGTTGCACTAGCTCTGGCAGAGACCTCCTGACGTGCTCCTGTAATCTGTACAGCGCCACAGACGGTTCATTCGCCAAAACGTACATACTCTCTGTGAATTTATCTGTCACTGGAACAAAAAACGGTTACATTTTAATTGGAGGACTTACTGTAAAGCATGTCGTAGTCCATCAAAACAAGCTGCGTGGGTAAGTTATTGTCAAAGTCAGATCACGTTAGTTTTCGTTATTGTCAACGTCAGATAACGTTAACCGTTAGCAGAGCCCGTTTATGTCGTTATAAAAGACAGGCTGGGCGACATACAAGTGAGGCCACAACAGCTGATTGTTGTCGCAATTAAATATTTACCTCTTTTAACTTTCAGCTGCATTTCTTGGTCATCCATTGGTACAAATATAGGAAAAACAGTAAAAGCTTCTTGACAGTAGTCCGTGTATTTTCTGGTTTTGCTCCCTGAATATTGGTCCGTTACCCCACAAATCTCTGCAAACACAGTTCCTACGTCTGTTTCGTTCATAACAGGAGTTAACTTGTAACTCCATCACATCCTAAGCGATTCTACAGTGTTTTAATTTGTGTCCCATATTTAATTAATACTACAGGGAATGCCTCAAAGAAGTTACACGTCTCAAAACAGCACTATGTTTGTCAAACGAATCATCAAATGCATCATGGGAATGTGTGGAACATTTTTGTTTCACTTTTGATACGCACCCCTTTGAGTATCTGGATCGTATGATCTAATTCGTTTTATTCACAGGTAGGCTACTATGGAAAAGGGGTTTACCAACTCGACACTAACGAATAGACAACGCGGAAACGAGGCCACAGTTCGACCAGCAACTTTGGACAGTAAGTCTGTTGTTAGCTGAATCCTATATGTTCAAGTAGATATATTGCAAAAGCCTATCTATTTCTCCAGATCTCTCCATTCACCAGTTGGCAGCTCAAGGTGATATTCTACAAGTGACTATCCATCTTGTCAAAGGTAAGGGGTTGTGCTCAAATTAAGACCCCTTTTTAGCCAATGTTCAATACCTTACCTGGGTTGTCCATGTTCTTTCAGATACATTCTTGCTGAATAGCACTGATAAGCGTGGATACACTCCTCTAATGTGGGCTGCAGCTTTTGGTGAAATTGACATGGTGAAATTCCTCTTGGAAAGGGTAAATTAAACATTTTGGTTTAGAATAAAAGTACTATATACTGTAGTAATTATTATTACTTAGTAATATTTATTTGTAATGTGATTTTCTAATGTGAAGGGAGCAGATCCTAAAATTCTTGCACGTGAACGAGAAAGTGCCTTGACTTTAGCCAGCTCTAGAGGTTATGCAGACATTGTTACTCTTCTTTTGAAAAAGGACGTTGATGTAGACTCCTATGATTGGGTGAGACCTCTTTTCCTTCAACATACATTTACATTGACTATTCCACATACATATACAGATTCTTTGAGTGGCTTCTTTTTTTACACCCTAATCCCCAAAATGAATGTATTCAGAATGGAGGCACTCCGCTTTTGTATGCTGTGAGAGGAAACCATGTGAGGTGTGTGGATGCACTTTTAGGTGAGTGTACTTATTTTACCATTACTGGTTAGAAATGTAAATTGAGTTGCTTCATCATTTCTCTAAGGTCAAAGTGCAATCACTGTCATCATTTTCTAGCTGGCGGTGCAGATCTCACCTTTGAGGCAGACTCAGGGTATAATCCAATGGATTTGGCTGTTGCTTTGGGACATAAAGAAGGCAAGTCTACAAGATGTGTCCATTGGGATTGTGTTTATCAAATATCCACTCCATCCTTCATAAATAAAATGATCTGTAACCAGTTAAAAATGGGTCATTTTGATCTGTCAAAAAACATTTGTTTATTTACAGAAAAATAGAATACTCATCTTTTTTGAACTGCAGAGTGCTATCCCATTTTCAGAGTGGTAGATTAAATTTACGAAAGCACCCAGAGTATTCTTTAGAGATAAATTGAACTAGCTACATTACATGTGGCAGTGCAGTGAATATTCAAAAAAACAAAAAAAAAAGACCTGTGTTAAAATTGTATTTTGACGTTGCCGTAACTAGGGTAACAAATAAACAGGTTAACCGGTTAATGAGGCGTGGTGACCGGTTAAAGATATTTTCTTTTTTTTTTTTTTACATCCCTAGTTTTTAATGCAGTTTATTCCTTACAGCTCAAAAGGCTATTGAGGATCATATACTGAAGTTACTAAAACAGAAGTCCAATAACCAAAAATAAGAAGATACAATACAGTATGGGGGCTGCAAGGCAGTGAATGGACAGTCACTGAGCCGACTGAAATCATACTCAAGAATGAAAACAAGCAGGGACCAGCAATTAATTAAAGTACAAAAGTTGTGTTTATTCATTACTTTTTCTTATGGCTTTGACATGTATGTTTTTTATGATAAAGGCACTCTTGATGGGTGATTTTTTTTGTATTACTGTTTGAACATGATTTTTTATGCATTCTGTGTATTAAAACATTTTTAAGAATTGTTCAGGGGTGGAACTGCAATTTTGAGGTAGTGTGGTATTTTGCTAGCCTATGAAAAAAAAAAAACTGGATTCACTGGATTCTCTCTCCCAGGATCTCTAGAGAGTAAATGATTATTCGTCCAAAAAAGTCTGCACTGTTTTCAAACACTATTTTTATCTTATGCACTGGGGGAGATTCCTGAATGGGAAAGCTGTGGGTGAGGAGTTAAGGAAAAAATAAATACATGGCATATGCCAGCTATGCATGTATGTTTTTTTGTTGTTGTTATTGCCAAGATAAGAACCAGTAAACTAAAAGAAGATGCTTTCTCTTATGTACAACACATTAACTAGATGCTTTTCACATAACGCCTATTTTAAGATGTTTAACATGTATTTTATATAAAGGTGGAGCATTCTATTCACAACCCGATATGTGTTTTTAACCTCTTGGTGTAGAATCGGCTACACACATTCTCTCTGACATCCGTAACAAATGTGACAAACATGAAAAACATCTGTTGGGAGGGACCATAAGGATATTTGTAATGAGTTGTCATCTTCTGGGTAAAAGTCTGAGATATGTGTAAAATCGTTCTCCTGTAAACAACCTGATGAAAGAGAAAACACATGCATTCTTTATTGAAAGTTATTTGCTCAAGTCAGAATTGTCATGAAATTGTCAGAAATTTCCGGAGCTTTATGCTCGTACCTTGTAATCTGCATGTCCTTCCAGAAAATCCACCCTGAAACTGTATTTTTACCTCTGTCATCCTTACACTCTGAGGGAATTCCAGTAAGACCCACTGAGAATTGCCCTGTTGGAACAGTAGCCCACAGTTTATGTTACTGATGGCTTAAGTAAGATCACAGTGTTGCATGAAAGCAATTATCGTCAATGAAACTACCAACCTGATCAGAATTCCAACAGGTTTCTTCATTTAAATCAAACATATACTTCTTCCCAAACTGCTTGGCATCTCTGTTCAAGACTGAGCTTACTCTGTTAAAACACATTTAAGTCAAAAGCTCATGCCTGGAAAATTCTGTTTACATTAACCGGCAGCTAAGCTATGCTAACGTTGCGTTAGCACCACAATAGGAACACATAGCCATAGGCAGCACAACCATGTTCAACACACCGTATGTTCTCCGGTTCTCCCCGACTAGATACCTCACGTATAGACCTGACGTAAAATTTCTCTGTTTTCATACCTGCTCTGTGTGTTCCCGCAAATCAGTGATACAGCCATTTCCGATTTCGGCATGTGCGCACCACTAAGCAGAGTGGTGTTCACCACTAGCTCAGTGGTGTGTGCACCAGAACGTCGTTTGCTTGATCGCCCCCTATTGAACTGAGTAAGTAGTAACAAAATAGAAAGTGTAGCCCGCATGACTAGACTAAAGGCTTAATTTCACTGAAGTGAAGTACAATTAACGTGATTTACTATTACCTAACTGCATGAATGTCCCCTAAATGAAATTCTTAAATGACAGCCTCACACTTAACTGTCGAAGTAGCCACGATACAGATTAAGGCAATTGGTAGGCTAACTTAAGCAAATGCATAGAGGCATATAGATATGGGTACATTAAGCATGTAGATATGGGTACATTAAGCATGTAGATATGGGTACATTAAGCTACCATTGGTAAACCCACAGCCCGTAATTCTTTTTTATTAACAAAATGCATTTCCTCTCAGAAACCATTAGATGGCAGCAATTAAACAGACATGTCTCTTTGACTTTGCCATATAAGGCCTAATTGAACAGAACTCCGACGTCTGAGCTTGAATAGGCTAGCGATTATAATGAATGTAAGTTGTATATGGGTGGTTGACATGACATGGGCTTTTTTTGGTCCCATGTATGAAAAATTTTGCCTGGGCCCGCCCATACTTCCTGTGACGCTACATTCAATTTCGCGAGCAAGTCAGTCTGGCCAGGCTGCCGTTTTGGAGGAATTATTTTTCCCAAATCTGTGGGCACCAATGAGAAACGAGCTTATGCATACGTCATCGGAATGAGTGGTCTGATTGGTTGTAGATTCGTCAAGTAGTATTCAGAGGCATCTGATGGACGCAGGTTAAGCCCGCCTCCCAGAAGACGTTTAGTTAAGACCCAGCTATTCAGAGAACATCTTCTATCCTAGCACTAAAATGAACTGAAGCACTATCCCCTAGCACTATGCTCCTTAAGGTTTCTGCTATGTAGCTTGATTGTTATCCTCGTTTTTAAGTCGCTTTGGATAAAAGCGTCTGCTAAATACATAAATGTAAAAAATGTAAATGTAGTAATGTAGGGTGGCCAGACTAAGCTCCCATGAGCTTTGTCGCGCAAGCCAGGCTATGAAAAATTAGCAATTAATATAAAAAGTACAGGGCTGCCAAGTCTCCCGCAATTTGACGCTTTCTCACACCACACGCCACACTTGACATTTCTCACGCTTATTTCCCCGTTCAATATTTTCTCTATTTTTTTTTTTTTCATAAAAAACTTTGGTCCTTGCCTTGCCGTAGTCCGAGTGACTCTCCGACTGACCAAGATAACCAATCCCAGACCAATCAAGCAGTCCTTTCTGCCTAAATCTAACCAACTACGTGAAGGCACCACGCAATGTAAATCAATCAGATCAATCAATCAGAAGCAACGTAAGGCGGACCTTGGCGTCTCCAACTTTCACCAAATGGATGCGTCAGTTTGAGAAGGTTGAAGAGGTGCCTATTAAAATTTCTCAGGTGCAAGCTGTTGAAGATCTCTCAAACAGGAACGTATGTGTGTTGTGTAATTAGTCTATACTTCCAAACTTAAAATAGGGTTTCTTAATTGATTTCAGCCTATGTGTTCTTCTGATATAATGCCGAGAGCTCTAGCTGAGCTGAGCTCATCACAGGTTAGTATGTTGTCATGAAGCAGGATGAGCTGCAGGAATGTTGCAGCGAGGGACTTAATTTTAAGTTGTACACTCTCAACTATGTTAAGTAGGCTAAGTTAGAGTAGCAGTAGTTTTAACAGACTACATTTTAGACTATTTGGTTAGGAACTGTGTCATGAGGTTTGTTCAATGACAAGTTTGTAAAGGAAAGCCTGATGTGTTAAATTATTTGAAATATCTTGAATTATATTCAGGTAGCCTGGTAGAACCAGTCCCTGAAGTTCTAAAATATTTGTAATAATATCTAGCTCAGCTTTGACAACTCTTCCCCTTGTTCACTGAATGGGAGAAAATCAGCTCAATGGGATCATCCTGACTAGCATTGTAGGGAGATGAGTAGCCATGAAAGACCAGGTCAAGCTACATAGCAGAAACCTTAAGGAGCATAGTGCTAGGGGATAGTGCTTCAGTTCATTTTAGTGCTAGGATAGAAGATGTTCTCTGAATAGCTGGGTCTTTAAGAGCTTTTTGAAAGCCACCAGAGATGGCCCTGTTCTGATTGTTTTTGGTAGGTCATTCCACCAGCGTGGGACGACACATGAAAAGAGTCTGGATTGCCTTGGGCGAGGTGCCAGGACTGCCAGTCGACAGTCATTGGAGGACCGGAGTTGTCGGGGGTAGCCTGAGCCTTTATGAGAGCGCTTAGATAAAAAGGGGCAGATCCTCTAAGCACTTTGTAAGTCAGCATCAGTGATTTGAATTTGTTGCGAGCCGCCAGAGGCAACCAGTGGAGCTCGATTAGCAGAGGGGTGACATGCGTCCTCTTTGGCTGATTGAAGATGAGACGCGCCGCAGCATTTTGGATCATCTGAAGTGGCTTGACGGCACAGGCAGGAAGTCCTGCCAGAAGGGCATTGCAGTGGTCAAGGCGTGAGAGGACCATAGTTTGAACCAGCAATTGGGAGGCTTGTTGAGTTAGGTATGGTCTGATCTTTTTGATATTGAATAGTGCAATGCGGCAGGCCCGGGCAACAGAAGCAACATGGTCATTGAAGGTTAGCTGGTCGTCAATCATAACACCTAGGTTCCTGGCTACCCGTGAGGGAGCAAGAGACAAGGAGCCAGAGTTGATCAAATGTTGTGGTGAATAGTTGGTTTAGCTGGGAGGACCAGCAGCTCGGTTTTTGAGAGGTTCAGCTGGAGATGATGGTCTTGCATCCATGCAGAGATATCAGAGAGGCAATCCGAGATTCGTGTTTGGTGGTTGGGTCATCGGGTGAGAATGACAGATAGAGCTGGGTATCATCGGCATAGCAGTGGTAAGAGAAGCCGTGCTGGCGGATGATTTGGCCCAAAGAAGTGGTATAGATGGAGAAAAGAAGGGGGCCCAACACAGATCCTTGGGGCACTCCAGTAGCAAGGTGGTAAGGCGCAGAGGTGTGTCCTAGCCAGGACACTTTGAACAGTCGCCCAGTGAGGTAGGATTCAAACCAGCAGTATGCATCACCCTTGATGCCCATGTTTGACAGTATAGACAATAGAATACTGTGGTTTACCGTATCAAACGTAGCTGACAGGTCAAGCAGGATGAGTACAGATGACCTTGATTCCGCTCTGGCTTCTTTTAAGGCTTCAACCACAGATAGTAGAGCTGTTTCAGTGGAGTGGTCGCTCTTAAAGCCAGATTGGTTGTGGTCGAGTAGATTCTGTTGGCTCAAGAATTCAGTAACCTGTTTGAATACCGCTCTTTCAATAGTTTTAGCAAGGAACGGAAGGAGAGAGACCGGCCTGTAGTTTCCCACCTGGTTGGGAGCAAGAGAGGGTTTTTTGAGTAGAGGTGTTACCTGAGCATGCTTGAATGCAGAAGGGAAGATTCCTGTTGATAGTGAAGCGTTGATCACATGTGTGATAGCTGGTGTGATAGTTGGAGCTATGGATTGCAAGAGGTTGGTTGGAATCGGGTCCAAAGGGCACGTTGTAGGACAGCTGCAAGTGAGAAGTTTAGACACATCCATTTCGGTGAGGGCTTTGAATGAAGCAAATGTCGCGGCAGGACTATTGCAATCGGAGGTGCTGCCGCTAGTATATGGTCCAGTTGTAGCCTTTGCAGTTGGTTCAGAGAACTGCCTACTGATGGCAGCTACTTTGTCGTTGAAGAAGAAGCAAAAGAATCAGCTGTCAGATTGGTAGCAGGAGGTGGTGGTGGGGGGTTGAGTAAAGATTTGAAGGTTGAGAATAGTCTCCTGGTTTCCGTGGCTTAACAAAACTAAGACAAGAAATAACTTGGCCCTTAATGGCACTCTTTCTGCCAACATAACCTAAAGATGGCTCATTTGGAGCCATGCTACCAATGGGGGCCTTCATTAAAAAATATTAAGGTCGTCAAAAAGGCCACAGTCATGTAGGCTACAACAAACACCACATGCACACTTTGGACATTTTTTGTTCATCTTCTGTTTGTAAATGTTCTGTTCTGTTATCACTAAATGCATTTATCAAAACATCAGAAC
>JAGFZM010001612.1:736229-752973 GCA_017657215.1 Limnothrissa miodon
GGGCTAACCCAACTGCCTAGGGCAGGTTTTCAGTCTCTTAGATGGTGAGTAGTCCACTATTATTCCATTAGATACACATTACAAGAAAATTTTGGTAAATAAAGTAAAGTAATATAGGAGTCCCATTAGAATCCCAGGATATAGTCCCATGTCATTAGGCGCAGTCAAGCCAGGGGCCAGCTAGGGCTGTAACAATCATTTTAAACTCAACAAAGCTTGAACACGTTCAAGTAATGTTTAATAAAGTGAGGCTACAACTGCTAACGTCAGACTAATGGCTTTTAGACTAACGTTACTTGATGGCGCGCCTCCACTGATAACATGATAAACATTTAATTTAAACCTAGACAATATTTTAACAAGCATTAGAAGGTGTTCACACTGGGTGGGTTTTTTAAAGTAAAAAACACAGACTCCAAGGCTTTTTCTAGTACAAAAAAAGCACTGGCAGCATTTATCAGTTGATAACTTTTTTTTTACCATGTCATGAACGTAAGCTAATCTCACGTATATTAGCTAACATGCTAACTTTTGAAAGGTCTGAAATTAAGACAACTGGTTACCAAAAAAATCCAAATATGGATAACTTTACTCAATAGATCAATATTATTACACAGTGAAATTGGCAAGTCATATTGCTCACAGTGTTAATAGTTGACATCTTCTACCTCGACCGTCTCCTGTTACTGCTGGTTGCCACAGGACGCCAGAGTTGCTTCTGTCTCGGCTATTTGGGAATTATAGAATCGCCTCTGCCTGCCTTTAAAATGGCTAGCAATGGGCCTTAGTTGTTTCTCTCCTTTAAACACTGGTTTTAAAAAAGTGCTACTCATGGAGTGATTAGTGGCGTTTGCTGATGTTCCAACCCAAGTATCTTAGCAAAATACAGTTTCTGTCATGTTTTATTGGCCATTTTGTATGTCCCATAGGGATCTATTTGCTCCTTCATAACAAAGTGCCAAATAAAACATGACTGAAGCTTAATTTCGCTACGACACATGTTTTGGAACATCATTGAGCACCACTAACCACTTGGTGAGTAGCACTTTTTTAAAACCAGTGTTTTAAGGATAGAAACAACACATGCCCATTACTAGCCATTTTGAAGGCAGGCAGAGGCGATTCTACATTTCCCAAATAGCCGAGACAGAAGCAATTGTCAAAATTTCGATGTCAACCACTTTATTGCATTTTAGACAACCTGTGAAAGGGGCTCAATGTGTTAAAAACCGAACTATCCCTTTAAGACTTAATGTTTTTACATTACCATAGGTCAGCCCAAGTTGTATTTCTATGCTCAACTTCAATATGTTGTCCTACCCCTGTAGTCTGTATTTGCCTGTGATAGAAAACTGCCGGGAAAAACGAGCGAATCGGAAAAGCCGTACAAATGTAAGTCAATTTGAACATTAGCTATGCAGTTAACCCGCCCTCAAGAAAACGTTGAGCCACTAGAGGGAGCGTCACAGCCAATCAGAGGCGATACATTTGCATATCGTTAATATTCATAAGAATCCTCTCGAGCTTTCCCTGCTCTCGTTTTCACCTAACTAAATAGCTTGAAACAAGACAACCACAGCATATTTTTTGTCGAAACCAACTCTCATGACATTGTTTTAGAGAAGAGACCACCACCAAATTAATGAAAATACGATGGAATGAGACCTTTAAGGTTTCCTCTATGTAGCTTGATTGATTGTTTATTTGGATAAAAGCATCTGATAAATTCATAAATGTAAATGTAGAAACACTGTCAGGAATTTGGGACCAGAGCACTTAGCTTAACCCTGCATATTGCATTTGCAGCCATTACTGCAAAATAGCATCTCCAATTAGGAGAACTCTGTCTAATTAGTGGAGATGACAGCAGACTGTGACAATATCAAATATCTGTGTCACTTTCCATCATACAGTTCATGTGCAAAGGTAAGAGTAGTGTGTGGGTATACTGTATGCATGTGTGTGTGTGTGAAGGAGTCTTCTCCATGTGTTTGTGTGTGTGTGTCTGTGTGTATATGATCTAACACAGGGGTCTTCAACCGGGGGTCCGCGGAGGTACTGCAGGGGGTCCGCGAAAATATTTCGTCTGAAGCATTTTCTTTCTCTTCCAAAAAATAAAATTTGTCATAGTTCACATAATGTTCTAAAGAAAATTGCTTCATATTCGTTTTTAAATAACACATTGTAGGCCATGAATCATGCATGTGATCATGTGATCCCTGCGTAACATTTTGCTAACCTATGCCAAAACACATTAGCATTCATAAATGTACAAATACAGGTCACCACTTCAGCCTGAGCCTTATGTGACATTGCCTCGCAAATCCCATCAGTCCTAGCTAGAATAGAGAAGCTTCACTCACCAGGTTCAGTGCTCTCACTAGGACCTGGTAGCTGATCAGTTATCTATAATTCTTCGTCCCACTATAATAAAAAATGTGACCCTTGTGATCTTTTTTTATTAGAGTTGTATCATCGCGATTAAAGCACACTTCCACCCCGTGCGTTTTAGTTAAATATCTTCGTATTCAGCAAACTCGTTCTTTTCATTCCGGGAGATAACTTACGTTTGATTCGTCTGTTCAGTGTTGGGACTGATGAACCCTGAACTTTGCGGTTCTATGTGATGTTTTGCTTTGTTGTTTTTTTATGAGAGTCTGCTGTCTTTGAACTTCAAGGCGTTCTGCGCGAATTCATTCATCCAACGTTCCATCACAATAAAACGATAACGATAATCTCATGTTTCCTTCTGAAAGACGAAGTTATATTTACACAAGAGGAAGAGGCTTTCTGTCTGTATCAGTTTGAGCTAATGAAGCTTTGCCTGAATTTAGCTGAATATATCCAGCTAGTTAACCCTTGTTCACATTCATTCTGTTATAGGGCGAATTTATGCAACTATGTAAAGAAACGAGATGTTACCCCCCTGTTAATAACGCCTGTTTAGAATGTGTGCGTTCGTGTGTGTGCGTGCGTGCATGTAGGCACTCATAACTGACGGTCCAAATGACGGCAAGATTTGAGGTGGGCCAGGTGTGTAAGATAGCTGTCAAAACGTTTATTTTCTCAACAAGTAATGCCTGTGAATGGGGCGATGATGTATTTTGACAGTTGAGTAACGTGTGCGAAGTCGCATCCATAATATTGAGAGGCGTATTGAAATTTTGATTTCGTACTTGTAATTTTTGAATTCGTATTTTTTATGCATGACTGAACTCATTTGAGAACTCACAAATGTTTATTTTATGCACAACTAAATACGCACGTGTATCAAATATAGGACACAAAAATTTTGACAGCAATCTTACTCCATAGGTGTGGGGGTCCGTGCTCAGTCTCTCTCACAGCCAAGGGGTCCTTGAGCTGAAAAAGGTTGAAGACCCCTGATCTAACATATTGTTAAGCGAGTGGAGTCAGGGTATGAGTCAAAGATGCTGCACCATTGTCAGACAGGATCCTTCATATGTATAGACAGCTTTGCACATTACACCAGAACTGTATGTATGCTGTCACTAAACCTATAGTGTTGGCAAGTGACCCGGAAGCCTGTAGTTTTTCTTGTTAGCATTTCACGACATCCGGTTCCTAAGTTTTTTCCCCTATGGGAAATCCAATGTTAATTTTGGAGCTCCATCTCAAATAAGGTGTGAGCAAAAGCACGTGAGTGGACGACCTCCGCATTCGATGGAGGATGTTAAAAAAACATGTTATGGGCAATGGGTTTGCAAATTTGCAGTCTAATGACAAAATAAATAAGATGTTGCTATCACTAGGCTAAAGCGGAAAGCCCTTTTGCCTACAAGTTAGCGTCGCTTAGCCCGGGCGGCATGGTAACCAGAGCTATACAAAACCGCGCTCAACGACATGTCATCCCGCAGTTTTTTTAAAACAAGCTTTGTGAAAGATTTGCCAATTGTTGACCGTTGTAAATCACACTGAGTCATTGTAAATAAAGAACATATTGCATTTTAAATCATTTTACCGTCGTTTTTGAAAATAACGTCAAAGGTAAGAGACAACCCCATGTAGTCCTTAATTTTTCGCTGTTAGCAGAGAGATAGCAACATTCATTTATTATCATTACAATGCGTCTGAAAAACACACCGAGACTATGTTGCTACTCATTTTATTGATGAAAAACGAATGCCTAGGTCCTCGTAGGTCAGACACTGCCATATTTGTTGTATATGTTGTCAATATGAGCCATTCAATTTCCCATAGGGGTTTTTGCTTAGGAACCGGAAGTAGGAAAATGCTAACCCGCAGCATACAGAATGACGTGGTTCACTTGCCAATTTGATAGGGTTTGCTTTAGGGAATACTGGGAATGGCCATAATTGGGTGGGCCCAGTGTTCACTCATTGAATTTACCAGCTAAATATCGTTCAATCCCTTTGACAGTGGCCTTTACCATCGCCAATTCTGTCACATAAATGGTTCAATTTCCATTCCAATGCAATTCAAACACTTTGAATTCAATTCAATTCTGGTGCATTGCTTTTCTATAATGTAATGTCAGAGAATTTTCAATATGGGGAGAATGTTCACTCTCAGAATCCTTCCGGGTGGAACTGTAACAAGAAGGAGCTCCCGAGCAAGTGATTATTGAATGGGTGGCAATGGAGCTGCACCCCCCAATACCACATTTCTCTTTATATAATTTTTTCTCCTAAAATTGCATTAATGCATGCGATGCAGGCGTAATCAGTCGTGATTTCTCGCTGACCAACCAGCATCCATGAGCTAAATGCTAGCATGTTACACGGAAAGCGGCCCATTCTATGACAAGCAGAAATCACATGAGTGACTTTTTTTTTTCATTTCTAGTGGAAAATCTGTACTCAGGTAGCTACTACCACAACGTATATTAAGAAATTAAGTTGTCAACTGTGACAACAATGAGTTTTAGCCGCTTAGCTCCATAGACCACAATTCATTTTCACTTGCTCGACAGCAAAACTAGCGGAATTTCAACAGATTGCAGGCAAAATCCGGTACAATGGAGTTAATAGAGAGTGGACCGGCTACCCGTAGACGGGCTCTGGTAATGCTCTTTGCACCAATTGAAGATCTGTTCACCGAAGAATGAACGGACATTTGGTGTGGCCTATAAAAATTACTCCTGGAAGTCAAATAAAACCAATATTTTAAATGCATGGAAAAGCTGACAGTCCCATGTCCTATGTACTTATAATGAGCCTTTTGGTGGGATTAAAATTTTGAAATAAATCAGAGTAGTCTACATTTATACCCAATGCAATGGTGTCCTCACATTCCTTTTCATACATATATTTTATTTTTTTTAAATTAATTGTTTCCATCCCTATTGTTTCAGTTCACACACACAAAAATGTAAAATATTAAGCAGAAGGCGGTAGAAAAATGTTGGAACACAAAAGACTTTCATCCATGATAGAGAGCTCTTGGCGACCATAATTAACTGCTGTTTCAAAGAGAAAATGAACAATCCATCAGAACAAATGGTTGTAAGTTAGTGATCTATCCCAAGTTTCTGCAGCAAATCTCACAGTTTTCTTTAATCACCATGTAATGTGTTGCCAACTGGACTTATCTCCTCGCAAGGGTACAGAACCAAAAAACATGTTTGACATTAACAAAGCCTACCACTCAAACTGCTACTAGTGTGGAGAGAAAGGGCTGTGAGGCAGCCAGGATGAGTGGATGCCAGTATGGCAGAGTGAGCAAACCAGGTCATAAGCATTTAGGTTAAAGGGGGAGGAATCAATGGGCTGTAAAGGGCAAATGACTGGAGAGCTGTGTGGCATGGCATGAATGCTTTGAATGAGTTTAGGCGCAATACGCCTTCATAAGAGTTGCACTAATACAAAAGGAGCTGCTTTTACTTGTATGTCTTATTCTGTGGGATCGGTGAAGAATTTTTTTGCATCACTTCTAAAAGGATTTTTTTGGCTTTGTAAACATTAGGCTGTTTTTCTTCTCTCTCTCCCTTTCTTTGTCTACTCTCTCCCTATCTCATGGTAGCTTAGCAACATAGCTGCCACTTATTAAAGGTGCTCTATGCAATTTTGCAAGATTTTAGCTCAATTTAATTTTTATCTCAAACCGTTTCTACCACCCCTTGCCGTCTTGCTGTCTGCCTTCTGAATACATTGGGAAAAAACCCGGTCTCAAAACACAACACAGAAGCTGCAATACCAAAACAAACAGTAGGGGCAGGAGGATGTGCACCAAAGCAATAACAGACAACGGCCAACCAATAGGCAAGAAGAGGTGGGGGTTAATGCGCGTGCGACAGTGTTGACTGTACAGCGTGAATCGGGGTGTGAGTTAGGGTGTGTGTCGGTAAATTATTTTTGAAAAATGGCTGAGGCACGTCCGAAGAAAAGACGCTCGGAGGAATATAAGGCATGAAGAAGAGAAATTGAGAAGCAACAAAATAAGACCCGGGTTTACATTGGGGATTCGTTTGAACGGGTGAGAGAACTTCTCCGGCAAAAGAACTTCCAATCGGATGCAGTCATGCAGAGGTGGCACATCTTTTATTGGACAGGTAAAAGTGACGTTTACTTGTTGTGAGAGCATTCACACGCAAAAATAAAAAATAACAATTATCTCCAAAGCAATCTAATGAAAGCGATTATTATTATATAATACTGCTTATACTGACTAAGGTACGACAAATACACTGGGGGGGGGGGAGCTTGTTCCGTTTTGTTTTGTATTTATGTGAAACGTTAGCAGAAGTGACGTTGAACAGCATTGCATAGAGCACCTTTAAGTCTAGTCTGGAGTTTGAGAGACATTTGTATGTGCTCAAGCTGAATTTACATTGGGCTGTGAGATTGGATTTTTTTGTTCACAACTTGTATTTACTTGCCAGGCACAAAGTACAAGTAACAGACTGGACTGTTGGCATGTGTAAAGTTGTTCTGTTTGAAAGTGGTCAGGGGAATCCCAGTTTTATCCCATGCTGGCACTGAAGCTGTCTTAAAATATTCAGTTTTCTTACACAGTGTCAATGTTTGGGGTACACAAAGCAAAACTTTCCAATTCATAATTGTGTAAATAATCCTGACTAAATAAGAAAGCACATATACTTGCAGCACACAAATATTGAAACAAAACAGTAATGTTCCTAATCTAAGCCTCTGCGTTATGCTTGTAGGCTTAACATTCAATTTAATTAAATTCAATTCAATTTTATTTATATAGTGCATTTTTACAAAAGGCATGTCTCAAGGCGCTTAACACAAAAAGGTCCAATGAGCAACGGGGCAAGGAAAAACGCCCTATCAGCGTTTTTTGTTTTTACTTGTTATGGTAGAGGAAGAAACCTTGGGCAGTTCCGACGGCTCAAGGGGCTAACACAACTGCCTAGGTGCAAGTAAAAAAAAAAAGTGACTTTGGGCTCGTCTCTCCCGAGTGAGCCCAAGTTATTACTCTGCTGGTAGATTGAGGTTTTATTGACAACACTCTATCAGCACTGCCTTTCAGCAACTCAACTGAATGAGCCATGCACTTAAAGGTCTTTAATGGCAGTGAGGTTTAAATCACAGAATGAGTACAGTTAGATGCTTGAGCAGTCAGAGGAAAACCATGTGCTGTGGTCATTCCTATAACAACCAAGGACAGAGAGGCCTGTCGTTTACAGATGTGAATGTTGCTGGCTTTGACAGCTTTTCATAGTTCCCTATCATTTTTGGTTAAAGGGGGAAAAAGATGAAAGTGAAAAATATACAAACATCATCCTTGACAATGAAAGAACTGTGCTTCGAGTGGGATGCCCCTCCTCTATTCCCTTTTGCTTTTCACAAGATTATATATTCCATCTTTTATCTGAAAGCTCTGACATCCCTTGTTTTTTCTCATTTTTTTTGGTCTTTCTTTTATCGCCAAGGGCAAAGTACTAGATAAAATCCAATAGCAAAAATCGTTCTGGTCCTCTTTGCTGGTGTGAAAGGATGAGTCAGGATCACTATTCATGCATTTATGTATTTTTCATGAGAGGAACAAATAGGGTTGGCTGGGTAATGGAAGGAGCCGTCAGAGGTAGAGATGTAGAGGTTGCAGCCAATGCGCTCTAATTAAGAAGTGAGGCAGAGTAGTGTACTGGTCCAAAGCAAGGGCTGTAGCTGTGGCAGTGTATGTATGTTTGTGTGTGAGTGTGTTTGTATGTGTGTGTGTGTTTCAAAACGAAATTGAAACTTTATAGAAACTGCTGAGATACACTGCCTGGATGTTGCCTTTTAAGTCATGAAGGACATGTCTTCATATGCCTTCCTGTGTCCCCCACTGGTATTCTTTTTTGATTAGTGTGAACCCAGCCTGCGTGCTGGCATATAAGCAAAGCAAGACCTATACCTCTCTTATCACCTTTCCTGGGTGGCTTCATCTATTGGCTGAACACTGGATGCACTGCAGTGTCTTAGAAAGGAATACATCCCTTTCTATCTGCAGGTGCTTGAACAATGTGTCATGAAAGGATGAATAAGTAACTAATTAAGCGTGGCAAGCTGATGATTAAACTGCATTCCATTATGCTTCTCATTATTGTCAACTGTCAAATTGTTCATTGTATCAGAATAGTGATATGTGTTGAAGATGGGAAATGAGCATCATGAGCCACTGGAAGATATCTGAGAGCCAACGTCAGAAAAACTAGTCTTGATCCTCCCTAAAATTAAATTTATATTAAATTTTACTTGACCATTCTCAGAGGTTTGAAAAAATCCTCCTCAGCCCACTCAATGTAATTTGTCATGTCACTCAATCAGACCTTCAGCATGGGCGAAAATCCCAGGGGGGACCCCTCCCATCCAAGGGTAAAAAAAAGGAATATATATGTATAAAACACTCGCTATTGTTAAAAATGTATGTATATCTAAAATAACTGTAAGCAGAAAAGAAAAAAAGAATTCTGAAACAGTTGAGTTCACCCTCCTTTTCCTCACAGTGGTTTGGCCCACTGCCTGCTTCCCCAGTTCATCTCACGTACTGTAGCCTACTCTAGTCTACATAGTTGGATGCGTGGCTGCAGCTCAATGAAGTGGAACGCTAGTACTAGGGTATTTCATTCACATTAAATAAATCGATTCTCTTTAATGTAGTTAAGGCTGACTCATTTATAAATTAGCATAAATGCTGATTATCCATGTAATTTCCCACAAATCTTCTATATTAGCATCAAAAGTTTTGGCTACTTCGTTATACTTTTATGTGGCATTTATGTGTGGCTGTTTATGTGGCATTTAGTCCCCCAGTACATCTGAAATGTTTTGCAGGTGCCACAGTGTTTTAGCAGACATCCACATTTAATTTAACAGGATGTCATGTTTAGTTTAAAAAGTGTTATGCTTGAGGATAGAATGCACAAGGCCATCAGTGGGTACTGTATGTGTTTTTTGCGATATTTTTTATTGGTGGCGTTCAGCCGAGCTGAATGTCCAGGCGACACAGTAACGTTAGATGTAATTCACTCGGCTTTGATTCATCACGTTTTTTGTGGCTGCCTGGTATATTTATATTGCGGGAGTCTTCATTATATCACTGTTCTTCTGAAAGAGACTACTGTACTCAATTTCTATTCTGTTCTTAGGTGTCTTAGCTTAATTAATTTTAAACCTTTTTTAATTCCTTGTTTTTATTGTTACCTTGCAGACAGTTTCATAGACTAAAATGACAGAGAAAAGGAGAGCAGATATTAGATCGTTTATCAGTGCACCGTTTTGTTGCAAAGCTTTACTGACTTTATGGATCTTTTTCACAGTAATAGTCATGTTTACATTTCATTGTATGTTGATGGCTTGACAGTACACAAAATAATGCAATAAATTGTATATCTATCCTCCCCCTCTACTGTTAAATGAAATTTACGCCCATGACCTTCAGATGACCTATCTAAAGTCATAGGTCTTGGAAAGCTACTGATACATGTGGTGTGCAGAGAAATAGGAGTCTAAAGTGTACTATTCACCCCAGCTTGTTCCGCATGATCCATTTTGTGTAACATTCTCAGTGCGCGCATTCACTACAGTACCACTATGACTGTGCATACTGCGTAGGGCAGTGCATTATGGTCAGTCTTTGTTAGACGATGGAGGTTAGGCGATGGAAATATCAGTTTATAACCTCTGCTTCTGAATTGTAGGTCTAGTCCACATCCCTTATCATGTGACAAAGGGTCACATGGATCCACTATTACTGTAAAGAAAACACTACCGTTTTTAAATATTTAACTATGTTCTTCCCTTAAAGCGGCACCAAGGAGTTTTGAAAATCGCACCCTCCATAGATTGGAACGGACGCATCCCATAAGTCAAGTTAATTGTAGTTTCACTTGAAATACAGATCGCTACCCGATTGGACAAACTTGTTTAGTGCCGTTGAAGCCAATAGAGGGCTGCAGAGCAAATGCGGCAGGTATCGCTCACCTTTTTACGAGTTGATGGACCACCGAAACGATTTTGAAAATAGCCCCCAAGAGATGCATACCATACGAACAAACGTAGCGCATGAGCTATCCTAGCTGACATTTGGCCCGATTCTTATCAGGATGCGTATTTACTGTCGCTTGCCCCCACTTCTGATCGCCCCTCATGAAATCTCTACAGAGCCGACAGACCTCTGTCAATATGCAGTGGGCATATTGGGCATAGTGTGGGCATAGTGGGCATATTGTGTGTGTGTGTGTTTGTATGTATTTGGGTGTACATGTGTGTGTGTGTGCAAAACTATTGCACACGAGAGTGTTGTGTGCGGCCTGTATACAGACTGCTGCGCATGTGCTAAGTGATTTGTTGGACTGGGAGAGTAGGCTATTTGTTAAGTTGCTCTCACCTGAAAAGTCAAGATGGTAAGAAAATGCACTGTAGAGACAGGATGGAAATATTTTGGGGGATTTTTAGTTCATGAATATAGTAGGCTATTTGCAAAAGACAGCTCAGCAAAAGCTATCCAGATGAAGTTGATTTTTTTCATTCACTAACAAGCATCAACTTATTACCTTACTGTAATCTTGGAATTAATAAATTAATCTAGATTAAAATGGCTCATTTGAATTCTGCTGAAGGCATTCACAATATGTTTGCTACCTAGACTAAGGTGGCACATTAGACCAGGGGGCCATCTTTTGTTTCCAAAATGCATTAGGCCCTACTAACTGCCTGATAAAGCTGTACTACTATAAGTAAAAAAATAAATAATACTATAGATAAAAATAAATCATTTTCAATAAGATGTACTTGTTTACCAACTGTTTATTCAGTTAAACATGAATGATGATAATACCTGAATAAACTCGATTTTTTTATAGCTAAAGCAAGTGTCAGAAATCAACATCAGGCCTATGCTAACAATTTAAATTGGTGTGGCAGCCAGATTTTTTATTTATGAAAATGGGGAGCACTTGGTTCATTAATAACATGGGGCTCTTTGCTGTTAGCTGGAGCTAACTAATTGTTACTAGGCCTACCAGCAGTGATGAAGACTTTCTTGATAACTTTGCTTAGCTGCCGCCGGAGAGACAGTCGTCAGTGATCAATCGGTGGCAGTGTTAAACGAAGGACAATCATAAGAGATAACTTGCATATAGCCATGTCTTGGCTTGTCTTGTGTGCAACATGTACGCTAGTGCCTCCCTATGTGTAGATACAGCGGAGTGAAAAGTAGCAGTGAAAACGTGGACTGGATTTCCGTAATGTGGGTGTTCCCCATGAACAACTGGAATTGATAACGAAGCACTAACGCTGTAAAGGGAAAGAAACCATGAAATGTATGATCATATTCAAATGAATAGCAACAGGTTTTTATATTATTATTCATTTAAACATATATTCCTGCTTAAGCCCCCCTAAAATAAGCCTAACGACACCACTGCTAATGTCCATTAAAGGTCTCCTTCCAAAATAAACCGTTTAATACTTGATTTTTTTTACATTACCATAGGTCAGCCCAAGTTGCACTTGTATGCTGAACTTCAAAATGCTCTCCTACACCTGTAGTCTGTATTCGCCTGTGATAGAAAATATCCGGGAAAAACGAGCGAATCGGAAAAGCCGTACAAGCCTATGTCACATTAAACATTAGCTATGCAGTTAGCCCGCCCTCAAGGAAACATTATTAGGCCGCCTGCAGACAGACCCACTAGAGGGAGCGTCACAGTGCTGTTAGCCAATCAGAGGCGATACATTTGCATATCATTAATATTCATAAGAATCCTCCCGCGCATGGATGGACTAATTTCTGCACTACCTTCTACACAAGCTTATTTACTGTTGGTATATCAAAAAAATATCTTTGTTTGACTACTGGTGCTCTGGGTGCTCTGAAGCCATCTTGCTAGTTTAGCCTACCTCTTCTAAGTAAGCTGTAACCTTTTTAAATGCACTTGAAAAGGACATCTACTTTTTCTCAACATTTTCTGGGGAGGGCAGATCACAGACATGGTCTGGTTTAAATATTTCTGTGAAATGGTATAGAACTAAATGCATGTATTGTGGATATGAATGTAAGCTATAAATATTATTATTATTGTTAATTGATTTTTCTGTTCCCAAAAAAGTGAGCCTATAGTCGTGGAAGCAAGGCTAATTCAGCGGTAGCAGTAGGTAATGCCGCCCTGTGTGGTCCTTGAATTTAAGAAAATTGATCCTGGAAAGTCCTTGAAAAGTCCTTGAATTTTAAGTTAACCAAGGTGTGGGAACCCTATAAATATGTGTTTTCATTCAGTAAAATATTCTGTCTTACACAATTTACTGACACCTCCCTCTGCAACTGGCTGCTGGATTTCCTCAGCCAGAGGCCTCAAGCGGTGCATGTGGGCAACAATTTCTCTAACAGCATCACCCTGAGCACGGGGGCTCCACAAGGCTGTGTGCTCAGTCCGCTGCTCTTCATCCTGCTGACACATGACTGCATGTGACATGCCTTTTGTAAAAATGCGCTATATAAATAAAATTGAATTGAATTGAATTGAAAGTTGGTGAAGAGGAAGTACTGGGCAATGCCCACTGCTGTAAAGGAAGAAGGCCGCTCCACCTGGTGCGGAATCGAAGACTGTAGGGGAGATCCGGACTATACAGGGGGTCAGACGATATAGCGTCTGTTCATCTCTAACCTGTTCCCACTGCAGCAATACGCCCATGCCTGGGTGGCGTACGGTCTTAACGTGAGGGTTTGTCCTAGCGACATTGAACCTGTCCATGCTGCAGCAGTCTGAGGGTTGTCCAGATCCGGAGGAGCTTTCAGATGACATTGTGAGGTAATTCGGTGCCATATGAGATCTGGAAGCACTGCTCCACCATGCAAGTGAAGAGCCATTGGAGGCCTTGGATAAGTGAGCAAGGGAAGAGCGCTTTGGCACATTGGGAGCTGCCAATATCTTTGAAAATGTCAAGGACTGACAAATGAAGAATTTCCAATCACTTTTTAAGTTTTTGGAAGGGAGGAGTGAAAGATAAGAAGCAAAAAACTAAATCATCATCTAAACCGTTCTTAACCAATGGGCCGCGGCCCAACATCGGGCCATGAGCGCCACCTTGTGGGCCGTGAGCAAATTTCAGGTTTCTAACTTTGGGCCGCGAGGGCCACAGTGCCCTGTCTGGCCGCACGGGGCAGTAATGCGCTAGCCAGTTATTCAATAAACAGAAGAAGATTGATTGTGTTGGATTTTTAGCCGCTCTTGAGCTGACTTCTGTGGCAATTCACTGCCACAACACAAAGGGGCGTTGGGTCGTCCTTGGAACGTTTCTGGAACTCTTAGCTCTGTTGGAGTGTCGCTGCCATACAGCAGTTGCGTGATAACTAAGGCTGTGCGGATAAATAAAGTAATAAAATCGCAGTAGCAGCTCTACACTTGTAAGTTATAGACATATAGAACAAAATGCGAAGGAAAACTACGAACCTATAAAATACTGTTCGCACAAACTGTAAGCAAGGGGTGCCACATGCGTTTACAATGGATTAGCTTGCTAGCTATTGCATGTAAACAAATACTTATGTGAAAGTATTAGAAGATATTTGGCTTAAATCCAGAATTGGACTCCAAAATTATATCCAAATTTTAGACACCGTCTCCCGATGTAAAGCGGACCAATCAGAACTCTCGAGGTATGTGTTGTCTGCGTCGCTTTGACATGTAGTTACAATTTTGGGGAGGTGCAAGGAAGGCGACGCTGAGCATAGTTGTTTAAATTGCTTTGTTCATTGTCCTCTTTTTGGAAGGTTTAAAAAAAAACTGGAAAATTGCTTTGTGAAGAGTAAAATGTAATTATTTGCATTATAAATGACGAATGATTCTTTAACACAAAGCACGATTATCAAAATGTACATCATAAAAATGTGTTGGGCCCCGGGTAAAGTTGTCCTGGAAATGTTGGGCCTCACACTGTTAGACATTTCAGCAATTTCTACAGTATATTACTGCAAAGCATAAAGTAATATACTGTGAATGACTAAAACAGTAAATTACTGTATTTAGAACAACATTCTGGTGATTGGAGCAGTGCATTTTTGAAATATGGGGTAGGTTACCAGGTTTAAGAAAAGTGAAAAAAAGATCTGTGGCAGATCTGCCTTTGTATCGCCGGCCGAATCATATTTGCTACGCCAGATTGTATAAGCTCTCGGTTGGTTGGGGTCTCTTGAAAAAAATGATTCTGAACTCCACTTCGGCAAGATTCAGCTATTAGCCAAAGATCTTGGAACCAAGGAATACGAAAACAGGGAACTGCTCTAAGGAATACGAAAACAGTGTAAGTAGAAATTATCTTTTCGCCGTTACTACCTTATGAGTAAAATATACATAGGCAAAACACATAGACAAAAATGTGCATTTTAAAGGCCCACTATGCAACATTTTTCATTTCATTAATCCGTTTCATACTGTTTAGGATGCTAAAATGAGTCATTACACAACGAACGAACGGTGTAGAATGCGCCACTGTGGCCTATAGCGGGAGATACAGCACTTGCAATGTTCAGCAGCGCGGACCGCCTCCAATAGAATGCAGTGCAATACAATGCAATACAGCGGTCTTTAGAGGGAGCTTGTGAGAGAAAAAAACAGAACGTTGCTTAGCCCTGCTTTAATAACAAAGCTGGGTGTTACAAAATTATTCTGTAATATTTAGGACGTACATTTCTCCGACCTTGTGATTCTTGTTATATAAATACATGAATAAGCACTTACAAGCCGACATACAAGGGTAGCTAAGCTTGATAAATGTGTGTTACTCAACCACACTAGCTAACGGTTCTAATGTTGCCTATGTTGGCGAATTGTTAATGCCAGAGACATTTGGACTTTGTTAATACTCGTTCTGGTATTTAGTTCACACAAGATTACAAACATGTACTTTTGAACTATCGGTGTTTACTTGTATCATTTTGGTTTGATGATTAAAATTATTTTTTTATTCATCTGCTCAATTATTTTCTGCCAGACCGGTAATGCTTAGCCTTCAGTTTTGACGCAACCATTCCCCACTGCTTGGACCACATAGCAATGGCTTACTTGTCTAAAACGACAAAGTGTTTTGTCTTACTTACTCATCTACTGACCAAAGACTTTTTTTGTACAATGACAGGGTGAGCAGAATGATTTTCATAATGTCCTACCTTCAACTGAAAGTGAAGCTGCAACCTGTTAGAGTTCATTGAATGGTGGGTTTTGTCTGTCTATTGTTTTGTTTTTTTTCTAATCATAATAGGAATTCTAAGATTTTTTTGACTATTATACTGTAGTTGTATTTTATTAAGTTTTATTATATTGGATCTCACATTGATTTTTTATACCATTTTCACCAAGTCTCAACGGTGAAAAGGTACTAACTATTTATATTTTAATAGGTTTGTGGAAAATGATGGCAGTTTTTCCAGGATTCTTCATGTGGCTAAACACAGCCGTGTACAGGAATGCTTATCTACTAATGTTCCCTTTTTCCACTGACATATTCGGACCAGGTAGATTAAGTTTGTTGTTTGTAAGTTTGTATGTATATATGAACTGATCAGTTCATACATCCAATATGGATTAGAAGAGACTATTGTAATTTGGGTTCAAAAAGTACAAAAATGTGCCTTTGTGTGTGTCCTCTATTATGTTTATTTTCACATTTAATGTTGTTATATGCCTCCTAGAGGAGGAGATCACAAACGCCTTCTATTGCAACGGGAGACTTACTACATACACACACTTAACACTATGTCTCCAGCAGGCTTAAATGAGGACTTTGACATCAAGCCGTTTTTGTAAAAACAGATCTGTTGATGGGGTCTATAGTGATGTTGTATATATCCTAGAGTGTTAGACTCTTTATTTTTCATTTTTATTTTTCATTTCTATCTTATGTTTCCTTTATTTTTATTTTATGTTTCCTTATAACTATCACCATTACTGAACAAGTGGGGATGATTATGTTTAGGGACATGCTACACTCTACCTACAAGGTTAATGGATTTCTACTTAATCATCTTCCAATGCCTTTAAACTGTTATGATCAGGTTAGAGTATATTGATGTTAATTGATAACTTCTGATCTAAATGATTGTATCTGACTGTAAACAAGTGTTTGGGATATATGCCCTCTGGCGTTGACACTGTATATATCTTCCACTTTTTCATGTGAAACAACCTCCCTCCCCCCTTCTCTTCAGGTATTTATACCACACACCCCACACCTGTTCTGTGTTGCACTTTGATGAAGGACTGAGTGTCCGAAACGTCGTGCTATTAAAATTTGTTTGGGAGCAGAGAACAGTGTTG
>JAGFZM010001612.1:753373-764532 GCA_017657215.1 Limnothrissa miodon
GGACCTTTACCATTTCTTTTCACTTATAGTTTGTTTGGTCCAGCACCTGTGCCACTGTTGTGCGCGCATATTCTGACTGTTTTAGAAACCAGCAGCAGCAGAGTGGTGTCATTCATCTCAAAGCTTACTGAGTTTGAGTGGATGAACAGTGACTAGGTAAGAAATCAGAGACATGCATGTACACAATAACATATACATGTAAGTATATCTCAAAATATTGCACCTTTGAGATTCTAAGGAAGAAAACCTTGTTTGTGTTCTCTTGTCTTAGTTTCCATGGATTCTCCACGCTGCCTGCCTCATAGGCTATTTTAAGCGCATGGCCATTTTACTTTGATCATAGAACTCATGTCAGAATAAAAGACAGATGGAACAGGTGAAGTCCTTATTTCAGAGAGAAAAAGTGTCTTTCGCCACTTTTTCTAATCCTGGAAAGTTTGCAGCATCTGCTCTATATCTGCCATTCCTGAGCTGTTGTATAGATATTTCTCTTTCTTGGTGCAAGGCTGTTCGATATAAAAAGAGAAAACATGAATTGATTAGGCTTATTAGGTTTATTGCAACTATTGTATGCAAGTTCAGTGTGAGATTACAGTCATACTACTACAAATTTACACATTCTATCTAAGATCTTAAATAATGTGACAACGGAATTTCTGTGTTTGTTGTCATACATTATGTACTTTGTGTGAATGCAACCTCTGTTCAGATGCTTTTTACATCCATGTATGAGTGTCTTGTGAGGCTGTCTCCATCCTCAGGACAGAAGATCAGCAGTGGCCCCTTTGGACAGTGTCTCTGCAGTCACTTTCAAGCCAGAGGTGCTTATTTATCATTTTTCTCCTCATGAGAGATGCATCATTTTCATGCTCTCTCACCTCTCTCTCTCCTCTTCTCTTTTCACGTTTCTCCTCCTCTCTTTGCTTCCTTTTCATTAATTATGGATTGTCTGTGGCCCACCCTGGGAGGGATCATTTCCTTCCTCATTCAGAGACAATGCTGACTCGCATCTTTTCCTGCTGCTCTGCGGCCTCTTTGGTGGTCCCTTGAAGCCTGTTGTCAACACCAACAAAACTAGCATCATTAGCCATGCTTGACTCTCCTGCTCTCCCTCCCAACATCCAACCTCCTTTCAATCTGCCTGCAGCAACCCCTTGCACCTCTCATTTATCAAATTCAGAGTCCTCCAACGCCCCCCTATCACCCAAACCCTAGCCCAAACAGACACACACACACACACACACACACACACACACAAAGACTGTAGTGACCAAGTGAGCATTGTTGATTGCCTTTAAGTGCTTGTGTCAGTTGTTTCTGGGTCATTTTTGGCTGGCTTGGTGCCAGGCCTTCCCTGCCCAGGCTATTGGTGTTGTACTGTGGTGTGTTGTATTGTGCTGCGATGTGCTGGTTTGGTGTGTTGAGGGATGAATGTTGAGGGGTTGTGGTGTTTCCACTTGTGTGCAGTCCCCAACCCCCATCTCCACAGAAGTGGCAGAGGATAAAAAGAATACGAATGAATGAATAGATCAATCAAGTGTGAGTGAGCTCTCCAATACTGGCCTCTGGCCTAGATTCTAGTTTGTACAGTCCTGACAAAGACATTACAAACAGGGGTGAAGGTATAGTGGTCAGTGGTGATGACACATTGCAGAATAAATGGTCACTTGTTTTATTCTGTAGTTGTGCTGTTTAACAGTTCTTTTTTTTTCTAACTCTGACTCTGTGTCCCATTCTTTTAAGTAATAACATTTTAATGGACAACCAACCTTGTATCATTGAAAAATGTTTTAAAATACAAAACACACACATTATCCTGAATTTATGCAATGTGGATTTAGTTGGGTCACTGTTTCTTGCTGTGCCTGATGACCCCTCTGGCTGTTCTCCAGCCCAAACACATGAGAAAATGCAGCTTTTACATGTATATCAATGAAACAAGGTTAGACTTTGAAGGTCAGACATTTCATGAAAACCTTAAAGGTCGAAGTAAAAAATGCCTAATTTAAGCATCTGCCACCTTGCCAGAGACAGACAAATTGATTTGCACTTTATTACTCTAGCTAGTTTTCTTGCTACTTCCTTGGTGCTTTTTAAAGAAGTCAGTACTCTGTGTCCTTGGAAGAATTATGAAACTTAGGCCAGTTATGTGAACCAGTGGCTATAGTCTCAATATCACTATGTTGATGTTTACTGTATCTCTTTTTTGTGTATTATGTTAACCAGATCAAATGTTTTTGCATTAAAGCTTCTTTGTGCCAAAGCAAGATAAAACTAAGCTAAATTATGTTTTAGAACCCATCCCTTAGGTCTTATCCACTCAAAATTAGGACTGGTTGTTATTAAACTGGTGGTCATTAAACCCCTTACACCCCCAGGAGGATACTTGATGACATTGTAGTGTTTGTTCATTGAAGAATACCCTGGTGGGGATATTCATTTCTGCAGCCTAATAAATGCTAAAAATGTGTGCTCACGAGTATCAAGTACAACTGTGTTTATACTTTGTTCAATTCAATTCAATTTATATAGCGCATTTTTACAAAAGGCATGTCTCAAAGCGCTTAACACAAAGAGGCCCAATGAGCAACAGGGGCATTTTTTGTTTTTACTTGTTATGGTAAAGGAAGAAACATTGGGCATTTCCGACGGCTCAAGGGGCACGCCCAGCTGCCTAGGGCAGGTTTTCAGTCTCTCAGATTTGTTCTGCTCAGGTAATATATATAAAAAAGTATTTCACCATGTAATTATACAGTATCATAGTAAGTATATACCTAATTTGTATATTATACATTAATTAGTAGACATGTTTACTCTTTCATTAACAGTATGTGAAAAGGCCAAAGCAGACAGGCGACTCTTGTAGGGGTGTGCCACTGGATGTGGTGGTGGTCAGAGATGAAGGTGGAAGGAGACAGCAGTTTATACAGAAAAGGTCATTTAACTCCAATGATTCATTAGATGCAGGAAGCACAAATACACTCCAGGCAGAATCAAAACAGTCCAAACCTTCAGTCAATAATACTTTCTTGGCAATCCCTCAGCCAGACTACGAACTTGGCACCAGTTCCATACAAGGCGACACGGCATGACTATGGGCCAATCCCCGCACCTCACATCAAGCATGGTAAACTTTAAACTTTCAAATACATTGAAAGTTTGAATACTTTCAAACTTCCCTGAATCTGAATCTGCTCTCCTGCCGGCCCAATCCTGGCCTCCTGGCATCATCTCTGCTGTCCCAATGGTGAAGTGCCCCAGCCCTAAATAGACTGGCTAGTTAGCCAATTAAGGTACAATTGGGCTAAATCATTACAGAGGGGTGGTAGGCCAAACCAATGTCCCACAGTTAAAAAAAAAAAACCACAGTGCAAATGTGCATTCACTTTCAACACTGCTTTTCATGAATAGACATTGAACACAAAGTGACATAGAAACATTGTCGAACACAGACCATAGAGACACTACACAGAATCAGAAGACAATGACAGAAAAGCTAAATGTTCATGAAGTGAAAAGATGGACATCCTTTTGACACAGTACCACTGCTTCTCGCAGGGAATCAAACGAGAGGAAGGTAATGGTATATTGCATATTTGAACCTACCATGTTTTATTCTGGTATTTGATGTATTTTCTCTGCCTCTTGACAAGTTTTGTGATTGTACTTGACTGAAGTATAGCCTGTGTAAGACTATTAATTTCATAACTTCCCTTTGTCAGTTAAAGTTCTGTATTCAGTACATTTGCTAATACAAATTCCTTTTTCTTCTGACGTTATTGTTAAAATTAGAAGTCGTTGTTTTGTTTTATGAACGATCTTCAGAAATTAAGTAACCCTTTCGTTTTCGTGCCCCTGTCAGAACACCCGCAGGCGCGGTGCAACCCCGGTCTCCATTGGCCCTGGCTGATTAAAATAAAGGGGCTGGCCAGAGAGATAGAGCGCTGCGTGTGCGCTCTTTTGTTCAGTCAGTCCAGCGTAGCTAAAGAGGTGGGCATCCTTGTCCGCACACTTCTCTCCTGCACCTCGACTTTCTGCACGATGAGCGCTTTGCTCTAGACTGTGATCGAACAAGCTTTTCTAAATAGCGTAGGCTACCTCAGGTTTTCTAGAGATTGCGGCATCTTTTATTGAAGCTTTGGATTTGTGTATGTGTGTGTGTGCTTTAAGTATTGTTCTACTATCAGGGGCAAGCGTTCATTGCTGAGCACCTGCACCGGGTTTTTCGCCAGACTGTATATTACGGAAGATTTACGGGTATAAGCCTGGGGTTCACTCATCGAAAAGGTGAGCAATTACACATTAGTCCATGATTTTCTTTCTTTGAAAGTGTTCATTTTTATAGATTGCGGTCATAAACAAGTCTAAAATCTGTGTGTTTTTCATTTAAAGAACATTTTAAAAGTCTCTTGTGGCTGCATGTCGCCTCACGGCGATGAGCATATTCTTAAAGAAAAAATTATATAAAAGGTAAACGTTACCCACAGCCTACATTTTTATTCTTTTTAGACCCAAATAGTTGTAAGACATCAAAGTGTTGGCTGGCATTATGATTCTCCAGTCGGAAAGTTAATGATGAATGAACGCCATAATCAGATAATTGTACTCTCATCAAATACGTTCATAATTCCTAAGTAGGAAGAGCAATAAAGGATATGGAAATGGAGTCTATGCAAAATACAATCTTTTCAGAATATTAGGATATCATGACTTTATATCAGCAAGTTTTTTAGATGTACTCAGACAGTAAATATTGCTGTCACATTGTCATTTTCTACAGGCTATTTGAACAGACTTAATTGCAGTAGTATTTTATGAGATATGCTTTTTCACTTCTGATGTATAGATGTTTTTTTACTTGACTATTACATCACTGCTACCTCATGTTGTCACTTATGTTGGCTTATCTTAAACTTTGCTACAATATGATGAATAAAGTCATTTATTCATGTTAGCCACAGTAAATGCAGTGATAGCTGAGTGGCATTCTGACTGTTATCTGTGACTGTGTCATCTATGATTGTTATGATTGTTATAAGATATTTCATAGCTGGTGCAATTCTGTCAGACTTGGCTGTACTGGTTCAGTCCTAGCCCACAGCCATGAAATGCACATGCACAACAGTGCCCTCACGGCATGCTTTTTTATCCACTGACATCTGAGAGAAAGTGTGACAGTCTACAACCTCAGGTGTGCATATATGTGTTATTTGTCAGGGGGAATCTCAAACAGGTATTGACACGAAGAAACCAAGTCATTTTTCCCCATGGAAAATTTTGCTGTTTGCTAGAAATTGGCTATTCCTTCTCTTTTCCTGATGTGCTTGCCTGTTTTGTGTGTGTGTGTGTGTGTGAGAGAAAGAGAGAGAGACAGGAAGTGTGAGTGAGAGGGAGCAAGAGGAAATGTGTGTATGTGTGTGTGTTCATTATCTGCGAGAAAGAGATAGAGTGTGTGTGCATGTGTGTGTGTATTTGTGTGTTGTGCAGGGAAAAGCATCATAGGCAGACAAGCTGCTTTTCCCACACATGGCTTTTTTGCACACCTGTGTGTGTCTGTTCCTTTGCCAGTGCACAGCAAGGCATGGTGGTGGTAATGGGGGTGTATCTGGCAGAGAGGAATTTACTTCTGCAGTAAATAGAGTATCAGGCACAGATCTGCGCAGCCATGAAACCATTTCTACTATATCTCTTCAGCTACAGTGAGTCTTCTTAGTTGCTGGGAAAGCACTAATGCCGTGACTGTTACATGTCACTATGGGTAACTATCCCATCTGTGAACTATCCCATATGAAGATTTATTTCCTTTACTGTTCACCCACCATATGGACCATACACATCAGAGTCTGTATAGAACCCACGTTTGTCACTGGAGGCTTGTCATCCACATTTCAATCACTTTAAAAAGCTCAAGCTTGCTGCCAGGCTCGGCCCGGCACATAAGACACCATGCTAATGAGCGAGTATCATAGCTCAGGCAGCAATGAGATGCTGTTATCCCTATAGGCATAACATGGGATGGAGCGTCCACATTGTCTGTTGTTTTATTGTCTCTTGACTTTTTTTTACTGCCCTCATACTTCAATAATGTGCACTCTAGTTAGGTTGTGCACGGCTTAATGGCAGCTCTCTGGGTGATGGACATTTACTGTGTGAATTAAACGCGACACTTCAGCAGCATCCAAACAGAGACACAGCCATCAGTTTGTGGAGATTATAGCCTTGCAGACATGGATGCGCATCTGTGTTCTTTTAATGAAATCATTTGCAAGAAGAATTTCTTTGGAAAATGTCTTTGGTGTTCGAAATGTTGTTGTTGTTGTTGTTTTTGTTGTCATCAAGGCTTCCATTTGCGTGGCGGTGTTTGGGATGCAAGGCGCATATTTATGGGAAGTAAGGAGAGACATGGTAGGAGGGTAGGTGACAGACACTATCCAATTATACTGGAGCCCGTGCC
Source organism: Limnothrissa miodon (assembly GCA_017657215.1). NCBI lineage: Eukaryota > Metazoa > Chordata > Actinopteri > Clupeiformes > Clupeidae > Limnothrissa > Limnothrissa miodon. Next base: position 759,828 of record JAGFZM010001612.1, read on the forward strand.
TCCACAAGCAGCGCTACTGCATCTGTAATTCTGTGCGAATTTGCTCATCCTTCGCCTTTGGGTCTGGAGCGTAGAGCACAGCCAGGCAACCAGCCAGCACAATCCTCCTCACCCACCCCCCTCCACACACACACACACACACACACACACACACACACACACTCTCTCTCTTCTCCCTCCTTCACCCCCTCCCTCCCGCCCTCTCTCCTTTCTATACTCTTGCTCCCACCCCCGCCATTTCGTCATGGTGATGAATGTGTCTACTGGAAGGGGTAGAGGGGAGGGTGGCTTATTAGTTGCGGGTGGGAGGAGGAGAGGTGGTATTAAAGCCTGCTGTGCTGTGCTCAGGGAGGGACTCTAATCCTTCAACGTACCTCTGGTCCTGAGACAGGACCTCAGAAGCCGATATGGCACACTAAAGAGGCCCAGATGTGCCAGTGACCATTGGCAGCCAAAGAGGCAGGGAGCCACCGGGAGGTTACCAGCCCTCCGAGAGCTCCTGCATATACATCAAAGACGAATGCTGGAATACATTATTCAAAAAGGCATTTTCACCATTAAACACCATAAATAAATGATGACATACGCAGTGGAATTGGTACATTTTAAATAGGGGTCGTTGAACAGAAGTCAGTACAGTTTGGATATAAAAGATATTTATGAGGCAATTCATTATCTTCTCATCACAGATGATTTATCAATAGCTCACACACAGCATTTTGTATTATTCATTTCTGGGGGATGAACATGTCTGAGCTTAGTGGCAGGTCAAAGTTTTGTCTATGGTCTAGGCATGTCCATTACAGTAGATTCAGCTTGCTCTGATTTCAGCACCGGACAGCTCCCAGCACTTAGTATGTCCCTCCCACTGGCTAAGCAGAATATGCAGATCCCCAGTAAAGAATAGGGTCCGGGTTCACGGTAAAAGATGGTGGCTTGGAATAGAAAATGAGTGTGGCTTTTTTGAAGAAATAGCCCTTCTGTGGCCTTTGATGATAAAAGAATTATATTTGAGCTGAAACAAAGAATCGATTAGAGCTCGAACTGTGATGCTTTTCCTTCCTGAGCATCACTAGGGTGAAATGCCTTTTATAAATTTGGAGAGGATGGACCTTTGACTGCTTTGCAGTGCTTTCCAACCGGGTAATATGGTTTCTCTTTGTTTTTGCTATCTGAGTGGAATGGCCCCTGCTGACTCGGGGTCACACACTGTTGCTGGGAAACTTCAGAAGTGTCTCCCTCAGCTTTCAAAGTCAAAACCACTGAAGAAGATAAAAACAAATCCTCACAATAAAACAGAGGCAAGCGAGCCTATATTTTATACTGTAGTTATCTGTTAGATGACTATAATATAGTTATCTGTTAGAGCTTCCAAATAATAGTGTAACTGCTGCGCCACTGTCTTTGGAGATTGAAAAATATCAAGCTGATTTATACAACAGCAAGGGAGTGGTGTAATGTAATTAATTCACATCTAATCCCATGGATGCTGGGTGGACCGCCATCCCATTATGAATATAATATTAAACATGTGCAATCTGTTTTGAATGAGGATGTTCTATGAGATGTTATCTAGCACTAACAAAAATGTATTTGGCCCGACACTGTTTGTCAGTTTGTCAGAGATGTTGAAAGTGGCCTCCTTATCACAGAAGTAGGAGTTCTTTTCTGCCCTGTGCATGGCTGTGGTTCATCTCTACCTTTGTCTTCTAATACTGTCTTTCTCTCTCCACACACACACACACACACACACACACACACAACCTCCAAAAAGTAACCTTGTAGATGGAATGCAGAAGTCTGTGATAAAGTGTGCGGATTGTGTGACCTAAATGACTTTCAGTCAGTTGACATTGTGATGATGACCACCTGAGCAATGCCTGTGACATTGTCCACTACATTTCCACTCCTAAGTCCTGCAAAGCTGTGATGCTATTAGAGCTCTGAGTTGTGACAGCGAGCCAAGGAGCGAAGGTTGAAGTCTTCCTTTTCACTTTGAAGTGAACCTTTGCTGGCCCCAGCATGCCTTGCATTTAGATGAAAAGAACTGTCTGACTGCCTGCATAGCATCCCAACCACAATGCTTACAGTGCAGAAGTGAAGCTCCCCCAGCCCCCAGTTTTGGAAAGTTTTTTTGTTCTCCCACAGGTTGCACACAGCCCATTTGTGAGTTATTCACTCTTTCTGTAGTCTATAATGAGGCCCGCTGTTTCATTCCAGTGCATTTACAAAGTCGAACAAATTACTCCCCTCCAAATTTTAGACACCGCAACCGGAGGCGTGTGGGCCTTGCCTCATGTTCAAATGGCTTCTGAATGAGAAAGAGAATTGTGTGTGTGTGTGTGTGTGTGTGTGTGTGTGCGCCAGCACTGCTTTGTTCGGCAAGGAAATTGTGTTCTATGGAAGAGAAATGTGCTCTCTGTGCTGAAAGGAAGGGAACACACACTGCTCTGGAGATTCACAGAGCGTTTCAGCTGAAGAGCAAACCGGGCCTCTCTCTCAGTACACAGTAATCCATCTTGTCAATGACGCGTAATCAAGGCAAATACCAATAGCCAGATTTCATACTTTTTCCTCTTTGACAAATATTTTCAGATCAGTGGAGCTTTGGAACATTTAGCTACACCCACAGGGTGAAATAATGGAAAAGGGGAAAGAGCAAATTGTTGGAAAAAATACTTCCTTTTACTGGCAAGCTGAAGAATGATGCTTGTTTGCTTGAAGTTGATGCACGCAGCGTATTTACTCGTCTCATGCAGAGCCATGTTTAACAATTAGCATCTATCAGCTCGACAAAGAATCTCTACAGGCAAAACCTCTCCTTTGTGATTTGAATGGCTTTGCGATTTTGTTTTGCCACATTAAGACTTAACTGTTAGGGTTGTAACCAATTCCCCTCTGTAATTAACTGTCATCCTGTTGCCTGAATAAAGGCGGAGAAATGGCAGAACTGAAGGTGAACGGGAACAAATAAATGACACTGAGCATCCCGTTACTGTTTTTCTCACTGGAGTATGTACTGTGTGCTAATTAGCATGTTGAAGAGCGAATGGAGCGGTTGATCTCAAGGGCTTGGCTTTGACACAGAAGAATGCCGTGCTCCATCCCTCGCTCTCAGGGTGGATGCCCTCAACCCCGTCTGTCACCTCCGATGCCCCCACACTCTCCCCCCTCCCCTTCCCAAACCCTCCAACCCTGCCCTGTCACAGCCGGGGAGTGCGTACCCAGGAGAGGTGCCCCTCCAATCCCCCATTCTTCTCCACCTCTCACCTCTGCCAGCTCCAACCCCCCACCCTCACTCCTGCATCTATCTCTGCCATCCCTGTTTGCTGCTCACGTCAGGGTGCCCTGCTCTCATTTACACCCCATTTCACACTCCTCCTGGATTTTATGTAACCATAACCAGTCAAGGACATTTACACAAAGAGGTTGTAAAGAAGTAATGCTTATTTAAGTTCAAAAGTTGAGAGTTCGCAAACCCGTACTGTACTGACTTATGTAGGTATAGCAGTGACACTGCTGTGCTGTGTATAAACTAGAAGGGCTGTTGATTCAAGCAGCACTCCACCCCAATCCACCCCATCATTGGTTCTCCAGCAGAAAGACGGCAAACAAAAAATCAAGAACTCTGCATTGTGGTCTCTTAGGCAAAATGGCTGTCAATGGTCACTCCTTTTTGAGCTGTTTTGGTGAGGAGAGGGACTGACCCCCTGCAATCACACCCCTTTGCATTGCCTAGTGTTCAGAGAGACCTGGGCACTTGAGCATGCCATGTTTTAATTGGGCCCTGTTTATAGTGACATTCATTGTTGTGACAGCACTGGAATCATTACTACTCTCCCCAGCATGTTTTTACTCACTGAGAAGAAAGGGTAGGGAAGTAAAGGCAATTAACATACTGTATGACGGGCTGTGGGTAGGCTGTGTGGCCTAGAGGTCACTGTGTGTGTGTGTGTGTGTGTGTGTGTGTGTGTGTGTGTGTGTGCGCTGCACATAAGAGAGAGAAAGAGAGAGAAAAAGTCATGATTGAAAGGCAGTGGGTGCAAAGGTCCAGTACGCGCTTATTCAAAACCAAAGACAGTCACCCCACCCTAACTCACACACAGATACACACACACACAGACACACACACACACACACACATTGATTCATGCACAAAGTTCAACAAGTTCACACAGTTCATATTGTTCTGATGTTTTGCTGCTTTTGAGCGCTCTATAAGTCAAGTCAAGTCAGTTTTATTTGTCAATTTCTTCACATGTACTCGACATACAAAGGAATCGAAATTACGTTTCACACTTGTCCCATGCGTAGACGTTGACAACAATAAAGTGCAGATGCACAACAAGAAAAACTATTTAAACAATAAGGTACTGTTAAGTAAAAAAAAGTGCAAGTAGGCTTAAGGCATTATACTTAGGTGACACACAGTATATATAAGACACGACATAACATAAAGTAAGTGTTCTAGCAGTGTTGTTTGTTGTCTTAGTGCAACACAAGATTTTAGCATCAGTAGTATTAAATATAAATAGTGGTAAAAAGTGGTATAAATAGTGGTAAGAAGAATACTAGAATATATAGCAGCAGCTGTGTGCAATTTGCAATGCAGAGGTAATTATAGTTATTTTCAGTCCAGAGTGTTGTTTGTTTTTTTGGTTCAGAGTGTTTATTTCCTTGTTGGTGAGTGTGTGTGTGTGTGTGT
>JAGFZM010001612.1:781951-802937 GCA_017657215.1 Limnothrissa miodon
AGGTTATATGTCTCTTTGTTGATCCCATACAGTCCCAGGTTATATCTATCTATCTTTGTTGATCCCATACAGTCCCAGGTTGTATCTATCTTTGTTGACCCCATACAGTCCCAAGTTATACTGTACTATATTATTTTCCTCCACAGTGTTGATATTTTTTTCTCAAACAAGAAGTGAGAGAAAGCAGATCAGATCCAAAGCCAAAGATTTATTTTCCTACGCAGGGGCGTAACGTCCGACGGTGCAACCGGTGCGCTGCACCGGGGCCCTCTCTTGTTTGAGGGGCCCCTAAGAAAATCATAATCAGCACTACACCTGATATACATCCTACCGATGATGTTAACTGCGCATACTCAGCTATTAGCCTACATCTAAGAATATCAGCAAACAATACTCTTTATGTGCCTCACTATCTATCGATGTTAGAATCAAAATTAATTAATAACAACTAATAACATTTATTATTATTTATCGTCAACTTACAAGATGTTGTAACATGGCCTGCTGGGAAATATGTCTGTCCAATCATAACATTTTAACGTAATTTCTACACGTTAGCAAACGGTAACAGCCTACTACTAAAGTTGTGGAAAGTCAGCATAAATGTACGAGAAGCTCAAATGTACGTGTCGCTCAAAAAAGTAAGCAGAAGAAAGAATTGGACGTAAGGAAAGTTCAGATTCAGTTATTGACATCATCCAGGACTCAGACTTGGATGCTAATGCTACCACCACACCACCATGCTATCACCACAATAGTCAACGAATTTGCTGAGCAGAAGGCACGCAAAGTTCACTTCTGACAGGTGAGTGCAAGGTTTTTTTTGGCCTATTATATGGAGTTAGATTTGTTCCAATATGACGAGCGAGCGGTAGAACGATATTGAGCTAAACCTGTTTGGTGTTGAGCAAAACTTTTTATTTTGAATGAGCACACACATTACATTTTGAGGAAAAAATTATCTTGAATATAGAAAACTTGTAGTTGAACCACTGTGTATGTAGCCTCGCCCTCGCCAGCCCCGCCCTGGACTTTCATTTCATTTCGTCCAGAAGGTCTGGGAGCACTCCATCGTTCTCTCATTAGATATGTGGTTTCTGCTGAAGTTTAAACTGATTGGATCTGCCTTTACAGAATCGCTAACGCCTGGTCGTGACGTATGCAACGTGACGGCTTGTGAAGGATGATAGCTTCCCTACCATTTAGCCTAGCCACTTCCTTGGAAACTAACGGAGCAAGCTGGAAAATCAAACTTTTTCCGAACCCTGTGGATAGTAGGGCCACGACATCTTTTCCACAGATAAAATTAAATAAAGATTGTTCTTGTTCAGACTTCAGTTCCTGTATGTTCTGAAGCATTCCCACAACGAAGTGAATAGCCTCCTGTACCAGATTCACTGCCGCCATTGTTATTGTGCACACTGCACAGCCGCGCAGCCAGGCAACGTTGCGTACAAAACCGGCGTCATTGCTCACTAGAACACTCCCACTTATCGCTGATTGGGCCGGCAGAATGCTGACCTGGAGAGAACGATTGTCAACGGAGTGCTCCCAGACCCTCTGGACGAAATGAAATGAAAGTCCAGGGCGGGGCTGGCGAGGGCGAGGTTACTGTGTATGTGCCCCACTCACTATGCGCTCTCAGAAACTGTTTCTCCTCATGCTCAAAACATTTCTCCACTCTTGCGTGCGCTCAACATTTCACTTGCTCTCGCTCAAAATTTAGTGGAGATCATTTCCCATTGGCTGATATTAAAGTCTAGGGCGGGATGAAAACCTATTCCTGATGAAAGCCTATTGGTTGATGAAATCCAGGGAGGCGGGAGCAACCTGTTTCCTGCTGCTGTAGCAACGAATGTGTTTGGAACTTCCGGTGAATCAGCTACAGATGCCAAACGCAGTCTATGAAATTACTAACCTTGCTTCAGAGAAAGAAAAAACATTTTTAAACTGCTCCATTTAAGTATTTGCTAAGAAATGTCACCCCCCAAAATTCCGTCACTCAGCTCTCATGTTATGATGATGAAATAAGTAGAATACACAGGAAATAAAAAAACGTTGCTTGTTAACAGAGCAATGAGTCAAGAAGCTAACACGCCAACATCACAGTTAGTGTTACATGATTGGCTTGATTAATAAACTTCATAACGAACATTAGGACAACCATGATAAGTCCTTACAGTACTATTTGTTAACTGATGTAAACTGTACCAGTAAATTCGATATCATGCAGCAACTTGCGAACGACTAACACTATGTTTAATGTGCTAACCAGTGCAATGGCACCATTAGCTAACATCTTTGGAGTGCATTACATCGTCCCGGATGGTCCACAAATTTTATCACTACAAGTTTTTTGTATTCAAGATACATTTTTCCTCAAAATATAATGTGTGTGCTCATTCAAAACAGAGAGTTTTGCTCAATACCAAACTTGTTTTGCTCAATATCGTTTCACTGCTCGCTCATAATATTGGAACAAATGTAACTCCATATACTTCAATTCGCCCCACCAATTGAGCATATTTCCTGTCCCTGCTTACCTTCCAGTCGAGGCAGCACTTTAAGCTGTGTAGCCATCTGCTCTCTTTCAGTAAGGTTTGACATGAGGAATAAATGAATCCATTTAATTTCCATTTTAATTTTACTTTGCTCTATGGGCCTTAACCTATTTTTTTACCTTCATACCACAGATTTGATTTTTCCACATGTCACTGCTCTGTTATACCTGACCTGATATGAGGGTTGTAGATGGCAGCTGATACACTGCACTGTTCCTTTTGCAAGTGAGTGATTGTAATTCACTGGTGTAGCCCAGGCCATTGTCTGTGATGTGAGCAGTCACAACTGATCAATCACTTGTGGCCGGTTGGATCCCACAGACAGTAGGGCCTCTATCAAACCAAGGGAATGAAAAACCATCATTGAGAGCACAGGCAGACGTGTCAACCATTGTTTGCCATAAAGGGGGAAATGTGGGACTCTCCCACTCTTTCTCTCTCTGTCCCAATCGCCGTCTCATCTTTGAGTTGCGGCGAGTGGCAGATAAAGGTGGCTCAGGCAGCAGTTAATCATTTGCAGGTGTTCAAAAGAAAGGGCTTGATATGACGGTGCTGACAATCATGCTGCATCACAGACACTGGCCAGGCACTAAGGCCCGGAGAGCTGGTGTTTTTCTTTGTCTGTGTGTTTGTTTGTGCCTTTGTTTGTGTGTCTGTCTGGACTGATTTGTTCCTGAGACTGGTGGAGGTGCACACGCAGTGTAAACTTCATACAGTTCTCATTCCAGCTTTTGCTGATTGCTCCTAATTTAGTGTAAAAAAATGAGGGAGGAGATTAGAAAAACAGGCAGGTTTTTCAACAAAGGAAGGTCCTGGGGGGTTATGCTTGTAAAACCATTTCCATCTAAATGCAGATTTGTTCTATCTGCTGTGATGGGGCCGCCATACTTGCATTCATTATTTAACCGTGAGGGAATAAAGCAATTTTTCCCCCTGCCTCCCTTGAAGCCATAATTTGGGTTTTAAGAAGGTATCTGCAATTGATTTCTTTTGATTTAATGTTGTAAATTGGAGCGGGCGAGAACAATACACCACTGGGGAGGAGGAACGAGAAAGAGAGAGGATCAGGAAATGGAGGCAAGTCAGCTGAAGACAAGTGGATGTGTGCTGAGTCTATCCCCAGCAGTTTCATTTGCTCTGCATTTGCCATGGGGACACAACGTGCACAAGAAACAAGGGTTTACTGAGACAGTCTGTGACTCTTTCTGTGCCAGTTGGTACAGGCAAACAAAACAAAACAAAAAATTGTGTACTTGGATTTGCAATAAAGTGTTGATAAAGTGTGTGTATGTGAGAGGGGGGGGGGGGGGGGGGGGTGACTAGCCTGCTCCTATCCAGGGCAAAATGGCCTCTGAAATAGTGTTGGAAATGTGTGCAGTAAACATGATTAGGACTGGCATGTCCCTGTGGGAGGCGAAGCAAAAGGATGAGATAAGAGTCGTGTCTGACAGGCCCTATGGGTGCTCAAGGCGGAGTGGAAGGAATTGTGGGACACTGGAGGTGGATCCCCTTAGGGTCCCAGACGGCTGACTCACATGGTCAGTTCTCAGTCACAGCTTTTTTCCTTACCTCTCTCACTTCCTCTCTTTCACTTTCTCTCCTTACCTCTCTCACTTCCTCTCTTTCACTTTCTCTCCTCCACCTCTCTCTAGCTGTCTATTTGTTTGTCATTCACTCTCTCCCTTGACACATTTTTTAATGGAGCATCAAATTGGTCAGTGAGCCCTTGCTTCCACATCATAGAGGTTCAGACCTCCCACCTTCCTTCTCTGAGCTCACAGCGTTCTCGTCAATATGCAATATGGTTTCTGCTAAGCTTTGCTGGTTCCACAAATCCAACTCATCATCTACTTTCTTCCACATTCTCTGCTCAGTGACTGTAGTGCTGCAGTGCCTCACACACACACACACACACAAACTCTAGCACCACGCTTCTTTTGTGAATTGATGCTAGCCTGAAGAAACCGTAGCTGCTATGCCCTTTGGGAAATGTCACTTTGTGCTTCCTATTGTCAGACAGTCATAGGGTCCCCAGATGATTGCAGAAGGCTACCACTAATGGTGGCTTTCCATGTTCAACAAACCACTTCCCACACTGTGGAGGTATCCATTTTGCTGGAAATATGGACAAAAAATGGCTGTTGTTACTCCTGTTATCTCCCGTTAAAGTTTTGTTCCTATATCTGAGTTCTCTCCTTTGGTGCCTTATGCAGTAATGAGTGAATTCACCATGTTCTTGCTGAGTTCAGTGATGTCAAAACTCACCACATTTCTCTCTTTCGTTCTGCTGTAACGTTGGCCCATTTTGGTGAGTAGTCGCTCCCTTCTGTGGATCATCACGTAACTGTCATTTTTCAAAAGCTGTGAATCTCACGCGCTCTAAGAGTGCTTTCTGAGTGTCCTGTTCTTGGCACCTCCGTCATGTGTAACTTCCTGATGAGAACGCACCCTGCAGCAGTACCTTCCACCATCACAGATATGACAAGGTGTATGTGTGTGTGAGTGAGGGTGTGAGTGTGAGAGAGAGAGAGTGTGTGTGTGTGTATGCATGTCACACGTAGCCAGTGTGAGGGAGAGAGGCGCTCAGCTCCACTCTTCGAGCTGAAAAGGAGAGAGCCTCCCTTTCCGCATTTAGTGGTGCAACAATGTGCCTACCGGCACTCATCCCTACCCTACCGTGTGTAAAAGCCTGAATGACAGATTGGCTGTTTTGACTCTGTGGCTTTGACTTCAAATCTGTTTCGGCTGCTCCATGTGCTGGGTAGTGGTGACAGCAGCAGCAACAACAACAGTGCCAGATATGCTCTCATGTTCAAAAAGAGAAAGAAAAAGAACAGGTCTAATACGTGGGCACCCCGACAGGAGAATCAGAATTTGAAGAGTGATGAGCCATATTGAATATCTGGCAGCATGGAGGCATGGAGACATGGAGAGGGAATTTTCTTCCGAAACTGAAAATCTTGTTGCATAGTGAGAACCATGGCAGCATGAGGTTTAATTGCAGCTAAAACAAGAGGAGAAAATGAGAAGCAGTTCATCTGGTGCTTACATGCAGGTAAAAGACAGGAGGGAAGAATCCCCACCTGATCACTCTTGTCTTCGTTCTCATGAGTTATGAATTAACAGCACTACATCAATATGGCATATTTAGCAGGACACACATGGATTTGCACCAGTGAGTTCAGTGTCGTTGGAGGAGCAGAGTGGTTTCAAAATAAATCCACTGAAACCATTTCTGGCCTGATTCAGGAAGGTTTTTTTTTATCCTGATACAGTATGTCATTCATGTGTGCCTGAGAAATTAGATTTCCTCCCTCCAGTGCATGAGAATAAAAGAGAGAGGGAAGAAAAAAGCCCCCCCCCCACACACACACATATACACACACAGTTCCTCTCAAATGATATATTTAATAAGTCTCCACGGTTTGGCTAAATCAATGCTTTTCTGAGCACAGGAGCTCACCAAGGGGAGCCTTAATGGGAAGTGTATATAATAAGGATTGCTTTAAAGTCCTAGTGTGAATGAACTGGCATCCCCTGGTGATTTCAGGCACTGGGGGCTCATTCTGTCATGCCACATCCCAGCATAGTGTGTATAGTGTGTGTGTGTGTGTGTGTGTGTGTGTGTGTGTGTGTGTGTGTTTTCTTTCTTTCTTTCCTTCACATAATCTAATGAATTTTGTCTCTGTGCACTCACCGGCAGGACTGTAGAAAGGGCTATAGATGGAAGTGTGTGAGGAGAGAAAGAATGTTCGGCTCAGCCATCTTATGCTCTTATGTGACTTATAAATATTGTAATTATGCACACTGCAGACGTACTCGCTGTTGCAGGTGAAGAGATGGTGATTACAGCCAGATCATTCAGGGAATTATGTAGCAGATTAGACAAGGGGCTCTCTTTTTTATTTTATTTTATTTGCTGCATTCTCTCTTCCCTGAGTGGGGAATTTTTGGGAACTACACGGCTCAATTTGAAATGCAGAATCTGTACAGACGGCCTTTCATGTGTTGAGCTGCATCAGTACTAGGCATAAGTAGCATAAAATGATTAGGCTTCAATGAAGAGATGAAAGGGAAAAGTTAAAATAAGACTTCAAATAAAGAAGATTAATAAGTGAGAGAATTTCAAGAACATATGTGCTGAATATAAGATAAGTTTGTTGTTCAAGGTAGTTTTTCAACCAGGTCAAAGTCACGGTCAGCTGGCGAGAAAGATATATTTGTTGTGACAATAGAAAGTTGGAGTGTGGAAAGTTTGGAAAGCTCTGTTAGGACATATTTATTGTTATTTGACATGACCCGATGTGAATTTTAAAGAACACTGGTGTTGGGCAAGTCAGAATTGAAGTTTGACACAAGAAAAAAAAGCCTGACTGTGTTTGTTGCAAGGACATGTATTGCAGACAAATAGTGTGGATATTCAGAGTTGCTGAATATGCAAGGCTGTTGCAAGGCTGTCATGTCATTCATGTATAGTTACAGTAATGACATGTCAGCATTGCTTAGTCACAAACTAGCCCAGAACAATCTAGACCTTTTCTGATCCATTTGCCCTGTTGTCTCCATGTTTGTGTTACAGGTCTGGCTGGGGCGGACACTGTGGTGAACATGCGCAAAGTCACGCATGAAAGGATCCATGAGCCTCTAGCTGGCACTGCCCTCCTGCCCTGCATCTTCACCCTGAGGCCCAGCCTGTCCCATGAGCCCCCCCGCATCAAGTGGACCAAAGTCTGGGGACCGAACGGCCTCGCTGGCCCACAGCATGAGCAGTCTGTTCTCGTCGCCAAGGGAAACGTCATCAAGGTGAAGAAGGCCTTCCAGGGCCGCGTCACTTTGCCTGGTTACCCAGACAACCGCTACAATGCCAGCCTGGCACTGACAGGCCTGCGCACAAGTGACTCTGGCATGTACCGCTGTGAGGTGGTGGTCGGAATTAACGATGAACAAGATATCGTGCCCCTGAAAGTCACAGGTAAAGGCCCTGCGTCTACTACTGTAACATTCACCTGTCAAATGAAGGAACTGTTTAAACAAGGGTCATTACTTGCATAAAAACTCCCATGCATACAATTAACAGTATGCTTACAGATTGTAAAAGGCAACCTACAGAAACAGAAAGTCTTTTTTTTTTGTAAAAAGTGAAATGGGGTAAATATGATTTTGTATCCTGATAAAAATGTACATGTCTGCTTTTAACGGCTACCAGCACAATGGTGAGCTTCAGTGAACTGTACATTTTGTGAGTTTTTTTCTCGTGCTCTTGTTGACTTGCACGTTTCATTCTCATGAGACTTATGGTGAATTGATTAACAGACCACATTACCCCTTCCAAACAAAAAACCTATTACTCATTCCTTTGTTTTAGCAGATCTTGTGGGCTAAACATTAATTGTGTCACGCTGCATTGCAGACAGCAGCACTCTCAAGTCATTAACACTTTAATGAAACTCTATTGATATTTTCTACACTGTATCAATATCAGATGAATGTTTGTATCTTTAATATGGCTATAGTTTGTTTGACCTTGACTGGGGGACTGTATTTCATGACTGGCCATGGTATCTGGCCAAGTCTCTCCATTCTTAAATTAGGTTTCAATATCGATTCCTGTTGTCAGGGAATATCATGAAATATTTTAACTACTACTAAACGTTTTTGAGGCTAATTGCGTCATCTACAAAAGAATGATGCTGTAAGGGCTCATTTGTGCTCATTTCTTCCCACACACATAATGTTACACAGTAGAAGAATTGCCTGCATTTCTCCATATTTATTTTTTTATACTTGTTTTGACTAAGCATTAATCACTATTTGCCAGCCGACCCCAAGGACCTAAATTCCAATTCAGACTGTATCAGTTCAGTCTTTTCCTTCCAGCTCTTATTTAGGATTATTAATTTTATATTCATTTGCTTAGTAGTAAAAAAAAAATGTTCAACAGAGGAAATCTACAGAAAGTAGCCGTTTTAGTATAGTCAATATGGGTATGATGTAAAATATTCCTCATTAATGTTAAAGTGTATCAAATTCAAAATAATACAAATTACAATACAATCAGCAGTGGATGAGGAAAATACAAGCCAAAAAAAGCTATCTCACCCTAGTAAGTTTGAATCTTGGTGGAGACAACAGCACAGAAGCCAGGAAAAGCTGTGGGTTCTGACCACAGAGAAGTGGGGCGTCTGCATCGTTCTCTGCCTGGCTGGTGGCATGATTGCATGAATTGTCCCCGAGCCCTAAGAGCCTTCCCTCCCACCGTTCTTCCACACAAAAGCCTTGGAAGATAAAGGAGCAATTTTGAAGTTGTAGTCCAGCCTCCCTGTCCTCTCACTTTCATGTGCTGCTCCCTTCTGGGACTGGATGTTTGAATTGCTGCAAGAGATGTCTGTGTGTGTGTCTGCATGTGAGTGTAAAAGTGTGTGAATGTGTGTCTGTGTGTGTGTGTGGCTAGTGCAAGGGTGTGTGAATGTGTGTGTGTGTATGCTTTTGTGTGTGTAAGGGTGAGTATGTGTGTGGGAAGTGGGCCGTTACTGCAGGAAGGCTGGGGAATACTAGATGGACACTTCAAAAGCAATCCCATTCCCATCTCTCTCTGCAAACTGGAGCGGAATCCTGTCTATTCCACAGGTCAGGAGCTCGGCAGTCCAGCCCTCCTTTCCTTCTTCCCTCCCTCCCTCCCTCCCTCTTTTTTTGTCTCCTCTTCTCTAGCTACACCTTCCCTGGTTTGATACTATTCACTCCCATTGTCTACTCTGCCGATTGAACATTATGAGGGAGCATATGGTGCTGTTGCTGCTGAATTACCTGCATATCCCCAATGTACTGTGTTCAGGATATACAGAGATGAACCCAGGTTTTTCTCTATGCTCAGTGAAACACCAACATTATGTAGCTACAATATCAACTAACACAATGGTCAGACCCCAATGTTCAGTGGCCTTTTCAGGGGGTTGCTGCTCATTTAGCACTGAATGAATGACATGCTGTTGCCAATGGTGTAACATGCAAGATCCAATTAGGCCCAGAGCCTAGTGTACTGTATCCTGTCTGTGGTGTAACTGCAGCCACTGCATTACAACATGTGTCATAACCACCAGCTCAGCTTGTTCTTTATACATTTAAGTTTAAGTCCTCTCCCAGCTCAACGTGCCTTGTCTACTCTTCAGGGGTGGTGTTCCATTACCGGGCTCCGCATGACCGCTACGCTCTCTCCTTCGCCGATGCCCAGCGTGTGTGTGTGGAAAACTCGGCGGTAATAGCCACACCAGCACAGCTGCAGGCCACCTTTGATGATGGCTATGACAACTGTGACGCAGGCTGGCTGTCGGACCTGACCGTGAGGTAAGAGCAGCTCTCAGTGGTATAGAGCATAATGTCAGCGCTAGAAATGAACAAACAGAAACAATGATTAGCCCTTGGACCCCCTGAGTGTTCTTATTTCTCTAAACATTTATGTGTGTTTTTTAAACATGAGTGTGTTTTTTTTATTCCATTTGTATTGAGACAAAAACAAACCTCTTTTCACCTATTTTCTCAGAGAGAGACAAGACAAGGCTTTCAGAATGACTGATAATGGTCAGATTTAGTATGCAAACTGGCGTAATGACAGGTTTATAGGTCGTAAGCTCTTTCAGCTCTGCTGTTGTTACCCATAAGCACCTCAGTGCACAACAGCTCTCTCGATATAGTTATTGCTTGCCCCTGCCACCCTTCTATTCATTAGTTTCCGGGCTGTCAAAACTGCGTATTGATGCTGATACCCACGTGCAGCTGTTACATGCGTATGTTCAGCTGCTAATTGTGCCGGTTGTGGGGGGAGCCATTTTCATAAAGTGCAGGCATATGCGTCCGCCCTCCCACCTGGGACACCTGTAATTGGGCCATCTCCAGAGCAACTTGGCTGCATATTAGTGGAGAGGCAAGTGCTCACAATTAATGCAGAAAAAAAGATATGTTGTGATTGAGTTGGGCTTTCTCCATTTTTTTCTCACCCTCTCTTCTCTTGCCTCCTCCCTGGCTTGAAACAGGTTGCAATCTAAATAGCTGCTTCTGAAGAGTGTGTGAGGTTGTATGCACGCGCTCCCCAGCAACCCTGAAGTGCTGTATATAATCTCTTAATCAGCCTTTAGCTCGCTGCCTCAATGCCATTTGAATCAATGCACTTTAGAGTAATTGCACAGTTGGAGCTGTGTATGGATCCGTCTCAAGCTCCAGCCAGGGGGTTGGTGGAGGCTCTGTTGGAGGAATTCCTGATTTCTTTGGCTCCTCTCTCTGCAGGTACCCAATCCAGTCTCCAAGGCCGGGTTGCTATGGAGACAGGGAGGACTTACCTGGCGTTCGAAACTATGGCAATCGTGTCCCTGATGAGCTGTTTGATGTCTACTGCTTCGCCAAGAAACTGCAAGGTACAGTTGGGGGAGCACATCAATCAGGGCTTAGTCATGCATGGACATCCAAACCTGTCGGACATCACCAATATAACAGTGGAGCTTTGCAAGTGTCACCATGAGGAAAAGCTAAAGCCATGACCCTAGTCCCTCCAAGAGTCCTGTTCAGTCCATTACAGTCTACTTAACATTAAGTAGGTAAAGCTCCGAGCCCCTCTGATCCATGACCAGGGTAAAGCGCAAAAAGGTTTGTTCATAGGTGACCTCACAAATCTGCTTTACATAAGGGTCATCTGGATCTCATTAGAAAGGTGAGATAAAAAGCAAGATCAACAAAACCCTCTTTTAAATGACCAAGTTCTCTCTCTTGCTCTGAGAAGTGATTGATATGTAAACTCCTACTAACCTTGTGCCATACTTCAGCACCTTTCTCCTGCTCTCCTGTCATGCTTCTCATTAGACTGTGTGGCCTGTTAACCCCTCTTTCTTTTTAACTGTTCTCTCTGTCTCATTCCCTCTCTCCCTCTTCCTCCTCCTCATTGACAGGCGAGGTGTTCTACTCCTCGGTTCCAGAGAAGCTGAGCTTGGCCACAGCCTCCACGCACTGTCACACACTCGGAGGTCAGCTGGCCACCGTTGGACAGCTCTACCTCGCCTGGCAGGCCGGGCTGGACCGCTGTGACCCAGGCTGGTTGGCTGATGGCAGCGTACGCTACCCCATCAACCAGCCACGCCGCAACTGCGGCGGGGACGATCCGGGTGTACGCACGGTCTACCACAACCCAAACCGAACCGGCTTCCCTGACACCACTGCCTTATTTGCTGCTTACTGCTACCGAGGTATCATGGCAAGCAATCTAATCAGTATTCATTATTATAGTTAAGTTTAATGTGTGAATATTCAGATCAACATGGGCTTTTCACTGTCAGTTTTCTGTACTCTAAGCTCTCCTTCTGGACCTTTAGCCTCAGTATACAACTGCACTGGAAGGCCACATGAATATTTTTCCAGTAGTTTTGGATAACCAGCAGGCGAACATTCTATAACGGATTAATGCATGATTACCCACACACAATAATCACACGAGTGAATACATTTGTAGACTAATGAGAGAAATGAAAGACTAAGAAAGAACGTTTTTATGCAGCTTGGGACACTGACAAATTCCCTGATCTAGAGATAATATTTTAACTAACTTATTTTAATGTCTTCTTGCATAAAATGTGTTTTTGCAAAGTACCGTAAATAAGGAACTTCTATCGTGCTGCATATTTCCAGAAACACAGAAAGAAGGGACTGCTGAAGCTGTGGGACTTCTCCAGTCCGGAGGAGAACCAGATTCAAACTCCTTTTCAAGCCAGACGGATCCCCAAATCAACAATCTGGCCCAGTCATCCTACCCCCAACCCTCTGCATGGACAGGTCTGGTGGACCTAGAGAAAGAGGGCATCAACTCTATTGTCAATAACGAGTCCTCAGAGATTTCGGAGGAGCACGTTGTGATTCACCTGCGGCCAGAAGATGCTTCAGTTGGCTGGGATACGGAGCAGGATAAGTCTGCAGGAGAGGCCCAGGAGTCACTGGCCCCAAAGATCATGTCTCTACTGGGCCTAACCGATCAAGAGAAGGCAGAGAACCAAGGCGGCTCAGCCAGAGAGGATAAAACAGATGAGCGCGAAGAGGTGTTTGGCTCGAGTCATCTAACTATAGCCTCGCCGACGCCTCATTCCCACACCAGTGAAAGTGTGCTCTCCAACTTTGTGAACACTATCTTGAAGCCTTGGAGGTACTGGACAGGGACAACCGAAGGTGACGTTTTACCAACAGCCCCCAGCCTAACCAGTGGACCCACCCCAGAGATCCAGAGGCCCAAGCCCAAACTGAATGAGTCAAAAGTAGGGGTACACAAAGGCCAGCCACATAATGGTAATGCCATCATGGAGCCCTCTCACAAGACCACCATGCTTGTCAGTCAGGCAGGCACAGCTAATGGGCTTTCGGAGCAGGAAAGAGAGCTGATTTCAGAGGTGCTGCATCTAACTACAACAGCACATCCAGGTGAATATATATATATGTTCTATGTATATCACATGTGTCTGTTACTGTATATCAGTTTCTGTTCTTGAGTCCCATAGCCTAGTTTGAAAACTCTTTAAGATGGGATTACTGTGCAAATCTACACAAATAAATGCAAGGAATTGAACCCAGGTTGACCAACACAATGATTACTGCAGGTTTCCACTAGCTATATATAGGTCTTGCAATGCACAAGTATGCTTTTTGTTACCAAATTGCCAGTCCAGTGTTTCATGCTTGTCATAACCCTTCATTCAGATCAAATACAATCTCCTATAACTTGGCATCTGTTATGAAATTACAATTTAGAAATTTAGAAATTATGAGTGATCTTGAGTAATGTTATGAGTAAATTATGAAAATCGGTCCAAAATGATGACATTTTCCCTAAGACAGCTGTAGAGTTTTGAGGCAAGGAGCAAGAGAGAAAGAGAGGCAGAAGACGAGAGCTGTGAACTGATAGTAGTAGATTGCCTCATCAAGGATGGAAATCCCATTGGGTGAATCTAATCTCATTCATGCGTCCGGTGCGGCCACTTTGCCTTGCTGATAAGCCCAGACAGTCGCACAGGGAAATGGGCGGCTGCACCTTTGCCGCATTTCATTCCCAGTTAAAAAGGCATGTGGAGACGGGAGAAAAGAATTCAATTTCATCACCTCTGGGGCCATGAACGAGAACCAGAGGCTGTGATTTGGTGTGGGGGAGGGGTGAAGGGGGTCAGCGGTGAAGGACAGTGAGGCAGTGCAGTGATCTGAGTGACACTGCTGGTCCCTGGTGCTGTAGAAGAAACATCAGAGGCCCAGCTCATGATACTTGGTATAGAGTGACCAATAGTGAGGAATTCATTTTTTTCCTTCTGTGGGTTGGTTGGCTCTATGAAAGGTTGAGACTTCATCCATTTAGATGTCCCCCACAGAAACCATTTAACTCTGTCAGCATTAATGTTGCATGTTTTGGGGGAAACCTAGACTTCAGACATCATATATAATTTACTCTGCTGTTCTAATTAATGCCTCCTTGTGAGGGTATCACCAGTGGTACAGCAATCTCAGTACCACTCTCAAATGAATGTCTTTGTTTTTGAGTGCCATCCAAACTAACAAATAGATCCTCTGGGAAAAACATTGAAAGAAAGTATTAAATGCACGTCAGAAAGATTTAATGGAGAGCTGATTAGGTTATTTTTTTTTATAGCTGTCAAAAAACGGTTGGTGCTCACTATTCCAAATTTTATTTCATTACAAACTACATGGATTTTAACTCATGAATAAAGAAAGACTAATATTTATAGAATTGTTTAAAAATATATGAAAACCGTGTCACAACCGTTCTGACCATGTATTTCAGAAACTGTACTGCTGACAAGTAAACATCTAAGGCACCAATAAAAAAAGTGCACAGCATGACGTACATTTCAACTCATAAATGAACGCCAGTTTTTTTATAAGATGTCATGCCATAAAGTATTGCTGATGTTCCAGAGCTATGTTAAGAGGCATTTGGGAGTCATTTATCATGCTCAGGCCACCCATGTTTTTTGCCTTTTATGTCCAGATTTGGAAGGGAGTGAACTGAGAAATGAGTTTGTGAATTGTTTCTCATCAGAGACTCTAATTGCTCATCCCGTGCAGTCATTGCCTATTCATTTGTACATTTAATAATTAATATCAAACAAGATGAATACATGCCATTACTGTCTCAATATAGAGTTGAAGTGCTTAATAAGTTATTCATGTTGCTAATTGTACTATTACTCAGACTAAGGCGTCCAAGCAGATTCCATCCCAGCCTCTTCCAAGCTTAGGGAGATGTTGCATCAGCAGATAAAATATTTACGATTAATTCAATATTTGATTTGTACATTCCACACACAGATTGTGCCTGTTATTTCTGCAGCAGCCATTCTGTGAGTGTAGAAAGAGCCAAGAGTGTGAGCACTCACTCTGCCTTAGTGCACCTGAGGTGCATACTGTACCACCTGACTCACTGAACAGGTGCTTGCTGCTAGAGTCTGAGTAACGTGACTTCCGGCTCCCCCCCTAGCGTCTGTGACACTGCAAACCCATCCGTCACTGTAAACAAATACTGCTCAGAATGCTTTGAGCAAAAACAGGTAAAAGTAAACACACAGCAGTGCACTCACATAAAATACTGTATGGATGCTCTTGGAAAGCAACCAGCATCCAGTTATATTTTTTCAGTGTTATTTATAATGTTTTTTTTTCTCAAGCAGTTGTTCCAGTTACGCTGCATTTGTTTTTTTTTAAAGACAAAACTAATCCAAGCAATAAGGTCTTGATTAGTGTGTCTAAACCCTGTAATATTGGCTCTGCCATTGGCATAATCACAACTCCATACCGAGGTAAATCCACAGATAAATAGATTGCTGGTGTCCGGGTGGTATAGAGATTAATGGATGCTATCATTGTGCTATATTAAGTTGCATTATATCAGCCCACATCATTTTGTCATAGTCTGGTGGGGGGTAGTGCGATTTTCAAAGTAAATCTGAAACCTATTATTTAATCATTGTTTGCCCTATGCCTGCAGGCTTGTTTCCACTGAAACCCGTTGGTGTGGCAAATCCAACCTCGGCCGGTAATGTATCACCAGGCTTGAGGAACGGTTTTGGATCGTCCCCAGTGCTTGGCAGCAAACAAAGGTGGACCTTGAAATCCATAAAAAGGCCCCACCTTGGCGCTCCGGGCAGCCTCAGCAGCAGTAGTGGGGAGCATATTTATCAAGGCAGCAGCACCCCCATTGAATCCATGGAGACAAAGGCAGCCACTCTGGAGATTGTGGCCATGCCTGCTTCCCAGGATGGCGTGTCGGAGAACTACTCTGGGGAGGGGAGGGAGCCTGGTGAAGAGGATCCACCTAAGCAGCCCCCTACCGGCCCTGTGTTAGGAAGAACACCCTTAGAGGAGGATGCAAATACTGAAGGCAGCACTGATAAAGACCCACTGGATGCGTTTGGTGACCAGGTGAGAGAGGCTGCCATCTCTGAAACTAGCTATGCTAAGAATCACCCTGTGGTGCTGCAGACTACAGTTCAGTGGCAGTTGGTGCATCTTCCCACGACGTCACCCAGAGATGGGACAGGATTGCCAGAGACCAAGCTGCAGGGGGCATCTGAGAAGATGAAGTCCAATCCTCAAGAGGCCAGGGGGGAGATCATGTTTGTTCACAGGCCCGCGGAGAAGCTACGACCAACCTCATCTGCGCTCACAGACGGCACATCATTTGTTAGGAGGAGGCAGAGCTTTGCCAAAGGCCCAGTGTCACAGAGCACCACCCCTCTGCCCTCTACCACTTCCTTTAGCGCAATAACCATGACACCAACCCTGCCACCTACCACAGAGTTTACACCAGAGCCTGCCTTGACCCTGTTGCCAGTCGAGCAGGATGAACCTATTCAGACCAGTAAATCTCAGGCACTGATATCCACCACTGCTCCCTCTCGCCTGGGGCTTCAGACGTCCAGCATCTCACCTCAGCTTACCAGCCCGCAGTCAGGAGCCAGGGATAGAACCAAAATATCTGAGTACAGGACTCCCGTGTCTGAGTCCTTTGTGGTGGCTCGAGGCTGGAGAACGCTACCTGGCTTAAACTTCCTTTCTGTGGAGCATCGGACGCCCCAGGTCACGCGGAACTCCACGGCAGAGAGTTCAGGCAAAGTGGCAGCCATTAATGGCTACGAGCCTCCATCAGGTAACTTCCTATCTCTTTCTCTCTCTCCATCTCTCCACCCCTCCATTGCTGAAAGCCAGCCATTAAGCCCACCATTCTTTTTCTTCTGTGTGCAAGTCACGATCAGTCTGTGATCTTTCAGTGTTACATCCCAGCTAGTGCGGGGTTCTTATAGTGCGGGGTTCTTGTAGCAGCAATTTGATTTGATTTCATGCTGCTGATGTACTCCTGCTGGTCGCTGTGGCGATGTCTGTAAACAAAGAGGCTGTGAACTAAAATTGAAGCAGACTTAGTGGAGTAATTAGAGGTTCAGAGTTAGTGCAATTAAAGGGGGCTTGGAAAAGGCAAAGATCTCGGTCCTGAACAAATCAATGCTGGCAGAAGAGCCACAAGACATGGGCAGTAACTGACTCCAGTCCCGTCCCTCTAGTCTAGTCACTTCTCCCTCACTCTTTTTCTCTTTGCGTATGTCTAAAATGGTAGAGATTTTATGGAGGTCTCTTGTGCCTGGTGAATTACTGACATGTTGCAGTAAGGAAAAAGAAAAAGCTTTTACCAGTTCATAATGGCTAACACTGGATTCAGCCTGTTTCCCTAGTTGAGCCCTATAATATTTATGTTGATTTGTCAAATTTCTAGACAAACTTTATTATATTTTTGACATATATATCTAACAGCTCTTTTGATTGTTAGCTAATTGCAGAAAATTAGACTATCCCTTTAAAAGCGAGCTGTCAGTGCAGTTGTCATGGTGATTGTCGTTCTAAAAAGGTCTTTCATGCACATTGGGACTGGACATTGAACAAACATCACTATCATAAAAATAACTCACAAAATGCTTATAGACATGCAGGCCCTTTTGGGTGGCTATCAGCTAATACCGCTGCTGGTCAATAATGATGCTTACCATAGAGGACAGGTAAACAAAGGAGTTCATCAAAAGCTTGGCTGCCCTTGAGGAGGCCAGGGCTCGACACTGTTTGTCCTCTGCCTTTCCACCAGTGCCAGTGAGGCTAGACCTTTTTAATCAATGATCAGCACACACAGCAACTTCAGTAATCAAACTCTCGAGAGTGCTTTCAGACATCATAGATCTATCACACAAAATGTGTGTACACACAAACACGCATACACTCATACACATACATACACTCACACATGCATGCACAAGCATGCACTGAATCTCATTCTGTACATTCACACTCGCACACACACATAAATACACACCTTAGTGTGCTGACATTCTCTTTCTCCGATACTTGTAGTGATATGCCCTGAAGCAGAAGCTACACTCAGTGGATACAGGACGTGCCTTGACACTGTGTCTACCTCTTCAAGCTGTAAACGTCCATACCACTCCCCTTATGTATAACCACATGCAAAGAGACACTGAGAGAAAGAGGCTCCTGACATCCAATCAATTGTGGAGATATTCACAGCTGTTTCATTACCATGAAGTCAAAATAATAATGTTTGTCAGGTATGACACCTCTAAAATGAAATAGGACTTTTTTTTCCTTCCTCCAGCTGTTGAGTCTAAACGTGGCTAAGGCCATAAAACACCCTCACCGCCACTTTCATATGCTACTGTGGTTTATAGCCACTGTTATACTTTACAAGTCTTCCCAAGGAACCAAGATTTACAACCGCTATTACCACTAGATCAAAAATGTGTGTGGCAATTGGATGAGGTGTAAGCCCTCCGCTGCCTGTCAGGCCCTAAAGTATTCACCATCAGATGAACTCTGTCTCACAAGGTATCTTGGGTCATTTGTGAGTTACAATCAAGTACACTAGATCTCTGCCATGGTCAGAGATGGATACTGTAACTCCAGCAGCAGGTAAAAACAAGTGCAATGTAACAGCACAGTCATTTTTGATTAAAAAAAGTCTTGGTTTTGGATCCTAGTCTGCAAAAAAGTTTTTTTCTTCGTTCACCTGATGAGCATTGGCTCTCAGCTCATCATGTCAGGAGCCGCTAAATTGGACACTATTGATTTCTTTGCCCTGCTTTTTCTTTCAGAGGAAACCTGAGCCATTCAGGGTTATGTCCTGAAATGTATTTTATTACTTGTTTGACCCTTTGTTATGCCCCCTTATTTTCCCTAGCAGTGTTTGCTGTGCTCTCCGTGCCCTCCCCCAACCCAGTGAGACTGTAATCTGTGTGCACAGCAGGCCCTCCACTGACCCCACTGAGGCCAACATGGGGCCAGGGCCGTGACACACTCCTGAGCCCAGCACACTGCTCTATCCCGTAGCTAATTTCGTTGCCTTTCTCTCCAGCACTTTTCCATATGAAAGCCGTACGCTGAATCTAATCCCACAGTTCAGCAGCACTTATTTAAGGAATAGGATTTGCTGAAGCCCAGCCTTGGGAAACATTATATTCCATGGTGGATGGTGATAAAAAGCGTTACACTGACTGTACTTACCACTTTCTTTTTTGTCACTTTTACCATGGAAGCACTAGCGGATGTGTTGGAAATGAGCTTATCCCTATAGCATGAACATCACTCCAGGCTATGTGTGGTAGGCTCAACTAAGACATTCATGTTGAAATAGTCTCCCAATGTAGATTTGTCTTCATAATGCACCATTTTTGACAGATGAGATTTGCAATATGCAACTATAACTCCATATTCTTTAGGTGAAGATAAAAGTGGCAATGTGGTACCTAAGTGTGAATTGATTTGCCAATTCAATGTTTTCATATTTTAGACTTTGATCTATTTATGACTATCTTTGCCTTTGGTTTCCAGATAGGCTTTAAATCAGTAAGAGATGGAAACGGATTGAAACGGATTGAAACTCTTTTTAGGAAAAAACAAGCTTTCAATAGGAACCACCATAGTGAAGCAACTGTACCTGTTTTACCTTTTTCTCTCCACTCCTGTCACATCACAACATGATGAGTCATTTTGTTGTGTTTTACATTAAAGGCCGGATACAGTGACTGCATTGAGCACTCTCTCTCTTTCTCACTCTGTCTGTCTGTCTCTCTCTTTTTCTCACGCCGGTCCCCCCAGGCGCAGTACCGTGGAGATAACGATCTCACAGAAAGTGAAAGAACAAGTGTGAATCCGTAGCTCTGTTCTGCAGCGCCACATATGCTCTGTCATCAAAGCAGAATGTGACGCTGCTCGGTGGATGCTACTGTTAGAGGCAGTCAGGCACCAGAGTCGGCTGCGAGTCAGCATTGGCTAAAAAGCAAAACCTTGAATGTGTTTAGCCTACTTCATGGTGAACGTAAAACCTATTACCCTCTGACATCTTACTGTAGAACCTTATTTTCTTTAATAGTTGAAACCGACATTTCCATAATTTTTATAGAGACACCACAGACCAACAAGATTTAGCTGAATTGATAGGACTTGTATCTGATAATGCTCACGGTGTGGCCGCTTTGTCCCCTAGTGTCACTGACTAATGCAATCCTATTAATCTTTTCATTTTGCCTCATTGGAAATAACATCACTTCAGTGTACTGGAATGTTGGCAAAATACAACTCTGCTCAGCTACGGGCGCTGCCCACCAACAGAATGGAGGCCTACTGTACAATGTAGTGTAATGTAGGTAGTGTGCAGCGTCTAGCTGATTCTGCATTGGGTTTAGTATCGGGCTATCCCGCTGATGTGTGACACAGATGCCACATCTTCCTGGAGAATGAGTTTCACTTGTCTCCATTCTCCTCCAATTCCCATCACACATCCCATTTTAGAAGAACATCTTCTTCAAGTTCGCCACAAGCAGAATAATTGCCCAAACCCTAAGAGAATACTTACAGAGCTCTTAAACAGAGAGCGCCCTGGAGAAGTCATGTAGGCTATGTGATTTTTTTTCACGGCAAGTGACAAGCTGTGCAAAATACTAGAGTGTGTGCCCTGCTGTGGCGCCCACACACAGTGTGCTGGGAGCAGACTTGCAGTTACTTACATGCGACTTAGGGCCACACTTATCAACCTGGTGGAGCACTCAGTGTCGGGAACCATGTACTGAGTCTTTTAAGAGCTGAACCAAAGATGACAAGGAAGCAGTGGGTCCTTGTGTGTGTGTGTGTGTGTGTGTGTGTTGTGTGTTTGGGGGTTGGGGGGTTGTAGGCTGTCACAAAGCCAAGACCTATAACAGCAGCAGCGCCTGAGTCTATAGAGTACTTGTCCCCATTAACCAAGCTGTCAGAAACTCTTCGAACAGTCCCAACAACAGTGGGCTGGAATAGAGCACAAAAGCCCTTGGAACCCTACTCTTCCTCACGACCTCCTCGAGTAGAGC
>JAGFZM010001613.1:0-12318 GCA_017657215.1 Limnothrissa miodon
CCCCCCCCCCCCGGCTCTCCTGGGGCCTCGCTTGCTTGCTTGCTTGCGCGCTCATACAGTGTGCTGTAGATCTCTCTTAAACTGGCTGCCGGGGCACTGCCAGGCAGACTGCATATGTTTTCTGTTGTTACTGTGTTTACTGCGCCGGCGCATTCAGACAGGAAGTGTGTGTGTGTGTGTGTATTTGTGAGCGTATGTGTGTCTGTGTGTGTATGCACAGCCCAAAACAAACAAATGACGGCTGTGTGTGTGTGTGTGTGTGTGTGTGTGTGTGTGTGCGCAACGGGCCGAGGGAGTCCCGTGCTCTGGAGAACGGCGTCTTTGACTCCAGGGTCACGCTGCCATGCATTAGCCAGGGTAATTGCTACTGATGTACGAAGGGCTGTGCACTCTCCTATGTGGGTCAGGGAGCAGTGTGTGTGTGTGTGTGTTGGCTATGATACACACAAAGCACGCTGTTGTGCCACTCACAAGAGTCAAGCCGTTCTTTTTTTTTTTAAATAAAAATCCTGGCTTACAGTTGCCTATTTGAAGGTGTGTGTGTGTGTGTGTGTGTGTATGTGTGTGTGTGTGTGTGTGGGAAAGAAAGTGAGGCGGGTGTGTGTTGATAGAGGCACAGTCACACGCGTACACAGACTCACACACACACAGGCACACACACACAAACACAGACACACACAGGCACACACACACACAGACATACACAGGCACACACACACACACAAACACAAAGGCACACACACACACACAAACACAGACAGGCATTAGCATGTATAGAGTTTCAAAGGTTCCCCCCTCATACGCTTTTCTTCTCTTTTTGTGTGTGTGTGTGTGTGTATGTGTATATGTGTGTATGTGTGTGGGTGTGTTCGGCTTTAAAGAGAGGAACGGATTTTTTTTATTTATGTCCAAATAATCGGGATGCAGATGGAGCGCTGGCCCAGGGCGAGTCGGATCATTATCTCTGGCAAATCTAAACAAGGCCCACTTTCCCAGAACAGAGCGGGTATTCTACAAGCGGCAACCCTGCCATTAAGGTACAGCCGCTCGGGCCGAGGGCTGGGGAGCTTCGGAGCTTACGGGCGCAGAGAGAAAACTATGTTGAGGCACAACCAACGGGCCTGAGCCGAGAGGAATTAAAGCCATTGGGCTGCGGAGGTGGACCAGCGGCCGGCAAAATGGAAAAGTGTCTTTGCTGCAAATCACACGTGCACATACACACACACTGCCTGAAAATTGTGCTGCTGATTTTAAAAACAAAGAAAGTTGAAAAGCCGTAGATGAAAATTGAAACAAGAGAGTCGATATTCATCAACAATTTAAGGGAAAAATAAAAGATTTAAGTAGAAGTGACAATCGGAATTAAAGAGTGTCAGAAATGAAGAGTTTATAAAATCTACAGTCTCGAAAAACCAAACATGCTTGATTGAAATCTTTATATTGTATTTAGGTTGTTAAAAGAATAACAGCTTATCCTGTTACGAAAATTATATTAACTATATAATATAGAATGAAATCCTTCAGAGACTGAGCAACTAAACGGAATCAAAATAAACATATAGTAACCTAAAAAACATTCACAGAAATCTCAGAACAGGTAAGCTCATTTTGAGGGAACCCTAACAACATAAACTGCAATACTGAAATACTGTCAATATCCTCATCATCATCACAACCACTCCAGAACCCAAAACAAACTTGTACGAGTGACCCAAACCCAGAAAGCCTATGGCACAAACGGGAACCACAAGCCCCTCCAACAACAACTGTGCACTGTGAACAGAATACAGTAGGAGCAAGGAGAGACATGAACAGGACAAAAATTACAAAACAAAAACAAAGAGGACAGGAAGGGGTGACTTGTGTCCGTTAGAGCAAGGATGGACATAAACAGGACAAAAAACAAACAAACAAACAAACAAAACAGGAGGAGAGAAAGAGGGGATGTGTGTCAGTGGCGGCAACAGCAACGTGGGGCTACTTACATGTGGACATGGGGCGGCTGAAAGCGGCTCTGGTTGATGTTGTAGTGGGTGAAGGCCTGCGTGGGGTTGGAGCTGTACTCGTCCACGGTAACGGTTACTTTGCCCTGTGCCGGCATTCCGTGGGCCATCCTGCTTTACACGCACACCATCAGAAAAGTTCACCAGGTCCCTGCACCGAGACGCACGGCCGGCATCCTTGAAGAACTGCCACCGAGGGCGGAAAAGTACAAAAAATGACAGGAAGAAAAAAAGGAAAAAACCCCGACAACCTCTTCCTCCTTCGCTGTTCACCTCTACACTGAAAACAGGATCTGTGCTGTGGGAGAAAACAAGACAGGAGGCCGGGCCATTTAGACTGGTGTCAATATCCACAGGTCTTTCCACATGCAGCTCACAAATATAAAAGTGGCTGTATTAATGTAAAGAAGGTGCTGATAAATTTAAGGTGACAACAACAAAAAATACATGGTCTTTGTGTTAAACACAATATGTCATTTTAAATTATGGAGCAGTATTATAAAAAAATGATATGGGCACTAAAATAAGCAAAGTAAAATTATTAACTTTATGGGGGTAAACTGAATGAAAAAGAGTAATATTTTTGGCCTACATGAAAACCAAGAACAAGATTACAAGAACAATTTAGCCTGCTTGTAAAACGTGTTAAAAATAAATTAGACTCCTGCAGTAGATATTTACAGAAGAATCAAATACATCACTGTGAAAATACAGTTATGGCAATAAATCGGATGAAAAAAATGGTTAATCGCCTATATTCCCTATTACAAATTGTTTGAGTTAATATGTTTCTGAACACGATTAATACACTGCGGAAGTCTAAACAGCTAATTAAAAATAATTACATAAAATATATGGCTCAGATATTACCTCGACGACTGAAGAAGATGGCAAAGTTTAAAGTAAATGAACTTCAGATTATAAAATTACACCGTATTAACAACAACGCCTAGTATTTCCCTGAGCCAATACTATCAACTTACAACTCAGCGACAATCACCGAGGATTCTCGTGCTTGTATTTCTCCCCGAGTCTCTCTTTCGGTTGATTCGTCAGTAGTCAATGTGGACATGACATCGCCCCCTCAAGCTTTTTATATAGGAGCCCCGGCGCACCGTCACTCACCCTAGACCCACTGTCCACCTAACCAACAAATCAATCCATTAACAACAACTCGGAACAACTTAGGAGGTTCAATACTTTGTTACAATTAATTGTTTACATTTCCTCATTTATATACGACGCTGTTGAACAAAGTAGCACAGGGCAATTAATAGAACACTTGGCGAGAAAATATGAACCACAACCTACATGTAATGCTGGCGTTGTTAGTGTATCCAAAAAATCCCTCCCTCTATGCAATGCAACTCAGGCCTGGGAATTAATATATTCACAGTCGCAAAAAAGGATCTAAATTTGAATGCACTTGAATATCTATTACTAACTAGAGTGAGGTTTAATAATATTCATTCATAAACTTTGTCCATTAGTATTTGCGGGAGCCTGTCATTTAGTGCACGACTGCACATTAAACAATGTGCAACATTGATACACTTTGCGTATTCTGCAAAACCGAACGCTTACCTTAGTAGCTTGCTAGCAACAACTAGCTTAGCCAGCTAAAACCTGCCGTTGCATTTTAAATACACGACTTTGCTCTTGATAATGCTCTCAACATGTGCGCCTTTCTGTTGAACTCTTACAATGTGAAATTAAATGAGGGAAAACAAGCTTAAGTTGACCAGAATGCGTATTTCAAGTAACGTTGCTGAGTGCACTCTTTCAATCAGATGACTTATCAGAGAGAAAGAGGAAAAACGACCAAATTGAACCTATGACACCATTTATTACGAGATAACCGCGTCGACTTCCACAACAATTGAATTTTTAAATCAGAATACAGTCCCTGAGCCCTTGAACTTGAGATTCTGTGTCTAATGTATAGCTGTAAAATCGGGCTACTCGGCAGCAAGCCGCGGTTCTAACCTCCTTGCTCTCCCTCGTAAATGACAAGGCACCTCTAACCTACGGCTTTGTGTCTTGTTTTTTTCCCTGTGTGAATTTCAAAGCTAAAGCAAGCGGCGAATACCTTTCAGTGGCCGGTACGCGTCGGGGTCGCCCTCTTCGCACTTAAAGACGCTGGTCCATGCGAAAGGCAATGCAGATTTCGGTGGCCGCGGGGTGGAACTCGGAGCAGGCAGGGCAGAACCTTCGACCCTGAGGGACCTCCGGGCTAGCTTTAGAGTAGGCGAGACAGACAGAGACGGAGCGAGGGAGGGAGAGAGAGAGAGAGAGAGAGAGAGAGAGAGCAGGAGCAAGCCTCGATCTGGGAGAGGGGGAGTCTCGACCGCAGTGTAGTGAGAAGGGACTGCCACTGGGGTCAGAGAGCACGTTCTAGAGCACAGCCCCGCTTAGGCATGGCGGCGTGTACAGGGTTTGAATGTGTGCAGCCTGCCCCACCGTTCATTGTACGTATGCAGGGGAACAGCCATGATAGACGCGGTGGCGCTTCCACGTGGTGAATTTTCATGCTGTCGTTTTTTCCGCTCTCACATCATTGCTTTATGAGTATTTCACACTCGTAATTGTTTGTCCCTTTATATAGTGTGCTTTGGATCCATCCGGTGGAATCTCAAGATATTTTCCTTTTGCTTCAGGGTAATCGTGTGTTTCTCAGAGCTGCGTAGCAACTCCACAACGAAATGTATTCCACATAAAAAAATGATCAATAAATGAAAATGAATTATTGAACATTGGCACTATGAATGATGGCAGTAGATAAGGGCACAACGTTACAACTTTATCAGAAAAGTGTTCTCAGAAAATTCTTGAAAGATTCAGTATCATTTCTATTTGACAGATAAGTCCATCCCCAAGGGCTCTTTTAAAAAGGGGTAATTTATTTTTTCACACATTCTCTCAAGTAGTTAGACTAAACTATTTCTAATTGAGAGTTGGGCCCAATTGTGGCACACTGTGGTTCAAAGTGTTGACTGGATAATGGGGCTTATGGACACTGAAATGTTAAGTGGTGTTACAGAGGGAAACAACAGTTAAGCTGGTTAATGGATTTGACAATCAGTGTTGACTGCTTTGTATGCAACAGGGTGACACAAGGTCTCGATTTGAAATGTATGAATGGAGATTAGCTCCCAGTGGATATTGGATAAAGATAAAAAAAAAAAAACACTAGACCATATGTCAACCCGAGTATTTATTTTTATGAATGTTTTTATTTGAATTGAAACCTCTTGAGCTTATGTACTGTAATGCTTTTTAAGCCTGTGTGTGTGTGTTGAAGCTCATGAAATACATGTGTAATACATTTGTTACTCTGTTTTGTGTGTGATAAGTACGTAGACTATGAGCCATTATATAGTTAGTGTGTGTGTGTGCGCGCGCTTTGCCTGCATCTACTACTTGTGACTTAAGAAATCAGAGAGATTTTTACATACATTATGCATTTAAAAAAGTTATTGAGAAACTGTTCTTTGTAATTGGCTTTACTGTACAGTACGTTGGAGAATGAGAGAGAGACAGAGAGAGAGAGAAATTGTACCAAAATATGAAAACAAAAAAAGTGTATTGTAGGTCTATGAACTGTGAATACACATGCCTTGCAGAACCACTGGAGTGGAACGCCACCAACACGAGGAGAGACCACTCGTTTCTGTTATCCAGCTGTCATACAAACCTCTGTGGCTGTCGGAAAGCGTAGTGTGTTGCTGTTTGTGAAAATGGTATTAAGATGTGGTTACAGTGACTGACCTCTCTGGGGATGGGATATACATTTACAGAACAATATCACAATATTTTCATGCTAGTTGTTTTTGCCACTAGGTTATAGTCACAATTTACGTCAGCTTGAAATCTGTATATGTGGGGAAAAAAAGGGTAATACCTGATCCTGGCCATCATCAGAAAATACTGTTCATCATGCAGGCATACTGCACATGCTCATTCTATATAACTAACATAACCAATTCCTAAAAACTAATATATCAGGCATATCACTGTATGTCACAATAAGGTCCATCAGTACTGTAGACATCCACACACATCTTACAGACACTTACAAACACAGCTTTTTGTCTTAGGTTTTTGAAGCATTGCTGCAAGGATATATATCCAATAGCTAGCGCCACCTAGCGCTCAATTTCGCACTCAGCTTCACCACTACGTCAGGGATCTGTTCGTAGGCGTAGGTTTCCACTGACACAGAGCTATGTAGACACAGAGAGCACTGAAATTCAAAATGACAATGCTGAATACAAACAGTTTGCAACGGTTTCCAATGCATAACATGCGTTACGTCAAAACCGTAATGACTGGTGGAAACAGAAAGTTTCTGCCCACTGGGATACAAATGCTTGCCATGCTTTATGCTTTGCACAAAGCAGAATGATGTGAAAGCGTTTCATGCATCAAGCTCATAAGAGTCATGGTCTTCGACATAAAATGCAAACAGGAATACGGACAGCATGCTAATGGGTCCAGGTATCCACATTAGATTTAAACATTAATGTCCCCTTTTGCAATTGGTATGTGAACAGGACGGAGGGGAGCACTCTGCAGGTAGCCTGGCTTGCGCGACAAAGCTCATAGGAGCTTAGTCTGGCCATCCTACTTTACGAAACGTCTTCTGGGAGACGGGCTTAACCTGCGTCCATCAGATGCCTCCCTCAGACCACTCATTCCGATGACGTATGAGTAAGCTCGTTTCTCATTGGTGCCCACAGATTTGGGAAAAAGAATTCCTCTAAATCGGCACAATGGCCATACTGACTTGCTCGCAAAATTGAATGTAGCGTCACAGGAAGTATGGGCGGGCCCAGGCTACTCTCCAGGAAGAGTATACTGGCTTTGGGTAGTATGCCTGTTGAGTGTACTGCGTGTGTGCTTCTGTGCAATGCTTACTGTGGGCCCGGCATAAAAGCCAAGCAGGGAGGGGTAAATAAGCAAGCTATTGTGTGCCTCTCAATGGCACTAACGCAGTCCGCAACATTTACATTTCCGCCGATTGCCAGGGCCAAGGTGGATTTTCTAATTTTACTGACATACTTCAATTTCCACAGACCATCATCATGCCCCCCGCTCCCCTCCCCTCCCCGACCACATTGCTCGGGGAGTCATTTCCATTTGACTTTTCTCTTATCTCCGGGAAAATGCATTTCCATCGACTAGCCCGGGGGCGTTAATGTGAAAGCAGAGTTTAAATTTTATTCGGAAGGGCCACGTTTAAACATTTGACCACCATTTGGTCCCCTGGCTGCATACAAAAAAAATCCTGATGGCAGATACGGGTCCAAATGTCACTGAAGAAATGGCTTCTGCCATGAATGTTTTATTCAGTTCTCCCTGCCTCTGATCACATCTATACAATAGAAAATGTAAATGTTATGCAGAGTGTTAAAAATCCGCTATATATTTTATGACCTTCCATAAAAGCGGCTAAAATGACTTTTCATGAAAATGGAATCGGAATAAAGCTCATATTAACTGGGGTGGGAGAATGGCACTCTATTTCATTTGCCTTCATCAGCCCCTATTCACTTATGCCGTACACAACGGGCAGGGTGTCAAGCCTGGCGAACAAATGCATGGCTTTTGAGCACACGGAGCACTTTGAAACAGAGCAAAACTGCACGTGTCATGTGGCTGTCATATCAGGGATCTACGGATGACTGGAAAGGCTGTGTTTTAAACACAATGCACAGGCCTGTTTCTGAAGGATTAGTACAAGATGCAGATGCTCAGGTGGGGCAAACACAAACTGAAGATAGACGTAACCCTGAGGAATGGTATTGGCCTTGCTCGTGATCATTGCAGAAAATACAGAAACAAAATCTGACCACTGAAAACACACAACATTGGCCAAACCCTGTTGCTAGGTTCGAGACTTGCTGTTGCCATGAGTGGCCATGTCTCACCCGTGTGAACATGGAGCAAACAATGTCGGCTACATCCCTATTTGTGAGTCTTTGGCAGACCTTCACAAGAGGAGGAATGGAGCAACTGCACAGCTTTTCAAAATCTGAATTCCCCTGTGACCAAAGAAGGTCAGAAATATCAATCTGCACAAAGGCAGAGGGCATAAATCTGTGTCTTATTCTCTTAGCAGGATAATATGTGGTCTTGCTCAACCTTGCACTAAATGTCTGCGTTACCTTTTCAAATGGTATTCTTCATGCTCTTTAACCCAAAGGAAAGGTTTCGCACCTGAAGCAAAGGCTACGCTTTTTTGAATGAGCCCAGAGCCTTATCAGCAGACCAGGGAAGTGTGGGAAAAAATACTGTGCAGCTCCTGCAAAAAAAAAAGAAGAGGGAAAAAAAGACTGAGAGAAAGAAAGAAAAATCACCTCCCACTCCTCCTGCCCTTTTAGCTCAGCTAATATTCCTGCCTTAGCCTTTCGGAGCCAAAGGCTACGCAGTTCAGAGCAGCAGATTCTCTGCGGAGGCTGGGCCGCCTCACTGCTGTCTCTGGGTTCCAGCCCAATGTAATGTGGTGAAGCAGTGAAGGATCAATCACAGGCAAACCCCTCAACATCCCTCTACATTAGCACCCCTGCAGCGCTGAAAGTGTGGAGAGAGAGAGAGAGTGAGAGAGGGAGAAAATAGAGAGAGAAGTACAGAGAGAGAGAATAAAGAAATGGAGAAATAGAGAGACAGAGACAGAGAGAGAAATACAAAAAGAGAGAGAGAGGTTGAGAACACACACACACACACACACACACACACACACACACAGGGGACTAGTATGTGGCAAAGATCTGCAGCCCAGACTGTAATATTGACTTCATGGTTCACATGCACTGGGCGGAAGCTTTGATATCTCTTTCTTTTCTGTGTAAGGATGTGTGGTATCACGTGTAAGGGGGCAGAATTTTATTGTTTTGTTCTTTCCATGATTTATATGTGTGTGTGCCTGTCTACGTGTAATTGTGTGTGTATGTGTGTGTGTGTGTGTGTGTGAAAATGGATTTATTTTGACTTTAGTGTACAGAGAATAGAAATGTGCCTGATACGTCAGCTATCTTAATAATGAGATGAACTTTGGTGATAATTACTGTACACAGGAGCAGAGTTTCCTTATTTATCCCTGATTGGTTTGATTAATTTTAATTAGGCGTTTGAAGAAATTAAGTGACAGGATCTGCACGCACACAAAGATAATGTGTGAACGTTTCTTCAAAAAACGGGTGAGGTAAACTTGCTATATTTGAAATAAATCTTAAAATTGAATGGAATAAATGGAATACCTTTTGTCTCTCTCTCTCTTTCTCTCTCTCTGTCTTTCTCTCTGTTTCACTTTCTCTTCTTTCTGTCAGAGTCATTTGAGCATAACTGAGAAATTTGGAGGGAAGGGGGCAGCATACAACCACATAAAACATTAGCCAATCTGTGGAGAATGGAGACAGGCTTGCACCGTGCACTTCAATACACTGGAAAGCAGCTCAGATCTCACATATGTTGTGAATTTAACTCAGCTCTTCCTGTTGCCAGCTTCAGATATTATACACTGTGTGTGTGTGTGTGTGTATACAGTACATGTCTGCGTGTGTGTGTGTGTGTGTGAGAGAGAGAGAAAGAGAGAGAGAGAGAGAAATGTCCAGCACATGTTGTTTGTGTGTATGTGCTGGCTGTGTAGGATCATGGTACTGTATGGCAATCCCCTGTCACTCCAGGGGGTCATGCCTATTAAATGTGTGTATATATTTGTGTGTTTTTCTGCATGCATACATTTGTACAGAATGCTTTGTGCAACAGTGCCTGTGTGATGATTGTATCTGTGGAAATATCTGTGACGGCTTCTTAAGATCCATTCACATACATTTTCATTGCTTTCTGTCCTGCTGTGCGTCTTGACGGCATTTTCCATTCAGGGTACACAGATGACCAAGTGAAGTATTCAAAATCCATTTGTGTGTGTGTGTGTGTGTGTGTGTGTGTACACATGCATCTGTGTAGCCAAGGCAGTGCAAGTAGATTTTAAAACGTCTAAAAAAGGTTTTTAGACATTTCGTTTCCCCTCTCTTTAGCTTTGACAAGCAGTGGACATAAACACAGCTGCAGCAAATGTCTGCTTAACTTAACGTTACTAACACAATGCAAGGTAACATACTGTAAGTACACCTCCATAAGGTCACAGTGAAGAAGTTCCATATGCTCAAGCAGGAGCGTTTCAAAGACAGCTGTTTGTGTTCATCTTTGCTGCGCATTGATGCGAGAGGGCAAAGAGGCCAACAGTAGCCCAGGCTAATGGCCTTGTTAAGTTTTCAAGAGCTCTGTTCAGGGACAAAAGAGTTTCTCGTGGATGTTATGCATGTGCTGCAATACAACTTCAAATCTTCAAGACTTTTGATTGTCATTTTTTGCTGTTGCCTGGACAACGGATTTAGCTAGTGATGGCGTAATGGCGGTTGTAGGTGCTTTGGTTCACACACACACACACACACACACACACACACACACATTCATATACACCAACATACACACACAATAGTCTGCATGCATGTGTGTGTGTGCACAGACTATCTCACACAAAGACACACACACACACACGTGTTTGCAAGTGTGTGTGAGCTCAGAGAGTGTATGTCTCAGGGTATGGGGCATGCAGAGGCTGATGCAAAATTCAATTATGTTAGTTGCGGAAAGCTCTCCTCGTCTCTTCGCCCCCTTCCCATGATGCTCTCTGTGTGCCACACCTCCCCCCACCTTAAGTTAACGACGCTCTCTGGGCGACTAGCTGACTTGATTGACTGTCTGCCCATCTCCAAGGAGACGAACAAAAGCACCGGATCGTTCCATTTGGACGTGTCATAATTGAAAAGATGGAAATGGGTGGAGACAAAAACACCCAAACTATATTTGCCACAGTTAATATACGTCAATTACATTTTGCAGGCTTGAATTTCTCGCACAAACAAATAGCGGGCGTATCACACAAACATGTCCCTATCTGACTCACACATACTGACTGTAAGGATGTGTGTGTGTGTATGTGTGTGTGTGTGTGCCCATTCTCGAGTTCGATGCTAACGTAATTTCACGGGTTGTAATCAGAGAGCCAAACACACTGCGTTATCAACCGTCTCTGACAGTTTCTTGTCTGTCCGTGAGGGACAGATACGACTGTGTTGGAAAATTTTCCACTCCTGTTCAATTTCCTCCCATTATTCAAATGAACGCTGGATTCTCTCTCTCTCCCCTCCACACCTCCTCTCTTCTTCTCTTTCCCTCCCTGTGTCTCTCTCTCTCCCTCCCTCCCTCCCTTTCTCCCCCCTTTCCCCCCCTTCTTCCCCCCCCCCCCCCCCCCCAACCATACCGCAGTGTTGTCCTAATGTGAGGTGTTCCTGTCTGGGTCCTGCTTCATCTCCAGGAGGGGTGGAGGGGGTGGCAGGCCTTTCATGATGTTAAAGCACTGGAACAGAAGCGGATCAGTGGAGATGATTGGTTGAGTTGAGATGCTAGACTGCATATTGTGAGTCTGGTCTGGAATGAAATAAACTGAGCTGAGCTGGATTTGACTGGAATGGGCTGGAATGGGCTGGATTGGGCTGGACTCACCTGGACTGGAGTGAGCTGGGTTGGGAAGGGAGGGACTAGTCTGGGCTAGCCTAGACTGGAATGGACTGAGCTGGGCTGAGTTGGGTTGGGCTAAAGAGGATTGGACTGGACTGGGTTGGGCCAGGCTGAGCTGGGCCATGCGCTGTGCTGTGTTGGGTTGGGTTGGGTTTGGAGGGGTTAGTTTGGTCTGTGCTGTGCTGTGTTGTGTGGTTTAGCTGGGTTAGTCTTTGGGTTTGGTTGGGTTTGGTTGTGCTGTGCTGTGCTGGTCTGGTCTGGGCTGTGCGGTTTGGTCTGTGCTGTGCTGTGCTGTGTTGTGTGGTCTGGGTTGGGTTGGGTTTGGTTTGGTTGGGTTGGGTTGGGTTTGGTTTGGTTTGGTTGTGCTGTGCTGTGCTGGTCTGGTCTGTGCTGTGCGGTTTGGTCTGTGCTGTGCTGGTTTATGTCCTGTCAATGAGCTTTCAGTCCCACTTGGCCGCCACCAGCCTGCAGCCATGATTTACAGGCGCAGCTGAAAATGAAAGAGCCTCCTCGTCGTTTCTCCATTTCAAACACACACTCATACACAAGTGCGTGCGCGCACACACACACACACACACACACATGCCCAAGAACACACACATACTCAAGCACCTGCATACACTTGCACATAATACACTCACACATATGCAGGACAATCATACACACACACATGTGCACATACAGTGCGAATACATGCACACACCCATACAAACACACAAACATTTACACA
>JAGFZM010001613.1:24656-35895 GCA_017657215.1 Limnothrissa miodon
GAGAGAGAGAGAGAGAGAGAGAGAGAGAGAGAGAGAGAAAGAGAGAGTGAAAGAGAGAGAGAGAGAGAGTGAAAGAGAGAGCCCTGGGGCTCATGAGAATCCTGGGGTGAGGTGGTCACCCCTTTCAGAGGTTAGGCCCCAGGTGCATTGTTCCTCTCCCTTCATGTGAAGCAAAGGGACGTGCTGCCCCATGCTAAGCCTATTGTCCAGGCAGTCCACACACAAGACCCAAGTTCCCTGCAGTTATGTACAACAGGGAGCTGCTGGACCTCACATTAATTCTGATGTCCGTATTTAGAAAAAAAATGGTCTTGCTTCTAAGAGACCCAAAATTTGCTAACTAGGAGTTTTCTCTTAAAAGTTATTCACAAAGCTGCTGAGATCTACTTTTAGTTGGGAAAAAAGACACCTCTTAGGAAGAGATAAAAGCTCTGTTGCTATGGAATCATCACAAACCTGCTTGCATTTCCAATCTGTGATTGGTTGATGAGAGACATGTCTGTGATTGGTTGATGAGTGACATGTCTGTGATTGGTTGATGAGTGACATGTCCATTATTTGTTGATAAGTGAAGGTGTGATTGGTTGATGAGAGACATGTCCATGATTGGTTGATGACGGACATGTCTGTGATTGGTTGAGGAGCGACATGTCCATGATGGTCAATGTCCGCTCAATGAGTGGCATGTAGCAGGTGCTGATTAGTGACGGGCTAATCACAGGCTACAGATGAAACGCTAACGAGATACACGGTAGACGGAAAGTATCAGCACTGTTATCTTTTCTCATTAAATGCATTTATGATAACACATTTGCAGAGAAAAGTAGTGGAGTAATGGAATTTGGTTAGGAATAAAGCGCACATGAAATAGGGGTTTGTTTGTGTAACTGCATTCCTTCCAAGTTGTGCTGTTTATTCTTTTGAAGATCGAAATGTCTACTTGTAACATAGTGTGTGATTCTGCACATGCATATGAAAGACTTTAACATTTCTCATCACGCACTGCTTGTCTTTTGTCTCCTGTCTGATAGATCTAGGTTTATGCTCCGTCTGCTTCAGGCACCAGGCAAAACCGAATCCAAACCACCGCCAGTTGGGTCCCTGTCTTTCGTCCTGGGGTAGACTCTACCATCTTAAATCAGGCAGGATCTGCTGGGTCCACGAAATCCTGGACCATGGACAGAGCCTACGCCTTCACCAAAGACGTTTGTTTTCATTTGTCTTTAGTAACTACTAATATTATTAAATATTTGTTCATTAGTCCACTGGGAGAACAATTTGGATGCCTACTAGGGTCTTGGTGATCTGCTAATAAACACATCAGGCAAGTGTCAACACCTTTATGTGTGACGAACATAAAAACATAAAACCAGTATTTAGATCTGTGATACAAAACAGCATGATCTGAATGAATAAGAAGGTTTCGTTTTCCTTTCATATAATTTTGCAGCCTGTATGGCCTCCAGTGACAGTCGATGATTGTTATTAAATTATTTCCCAAATCTAATTGTGTGCTCTATGACCCCAGCGATGCGTGTGCTGCTTCTGATCCAAAGACGGAGGAGTTAAACACCAAACACCAGAGACCTCGCGGGTCATTTTAATCACTTTTATTGCTCTTTTTGGCTCTGACATCCATGCTCCGGTTGACCCAGAAAGACAATACAACATTGGCTCATGCTTTCCTCCGGAGGTGAGTTTGCTGGTCTTCAATAAACCTTCTATATTACTGTGAATGCATTTTGTGTTTGTGTGTGTGTGAGCGTGTGTGTGTGTATGTGCGTAGGGGTCAAAGAGCCACAGACATACTGACACTAGAATAACGCAGAGAGGACAGGTGGAGTATAGCTCATAATGCTGATGATTGCATTCATTACCCAGCTAATCTCTAGCTATATGGTCACCAGTGCACAGAGGACAACCACAATCAAATAAATTACAAGATGTCATCAAATGGATGGAGAGTGTTATATCCTGATTCCTCGATGTCAAAGAATAATAAACTCAAGTGTAATTTTACACGGTCAATTACCACCTTTTACTGTATTGAAGCTGGAGATTGAAATGGTCTGTTTTGACTATATGCCCCCCCTCCCTTAGTGCTTCATGGTGGAATAAATCGTAAAGCATTTGGGAAGCCCTGAAAGGCTAGACTGAACCATTTCATAAATCTGTTGGTCAGAGAAGTGCTGGTGTAGGAAGCCACAGAAGGCCGGTGCCTCGTAGAATATGTATACTTTGAAGGATTCACACCTGATTTGGGACACAGCCTATAGTTGATTTCCTGTACATGACATCACAGCCAGGCTTTCCTCCGATTTGCCCGTTTTTTTGTGTGGCTATTTCTAAAATCCATTTTCCACATTAAGGTGGTCACAGCCATGTTTAAGGGTCCTAGCAGCTGTGCGGCCATATACAACCTGTCCTAATTCAGCAAAGCTTTCCATCCTGTGACCCCATTAAAGTGCATTTTGCAGAATAGCAAATGAAATATTAATTGTAATGTATGTTGGATTGCATGTAAGGATAGCCACAGCTGCCACATGGCGTTTCACACACAGTTTGTAGATAGTCCTGTGGTGTGGTGTTGTGGTGACTAGAAATTGTGGCTAAAAATATCCCAGTGCACATAAGGTGTTTTTATATTTCGGTTATTGTTCTAATTATATTACAATACATTTTATATAAAATACAGGGTAACAAAATGTGGTATAGAGTAATGAAACAATAGTATAGTTTGGCCTGTTAACAGAAATATGATGGTTGTTTGTAACTTTTAAAGGGATAGTTCGGTTTTTAACACATTGAGCCCCTTTCACAGGTTGTCTAAAATGAAATAAAGTGGTTGACACCAAAATCTTGATGATTGCTCCTATTTGGGAAATATAGAATCGCTTCTGCCTGCCTTTAAAATGGCTAGCAATGGGCATGTGTTGTTTCTATCCTTAAAACACTGGTTTTAAAAAAAGTGCTACTCATGGAGTGATTAGTGGCGCTTGCTGATGTTCCAACCCAAGTATCGTAGCAAAATACAGTTTCTGTCATGTTTTATTTGCCATTTTGTAAGTCCCATAGGGATCTATTTGCTCCTTCATATAAACAAAGTGCCAAATAAAACATGACAGAAGCTTTATTTCGCTATGATACATGTTTTGGAACATCATTGAGCACCACTAACCACTTGGTGAGTAGCACTTTTTTAAAACCAGTGTTTTAAGGATAGAAACAACACATGCCCATTGCAAGCCATTTTGAAGGCAGGCAGAGGAGATTCTACATTTCCCATATAGCCGAGACAGAAGCAATCGTCAAAATTTCGATGTCAACCACTTTATTGCATTTTAGACAACCTGTGAAAGGGGCTTAATGTGTTAAAAACCGAACTATCCCTTTAATCTTGGCAGTCTTTGCAATTCACTGGCTACAGAAAAAAAATATATAATACCTGAACAAATGTCACCTCCACCTACACTTAATACTGTAAAAAACTGACACAAATGACACAAATGAAAAAGTTTTAATTGATGAATTGTTGAAGACCTTATGGTGAGCTGTAGGAGCTAAAGAGGGCAGTGTCACTGCATTGACAATCAACAGTGTCAGTAATCACTCCTGATAACTAAAGGATGAGATCCACTTGGAGTGCCTCTGCCTTGTGACTGGCTTGACCTTTCCTGACCCGCATTATTGACCTTTGACCCTTAGCATCGAAAAGGTATTTGTCACCTTTGATTACCAGTGGAGTGTGTTGACGTGCAAGAGCCATGCATGGATTGGAAAATACCCATGAGGCAAAGTGACTAAAATACCCCCAGTAACGAGCCAGCTGGGAGCGGACAGGCATATGGAGCTTTGGGCTTCTGACACATTGTTTGTCATCGCAGAGGCTTAAGGTGTTTTCTATCCGCAAATCCTCAACTTAGCTCTACATAGGCTTGTGTCAGAAGCTAACTGTATCTGGTTATAGTACACAAACACTTAAGTTGACTTAAGAGAATCATAGCCGATATTTTTGTCACCCTGTTCAAACAAATAGATAGTCTCTCACCCAGCGTTGTACATCCAGCCAGAAATACCAAATATATTTGATATTCACGATTTTATGATCTGGGACTTCTGGAACGCTATTGCTATTATATTGGTTATTGATTCTATCTTCGAACACTTAGTGAGTGAGGCAAGCTGCCATGCTGCAGTGGCGGATAGGGATGAAATTCTCTCGCGTGTGTGATGCCCTTTGGTTATGTTCTGGTTCTGGTTTAAAATGGCCGATAAGAGTTAGTATCATACTCTTTTGGTGATCTTGAGAACAACTGGCAAACACTAAATTGGCACCCTGGTCACTATAAAGCTAGCCTCGCCCTCGCCAGCCACGCCAGGACTCCAGGACAGCATTCTGCCTAACCAAACAGCGAAAAGTGGGAGTGTTATAGTGAGCGGTGACGTCGGTTTTGTTTGTCACGTTGTCTGGCTGCGTGGCTGCGCATTGTGCACAATAACAATGGCGGCAGCGAACGTAGTACAGGAGGCTATTCAGTCTGTTGTGGGAACATACCGCTTTGGAACATACAGAAACTGAAGTCTGAACAAGAACAATGTTTATTTAATTTTATCTGCGGAAAAGATGTCATGGCCCTACTACCCACAGGCTTCAGGAAAAGTTTGATTTTCCAGCTTGCTCCGTTAGTTTCCAAGGAAGTGGCTAGGCTAAATGGTAGGGAAGCTATCATCCTTCACAAGCCGTTGCGTTGCATACGTCACGACCAGGCGTTAGCAATTGGGTACAGGCAGATCCAATCAGTTTAAACTTCAGCAGAAACCACACATCTAATGAGAGAACGATTGTCAATGCAGCGGTCTCAGACCCTCTTTTATACATGAAATGAAAGTACGGGGCGGGGCTGGCGAGGCTACTATAAAGCATCCTTTACTGGGTGAATACTGACACCTGTTTCCTCTTAACCTCCTCTGTCAGTGCAAGTACACAGACAATATTAGCGTGGCCTTGTTGAGCGTGATGTGTCAAACAGCAGTGGCAAGTAATAGCCCACTGTCTATCACAGATCAGTGACAATCACAGCATGCCCTTCATAATCCTCAATGCGATTGTTTGTGCTGTGGCGCACTTAAAAGCTAATCTGAATGTAAATTAAAACCTGTCCAACCCCCACCAACTTCCAAAACCTCTTACATTAATCCAAATCACGCTGTGC
This sequence comes from Limnothrissa miodon, assembly GCA_017657215.1. NCBI lineage: Eukaryota > Metazoa > Chordata > Actinopteri > Clupeiformes > Clupeidae > Limnothrissa > Limnothrissa miodon. The sequence continues at coordinate 29,870 of JAGFZM010001613.1, forward strand.
ACCTTTGCCTGTTTTTGCTGAATATGTTTGTTATCTAAATAGGAAGATAACGGAAAATAGAAAGAGTGTGTTTGTTTGTGTGAGATCTTATTATGTTTTTCTGGCCAATGTTTTGTTTTAAAAAAACAAGATGCCCACAATCTTTCAGCCTTGCCTCCATGTCATTGTGATTTTAGAACGAATACCGGTGAGTTTGTTCCGACAAAGACATTGCTTAAGGAGAAGCCTCCATCCCCTGAACTGAGTCTGAAGCATGAAAAAGAAGTGGAGAGGGCTCTCAGCAAAAACATGCAATCTTGTGCCAGAAGAGATGCCTGCCACAGCAGCAGAAGAGGAGCAAGAGGAGGATGGGAGGTTTAGATAAAAAGATAAGACCCCCACACACCAGTTCTGTGTGTTCTGACAAGGTGCAGCGCACTGTTTTTCACATTGCATTGTTGTCAATACAACCCCATACACCAGCACCCAACTCTTACACCGTTGCCTTTTGAGTACAATTTAGGTCTGTTTAGTTGGAGCTTTCTCATACAATTGACTGGTGATTCCACAGGCTTCTATGCTAGTTACAGTAGAACGTGAAATTGTTCCGCAGTGCTGTCGGAACCGCTGTGGAGGCCTATAGGCTATAGCCATTGTGCATAAACAACACATAGAATGCAGAGACAGAATATTGAAGGATTCTGTGCTATGTGTTGTTGTTCTATTATCCTCTTCAAATAATCTGTATATCAGGGCTACGGAGAAACGTAGGAGGGAAAAAACTTAAAGATGGAGAGGAGGAAAAAGGGAAAGAGATGACAAGTGGAGGAAAAAAATGAAGTATACTGGGTGGCTTCAGTGACACTCAGCACTGCAGAACTGCGGCCCATAATTCGCCTGACATTTTTCATTGTGTGTAATTGCCATTCATTCTGTAAATGGGGTGCATTGTGGCAGGAGAGACGGGGAAATGTCAGGCCTCGGCGAGAAGTGAGGTGAGCCGCCACTGTTTGCGCGGATGATGAAAACACTCGCTCGCTCCCTTTCGTCAGCCATCACGGAGGAGTGGCGCGGTTGCTCACCCAGTGACTCGTGAGGTCGGAAGGGAGGAGAGGGACCTTTTTCCAGCGTCTCTGTAACATTTGATTCATTGTTCTTGGCAGAAGGTCTCGCCCCAAAACATGTCTTTGAGCCAGCACGCTCATTTAAAGGTGACTGACACTTCATCTACTAAATGCTTGCCGCAAACTTCTGGACGCACTTTCAGAGCCAAAGTCCCTGTGTCGTTCCTCATAGTTGACACATAGAGTACTCCACTAATGAGTTTGACCTCTAGACCTGTATTTTCCCCCTGCTGTTTGAAACAACAACCAGTGGTTTGTAAAAGTGCCATTAGTTTGTAAAACAGATAAAACTGTTATTACTCCGCTGTCACATTCATCCCAATATTGAGGATTTCTTAGAAGAACAAAAAGGTCTGAATGCGTCTTTTTCTTCCAAGCGGGGAGATGGGTGGATGGCTACAATGATCACAAGACAAAGGAAAAAGGGGCATGAAATAAAAAGTAAAGAAAGAAGGCCCCCTTTATACTCACGGATGGATAAAGGACCACTGAAGCTTCCAACTAAAAGCCTATACTTCGCTCCATTTACATCGAAATGAAGGCAAAAGCTGAATTAAAAAAAGGAGAAGAATACGAGAGAGAAACAAAGAGAAAACGAGAGCGCAGAAGGTCATAAAGCACCAAGGTCTGCTGAGTGATTGAAAATGGGACTAAAGTAACATGCTCTTGTAAGTCTCGGATGAAAAGAATGGAGGAGGGGGGGGGGGCAGAGAGAGGGGAAAAAAAATCAATGCGATGCAATTAAGCACAAAGCAAAGCTCCCCAGAGCTGAGGGGAATTTGTTATTTATTGAATCATGTTCCCCAAACCTTCCCCTTGTCCAACCCACACGCAGCATTCCCCCGCAACCTCTGCTCAAGGTAATCCAACGTAGGCATTTGGACAGGGCAGCTAAGCTATTATTCGGGGCCAACCTGACATGTGAATTCAGGCCGGTTCCCATCTCGCCAGGAAAAGCAAGGCCGTGGCAGAGAATGGCAACAACACTGGCCGCTGAGGGGGTCCCAGAGCGAGGTGGAGCGAGAGGAGAAATATGTGTGTGTACATCCACCTGCCAGTGGCCAGACTGAGCAGTTTAGGGGCAGGAATAATACATGGCGGTTCCTTAGCACACGTCCTACATATTTCTCAGTCTGAGTCCGTAAGATATATGGAACTTGGGCCCTACATAGACTATTTCTCATTTATTTGATTTTCCCTTTTTTATCATTCTTTTTCTCTATAATAAAACTAATGTTAATTACACTCTAATTCAGATTAACTTAAAATACCCTAATATGGTAACACTTTTTCTCTTTCTTAAAACTCACCTTGATTACACTCTAATTAAGGTTACATAAAACTAACCTTAATTACACTATGCAATTTCACTACTGTGTTTTACATTAGTATCTTAATGTATGTGACAAATAAAGTCTTTGAACCTGCTACCTGTTTCTCATGTTCTTTGGCACATTCCATTCCCACGTAGGAACAGTGTTCCAACAACCTGCGACTGATTTACATTCACTCTATACAGACAGACTCACATACCTGCTGCTGCTTAACCCAACTCCTGCATGCATGCATGTTTAGGTATATTCTCTGCAGTTTTACAGATACACATGAATTGAAGCACAATTTTAAATACAGTTCCTTAATTTTAACAGTTTCACTGTTATACGCTCCTAATCAGGCTGTCCTTACTGTAGTTAAGGAACTTACTCTGAGGACCTTTTCCCTGATAGAATCTTATCTGATAGATTGTTTTCTCTGATAGAATCTTCTCTGATAGAACCTCCTATTCTGATAGAACCCCTGTGTTCTGATTGACTGGTTCTAGAAAACCCTTGCAGGCCATCAGAGCATTCATTACCAGATGTTGCAGTGCAAGAGTTGTAGTAGTGAGTAAGTAGTAACTCCTCGCCTGGTTCAAATCAGCACTGTGTGTGTAGACAGCCTGCTGAAGGTGAGATATTCAGTTCAGTGTAATCACAGAGGATGTGTGTGTCAACATTATGAGTGACGGACCAAATCCATAGCCTGACAGGGGTGTGTAAAAGAGTTATAGCGCTCATTTTGTCACCAGAATAATTTATCAGTGAATGAGTGATGACAGAAATAACACACACACACACACACACTTGCCGCCATGGGAAGATATATGAAAATAGTTTTTAAGCTGTTCAGTAGCTTGCGATGGAAATGAAAATACATTTGTTAAGTAAATGATATTTAGGTCCAATCAGTGAGAGTGAGACTGTGAACCAGAGGCTAGGGTTAAGACTTCAAGGGAAGCTCAGCTTCCCCTAAAATGTCAAAAATTAAATGGTCAAATATGTTATATATGTATTTTATTGACTACAAAAGCGTTAGAACATGTTCATCTCGTAGACGAGTTTGTTTAGAATAAGCTAGACCTACTTAACACAAACTGACTGATTGTTACCTGTTCATACATTCCCATAGCGCCGTTTTTGTCAGTGCATTTTGTTCACAGAATTACTTCGTTGTTTGGTTTAATGGCGAGCGCTTTTCTGCCCTCTAGTGTCTCTACTGTGATATGAACAGCATGGTTTCGCCCATAGACGTTGAGCGTCCGTGTGCTTATTTTTTTATTGACTCTTTTATTGGGGTTGGGCTGGCCTGGACGCTGAGCTGCATGATGATTGGAGGATTAGTTGAGAGGGTGAATCCCGTTTTGATTGACAGGTATGTTGAGTTGGTTGAGATATATATACCGTCACTTCACTGCTCTGTGTCAGTCCCATCGCGGATTTTGCAAGTGAAGCTTGAGCAAAGACAAGCATTGAGCCATTTTCTGGCATTTTGTGTCTTGATTTGATTACTTGTACATTTCTCACACTGTAAATAAAACACACCCTTCATATTTCCTTGTTTCAGTTTAACATTATTTCAATAATTTCTTGTTTGAGTTTGATATCGTTTTGTTATATAGTTAGGTTGTTGGCAAGGTCGGAGTGAACTAGCTCACTAGCAAACTAGTTAGCCAGCTAGCAAGGTGTGCTGTGCACACAATGGCAGACAATGAATGATAATGCAGAATTTTCATATAAATAAATTGACAAATCTTGTAATGTAAACTGACAGTGAGCTTCCCCTCTTTCAAAGACCAGCAGCCGCCTCTGCTGTGAACTCCTGGGCTTGCTCGCTCCATCTCTCTATACTCCATCTTCCTCCACCTTCAGTTCTCGATTCAAGTCCAGGCCACCCATGTGCTTTGGCGCTTTGACCCTTTCTCCGGCGCGCTGCCTTCACCTGATGCCCTCCCCCTCCCTGCTCACCCCACGGTCGTGGCGGATGCGCAGGCCTCCTGAGAGGCTCCCTATGCTGCCATTGCCCCCATTCAGGGACACACAGCGTTTTACGCGATGGACGGCGCGGGCGCCATTGGCCTCGTACAACTCCCGCGCGTTGAAGATGCGGTCGCTGGGTGCTTAGCATCTTCCGCCACCACCTGGACATCACCTCCTGAGCTCCCGTCTAAGCCGTGCCAACGCACAGAAAAGCTCGTCTCTAAGGCCTTTATTTGTACAGGCCAGGCGATTAGGGCGCTTAACACCGCCTTCCTCCTCTCCTCTCTATCTGAGGAACTGGTGGCGGATCTCTCAGCACAGCCGTCGGATCTCACTCTCCACCAGCTGCGCAGGGCCACCGCTCTCACCTCACTGGCCATCAGGGCGGCCATTAAAGCCGACGGGCGCTCCCTTGGCTCTTTGGTCGTCATTGACAGGCACCTCTGGCTGAACCTCTCGTCCATGCCAGAGAAGGAGAAGAGGCATCTTATGAACGCTCCGATCTCCGCTGACGCTCAGCGCGATCGCTTAGAAATCACGAGGTCGGCGGCTCAGGCCCTGCAACCCGTGCTTCCTAAGTGTGCTCCACCTCAACCAGCCGCTCCGGCTCCGCCTCAGACGCGCGCTCGCACCTCAGTGGACGCATCAGAAGAAGAAGGCAGACGTGCCCAAAGCTGCGCCACCGCCAGCTACTGAGTCACAGCCTTCATGGCAGCGCTCCCGCTCTCGTGGTCGCGCAGCCCCCGCCACGCGTCCAACTAGCCAGGAGCGGCGCAAGAGGCCACAACGCTCCTGATACGATCGCGTGTGTGCGGCAGAGCATGTCATGCGACCCCTGTCCATTGACTGCTATGGCTCTGAGTGCTCTGAAAGGCACGGGTCCTCACTCTGCATTCCCCAGCTCGGAGCGTTTACCCCCGCTTCGGCGGTCCTCTCTGATCTCACCCCCTCACAGGGCGCTGAGTTTGCCTTGTTCACAAGCACCCCGCACACACATTCCCGCCCCTCTGGGGCAATGTTTGACAATGAGCCCCGGCTCCGGCCGGAGGACGCTCTCTGTTCTGTCAGCGCTGTCACGCACCGGTCCGGTCTTCACCGCGCATTCAGCTTACACACGCCGTGCGCTCTGCGCCTTGCGTGATGTTACGCCCCGAGGGCGCCCAGGTGGCGCCGGGGCCTCTACTGACGTCGCGACCCCCGTGTCCTCTTCCTCACTCGCCCCCGGGCAGTGGGCGTGCGACGCGTCAGAGTCATTTACGGTCGAGAAGCACTCTCCCAACTCTCTCGCCGCCTCTGTCGGCCTTTTCATCGCTCAGATAGGAGCAGAGCTGTCTGCTCAGTCAGACGCATCTGCCATTGTGCGATCGGGAAACTTCTCCCCCCTCTCCACCGACATCGCTGACGCGCGATCCAGGTCGGCCGCCCCATGGGGCGTCGTGAGTGACCGCCCTTCAGAGGTGTCCTAGAGTCAGGGGTGCCCCCCTCCAGGGCCCCTGCTCTCCCAAGAAGTCGGGCGCTTTTCGCACTATTCTACACCTCAGAGCGCTCAATGCTTCGATCAAACCTCTCACTTTTCGCATGCTCACGGGGCGTATGGTGGCGGAGTCAGTCCGCCAGGGGGATTACA
>JAGFZM010001613.1:40895-52037 GCA_017657215.1 Limnothrissa miodon
AGTTTTCTATCACAGGCGAATACAGACTACAGGGGTAGGAGAGCATTTTGAAGTTGAGCATAGAAGTACAACTTGGGCTGACCTATGGTAATGTAAAAACATCAAGTCTTAAACGGTTTATTTTGGAAGGAGGTTTCAGAAAAAAAAAGTCAATTTCACCCAGACATTCGAAAGGTGTTTGAGGTTCTACACACAGGTCTACATTGGAAGACCACCTTTCGCCACTGTGTCCTCCATACTAATTCCCAAACGCATTTTTTTTTCTCAGACGCTTTGTACCCAGAATGAGTCAAAGCACAAAGGCCTTCAGTACTGGACAGTATACTAGCATACAAGCATGCAACAACCAAACATCACCTTGAGACGCTCTTCCACTGAATTTGAAAAATAAATGCAGCAGTGAAATGTTTGCCAGAGCTTTTATTTATTTTTTCACCAGAGCATCCTTGGTGTGACATCATCTCTCCATCAAAACCCACTCAAATGAAGGGACCAATGGACTTCACAATGGCCACCTATTCAACACACTGCCATGCAAACAAAGACACCCTTGAAATGGGGTGATACAAAAGCAACAAGTTCACATGTTTTTTTTTAAATATAAAAGTTGTAATGATGTTGCCAGGTTTTTCCCCTCGCTATGGAGGAGAATTAAAAGAGCTTTTTTGTTGCTTTTTTCTTGAGTGGTTTGATTGATGTTTCTTTGGTGAGTTCAAATGGGACTTTGTTTTTTTCTTACAGTGGCTGGTAATGAATGACCTTGAAAGCATGTATACACACACACATACACACACACACACACCTCTTGATTTCTGATTCTGCTACACCCCCTAGCAACACCCATAGGAAATTAGAAGCCTATAGTCGTTTTTTTGTGTTCTTTCTTTTTCTCTCCTTCCTTTCTCCCTCACCCCCCCCCCCCCCCCCTCTCTCTCTCACTCCCTGTCTCTCACACCCCCCTACACACACACACACACACACACTTCCTCAGTCTCCCCAGGTCTTGCGGCGCGCGCTGCACTACCTCTCCTCCCTCCTTCGGTGGCTTGCCGCTAAGAATTTGATACAGGCACAAGCGCGGGTGAAGGCGCAGGAGCTGAAGCCGGGGCGAGTAAATGAAATATTGATCCGCTGCTCCGTGGCCTTGCCTTCACCTTGTCCCGGCACTGTGAGTTACCGACTTTTCCGTTCTGCTTGTAATAGGAATTATTACAGAGGGCCTGGGCGAGTAATTACTGGGCTTGGAGGAGGGGAGGGCCTGTCCTATATTTCTGTAAAGAAGTTATTTACCGCGCGCGCAGATCAACCTCCCCCCTGCCACTAGGCCGTGCCGTGCTGTGCTGTGTCGTGCCTCCACCCCTTTCCCACCCAACCCCATCACCCTCCTCCAACCTCCAGCCTCTGCCCCAGCTGACGTAGCGACCAACCGACCGTTCGCAGGGTTCTGCCACCCGTCTTTCTTAACCTTGATTCAATTCTGTTAACTATCATTAATCATCCGTGGTGTCGGGGGAAGTTTATCAAAAGGGCAGTGAGTGTGTCTGTGTGTGTGTATGTGCCTGTGTAAGAAAGAGAGAGTGAGACATGAGGAGGGAATATGTGTGTGTGTGTGTGTGTTTGTGTGTGTGAGAGAAAGAGAGGGAAAGAGAGAGGGTGCAGGTGTATGAGAGAATCAAAAAAAATAAGTGAGTGTGTGTGTCTGTATGCGTGTGTGTGTGTGTGTGTCTACACATGTACGTATATGTGCTTTGTGATCTGCGAGTGTAGCCAATGTTCATGCAGGCGCATGCGGCGACTGCACATTTAAGAACACACTACCTGGCTGCCCTGCTGTGGGTTGATGTATACAGGTGTCGTTTCGGGAGGAAGTGGTCGTTTGTTCGGCTGATTGATTGGGTATGGCGGTGCCCTTGCTGGGCATGTCGTCGGGCGAGGTTATGTGAGTGTGTGTGTGTGTGTGTGTGTGTGTGAGTGACCGTGGGTGTGTGTCTGTCACATTGCAAAGGTGTGCTGGGCTATGGTAATGAAGGTCAGAGCTTGGAGTGGAGATGGCAGCTCTGTGCTGACAAAGTATCATGACGGAAAAAGTCTTCAGAAAAGCCCAGTTCAGAAGTAGCCCAGTTAGTGTGATAGAAGATAGACAGTGTATAGCTATTAGACAACTCACACAATACTGACAATTCTGACCTCCCAGATCAAGATAATGAATTATATCCTAATCTGCCTATTCAAAGCGAGAGGTGGTTGAAACATGATTCCAGTTCACAACTGTACCATCTATGACTTTAATTCATGATTGAGTTGTCTGTGATTCCGATTCATGACTTGTAATTTTAATTCATGACTAAGCCGTCTGAGACTTTAATTTATGACTGAGCTGTCTTTGTTTTTAATTCATGACTGAATTGTCTGTGATTCCAATTCATGACAGCCTTCTGTGACTTTAATTTACGACTGAGCCATTAATGATTTTAATTTATGACTGAGCCGTCTGTGACTTTAATTTATGACTGAGTCCAGTGGCGGTTCAACACTGAATTGCGCCCTGGGCGAAACTACCTCCTGAAAGTCATCTCGTAGAAACTTAGCCTATGAGCCAGGGGACTTTAAAAAACCCTCCCTTGGCAAATGTAATAAGCCTATTTTGAGCAACCCTCCCCTGCTTAATTCACAAGTCCTCAAACTTACCTTTTAGCCTACGATTCAAGAAACGTAAACACCTTCACGATATTTCAACATCGGCAACTTCTGCATTCTGATCTTACACACAGGCGGTGGCTAGGGTAGCCTACCATGAATTAGCCTACCCGTTACACCACTGAATACCTTAATCATACAGAGAGAACATTGTTGGATACCTTTGGATATCTTTTGCCCGATTCTTCTCATCTTCTTTTCTTTTTTTCCTAAATTGGGTACCTGATAGCTTTGGCCTTTTTCTCCATCGCTGTGTTTAATCGACAATCAACAGATCTCCCATCTGCGGTCACTCACGACTAAACCTGTTCACCTCCACATCATAATCGTTTTTATTAGGCCTACCTATTTTTTAGCAATTTCACATAATTAAATGAATAAAAAGGTGCTACTTATTGGTCTGTGTTTATATTTTTTCTCTTTTTTCCTAAGTAATATTTTGAATTAAATGTGCGTTATTTGTAATAAAGTCAGGTGTCACTGACATAGTTTAGCCCACCTTCTTGTCCGCTTCATTTGGGAGAGGTGAACTGTAGCCTATAGGCTACTCTGCGCCCCCAACCCCTCCCCTCATCCCCTCTCGGCTCGCTCAGCTTTTGTGCGGCTTCTTCAGCAGCAGGCAGGGGCGGCACAGGTAGCTTATTATAGAAAACCGCTTCGCGGCACAGATTCCCCCCCATCCCTCCAAGTTCGTGTGTCGCCCCCCATGTAATGGCGCCCTGGGCGGCTGCCCCGTTCGCCCATGCCTAAAACCGCCACTGACTGAGTCGTCTGTGATTTTATTTATGACTGAGCCATCTGTGATTTTAAATCATGACTGAGTTGTCTGTGATTCCAATTCATGACTGAGCCTTCTGTGACTTTAATTTACGACTGAGCCATTAATGATTTTAATTTATGACTGAGCCGTCTGTGACTTTAATTTATGACTGAGTCGTCTGTGATTTTATTTATGACTGAGCCATCTGTGATTTTAAATCATGACTGAGTTGTCTGTCATTCCAATTCATGACTGAGCCGTCTGTGATTTTAATTTATGAATGAGCCATCTGTGATTCCAATTCATGACTGAGCCTTCTGTGACTTTAATTTATGACTGAACCATCAGTGATTTTAATTTATGACTGAGCCGTCTGTGACTAATTTATGACTGAGTCCTCTGTGCTTTTATTTATGACTGATCCATCTGTGATTTTAAATCATGACTGAGTTGTCTGTCATTCCAATTCATGACTGAGCCATCTGTGATTTTATTTTATGACTGAGCCATCTGTAATTTCAATTTATGACTGAGCCGTCTATGACTTTAATTGATGACTGAGTCGTCTGTGATCAATTCATGACTTAAGCCGTCTGTGGTTCTGATTCCCAGAGAATAAGGGGGAGTTCTGCAATCATAGCAGGCAGAGGAGAGGCCACTTGCGGGCTCAATGATTGAAGGAAAGGGCATGATTGGATTGCAAGGGCTAGAGACACTGAACACAACCTCTGCTGCTTGCCAATGTCTCTGACAATATAATAAAGGACAGGGGCAGAGAAGCATAGCCTACCCTGAGTGAGCGAGAGAATAACAGAGAGAGAGAGAAAGAAAGAGAGAGGGAGAGAGAGAGAGAGAGAGTGATGCGTGTTCTAATAGACCATCGACAGAGAAAGAGAGCAAAAGAGAGAGAGAGTAAAAGAGAGAGAGAGAGAGAGAGCAGACGAGTGTTTGTAGAACAAAACAGGGAGGCAGGGAGGCTAACGAAAGCCTCTTGCCTCCTGTCACCCACATCGGCCTCAGTGATTTTCCATCTACAGCTGGAGCCCATCCAGGGCTGCCCTCCTAACAAGATCAAGTCCACTCTTCATAGATTTTATTACTGCGCTCTCAATCAAATTACATCTACATTTGTGCAGTTTAAGGACTCGCGTGCCCTGTTGGGGCTTCGACCTTCGACCATCTCTCTCTCTCTCTCTCTCTTTTCTGATAGACGAGTGGAGGAAAACAAGAGCTAAGAAGGCAAGTAGAGAAGGAGGGAGCACTGGGAGGGGGTTTGAAAAAGAGAGAGAGAGAAAGAAAAGAGAAAATAGAAAATCAATACAGCCGGAAAGCAGGGATGAAGATTGAGAGGTGGAGTAGTGGAGGAGGAATGGCAAGAGAGGAGGAGAGGAGGGGGGTTGATTGTGAAATTGCATGGCAGGAGTGATGGCCGTGGCTGAGGGCATATCGATGGGAGACGAGATGGGGGGGTGGGGGGGGGGGCAGATTTCCTGGAGGTGACCTGCGCTCTCCTCGGTCCCCGCGGGACAGTTAGGAGTGGCCGGCCCTGTCAGAGGGGTGAGCTCGCGCGGGAGCATTGAAGCTTGGCTCCTTCAAACACGCCCCGCGGTACCTCAGCACAACAGCTTAAAACATCCGTGGCCAAACGCAGCGCGCGCTTCAGTCCTCGTCCTTAGCGGCGGAAAGGACAGAACTCTGTTGGAGTTTCAGAACACAATAAGAGTCTGAAACTTGCTTCCATGACCCGAGTGCTTCTCTCAAACAAACTGGAAAGAAAAAAAAATGTCTCTTTTGCAAGACATTGTCCATCTTGATGAACTACATTCTTCAAATAAAAGCTTCTCAACTTGGCCTTATCTGAAGTATCTATTCTGTGACAAATCCAGAGACCTTAAGAATTACAATAGTCTTTTTTCCCTAAAGCAACTGCTGCTATCACTGTATTTTGTGACAAAATAACAGTGCGTTGGCGAGTAATCAATAGACCATTGCTTGTTAATTTGAACACAGAATTTCTGTATGGCACACACACTCACACACACACACACACTCATACAAACCCACACAATTACAGAACAGAACTGCCCGACAGAATGGCTGAATTTTCTTCATAGGGTGTATGACATTTTTCTAAAAGCAAATGATCTGTGTGGCTAACAGCCTCTTCAAAAAATGGTAGCCCTTTCCTATGGTTCAGACTCACTCACAAATAATGCTATTTCATCAGTTTGTTCTGTGCCTATTGCTGTACAATGATTACACAGCCAAGAAAAGGATCAGATTATAAAAATTACCTATAGGAACAGCACTGAAAAAATACCCTTATCTGAATGTGGAATCCTTTCATTATAATTTAATAAAAAAACAGTGTTACATGTTGAAAGCAGGTGTAATGTTGCTGTGTGTGAATGTGCATGGTTCTGTCTTTAAAGCTCGTTATTAGTAAATAAATCCCTCTTTTTATTTACATTTACTGGGGCACTCCAGATGTGATAAAAAGTAGGACACAAGTATTACATGGCCTATATCTTCTGTGGAGTAGCTGCCTTCCAAGGAGGAGCTAATGAATATTTCTCTTTGAACAAGCCAGAGAAAAAGCGACTCCTTTTCCTGGGGTGGAGGATCAGAGACTCGGGGAAGAAGAGGAAGCTGTGCTGGAGAGCCAACAGCCGGGGCTGCCGTGACAACCCCCCACATATACAAAGAAATCCCACTCAGGCTCCGCCGCTACCTTCTCTTAAGAAGGAACCCCCACCTCTTCGCTTTACACCCCTCTCACATACACACTGTCACTGACACACAACGCACACGCACACCTTACACACTCTCTCTCTCTCTCACACACACACACATATCACCAAGAGCCTCAAGGGTTGAGGAAGAGCACGAATTGCACCTCTTCTCCACATCCCTGAGGACGGCACCAGGAGGCCACCCCAGGCCCTGGAGAATAGCGAGCCGTGCCTGGACCTATCAGCATGATCAAACCAGGGCTGGGTGCTGGAGATTACCTCGTGGGTGGCTTCTTATTATGGGGGTCTTGGTGAGGACCCTCAATGGCCCAAGCCTGTATGGTGAGGCAGGGATTTGGGGGAAAGAAGTAGACCTCCCTCCCATCCTCTTTCCCACCCCCCAGGGCAGCATTACCCCAGAGAGGCAGACCACATTAGGCAAAAATGGACGACGGGCAAACATGTCTCTGTCCACATGCCCAAATAAAAATGGTCTCTCTGAAATGGAGCTGGCAGTACTCTCCAAGGACTCCCTCCACAAGATGGCCACAGACTACCCTACCTGTCTTGGCCTGTTTAAAACAGCACCGCGACTAAGAAGGTCTTTGAGCCGAAACTTCAAACGCAACACAATGGTCTAAAAAATCTCATTGGAATTCGTAGCCCTTAAGAAATGCTAACCCTTCTTCCTCTGTAGCCTGGCTTCAGTGAGTATGAAGAATTTATTGCCCCGGCTACTGAAGGTGCTGCGTGCTATTGCTGATGAAACACATTTTGAAGAATCTCTTTTTCTCTGCATTTCAATTACGGTTAAGTCCTGTCATGCTCTTTGGGCCCAGCCTGGCCCAGCCCAGTCAAGCCCCTGCACCCGCACCCATCCTGCAGAGACTCAATAAACAGGCAGACTCAAAAGCAGCCCTGTGTTTTCTTCTCCAAATGGATACCTATAATGAGGCCGCAGGCACTCAGTGGAACCGTGCAGAACCGCTCTCTGCAGTCGCTGGTAATGAGAATTTTAATACTTCTCCCGGATTACGTTTTTGCATCCCGCTGGTTAATATTCCCCCGGATGGGAACTACTAGTGCAGAGCAGTTTGTCTGCATCTGTGTCAGACTGGGGCAGAGTGTGCGAGCTCCTCGAATATTAATTGTAAAATGGCCGACGGGAGCAGAAGCTGGGAAAACTGCAGCAATGCAGACATAGCTGCTGCGTCGTTTGACTCGCTCAACTTTTTTTGGGTGGGGGCAGATATCGCCGACGACAAAAACAACGACGGAACAGCTAGCCGTGCCAGCGGCGCTGTGTGATGGCTGGCATTATGCATTCAGAACTCTTCCACCCGACACACAACACTTCATCACCTACAGCTGTCTCCTGTGATACCCAGTGGACCAACACATTCTCCCTGAAGCAGAAATAATTTGGAGGGAATCGATGGCAGAGAGAGAGGGTGAGAGAGACGGAGGGAGGAATGGAGGGAGGGAGGGAGGGATGGAGGGAGGGTGGACGGATGGATGGGGAGGATAGAGGGGGTGAGAAGGTAACAACAGCCACAGCAGAAGCCTCAGCGACAGCAGCAGCAGTGTGGCAGGATCCTTCCTCCCAGTGCGTTACTGAGGCGTTCTTCCTCCTCCTCCTCTTTGGCGGTCTCACTCCAGTGGCATTTTCCATTTCAGGCGCATGCTTTTCCCCACCACCAGCAGCACTACCAGCAACACCACCTCCTAAACCATTCAAGATCACAAGACTAATCCAATGTGCAAAGACAGCAGGGAAATGATACCTGTAGCTTTCTCTGCTGTTTTCTAGTCAGAGAACCAGACAGATTCAATACTTCTCTTTTCTCCCGGCCGCCGCTAAGCTGTCAGGTGCCCGGTAAATTCTCCATTCTTTCCCCCACTTCCCTGTCCTTCTTTTGACAGGATAGCTAATTAGTTTCTGTCCCTGCCCCGGAAATTGGAATGCGTGGACTGAGAATTCCTGATGAGGAATTGTAGAAGCAAAACCTGCATCAGGGTGAATGAGAAAGCACTTCTCTATGTTGGTGTCCCCATAGCAAGATATATTTTTCACAATCCCTGTTTCTTCACAACAGTGATTTTGAAAGTCAAAGCTTCAATTTTGACTGTGTTGTGGTGTCAAAACATGTCAGTGTTATGTATGCCAGTAACAATGACACAGGGCTGCGGCGCGAGTGTTCGAGAGGTTGTCTTTCTCAAGATTGATTTCCCTATCTGTCTCATTTACGTTTCGCCTTTGAATGCACCCCCGCTCAATTTGGTGATGGTATGATGTATTGACACAGGCAGAATTACCTGCTGAAAGATGCAGACGCAGAAAGCGTGCTGTTTGATATGGATCTGCACACGATTCCATTGCCTGGTTTGTTTAGCTGTCAAAGTAAATCATTCATGCAAGTCCAGGCTAGCATGGGCGTCGGTGTGGGGACTAAATAAATGCTAGACCCCTTTATTCTGCACAGTGACCCCCAGAAAGAAAAAATCAGAATAGTCCCTATAAAAAACATGCCTCATTACCTATAACAAAACAACACACAGTGTCAAATGTAATGTCAGTGTATGTCCTTGTTCACCAACCGGCTTTCTGGGAAGTCTTTAGGGTGACACCATATACAGTCTATGGGCATAGACACCATATAGCCAAAGATTAGCATACATGTCTTGTACACTATGATACTGGACTGGAATTAAACACTTTTCTTCTTCAATCACACAAATGCATACAATTTCTACCATTTACATTATTAAGAATATTTTTTTTCTGTGATTATAAATATATATATAATATATATATAAGGATAAAAAAAATAAAACTACTATTTCATTTCTTCATATATCATAATTTAAAAAGTAGGCTACAACAAACTCTTAGGCACTAATGTGCCAGAGAAACACAAACACAAAGAGTATAGAATAAATCTCTCCATACTTACAGTAGATTATTACTAAAGTGTTTATTTCCAAGCTTTCCAAGCAAACCTTATTCAAGGCAATATTGGTGTATGTCATACAGATGTGTTGTGTGAATGTAAATCCTCTCCTATTATATACATTATGTACATACAGCAGCATACAGTACGTTACATCCTATGTTACTATAGACTGTCAGTGGTAATGGTGATGGACTGACATGAATTATACAGTCAACCAGCCTCTCAATAATTATAAAAATATAACATATGCTGTTATCCATGTAAGCCCATGTATAATATTGTTTATTATGCCTTTGTGGAAAGGAAAACTTTTTCCACATTAAATCTTTAGGAGCTGGAATTTAAAAATATGAAATACCAATTAACATTAATATTTTCAACCTAATTGGCATGTGTCGGTGAATATTGACCTACTTTTGTAACACCCACTAACAACTCTATTCGAATAGACAATAGCACATGCCAACTTACCTAACCACACGCACATACTCACATGCAAATAAGCAAAGACACACACACACACACAATATGCACACAGACACACACACACACACACACTCACACATGCAAACACATGCACACTCGCTCTCTTTCTTTCTCTCTCTTTCTCTCTCTGTCTCTCTCTTTTTGTAACGCGCACACACACACACACACACACACACACACACACACACACACATGAAACAGCTCCTGAATGTTATTTTCCCTCCAGACTGTTTGGAGGCTTATTTCTGCAGCACACCTAATTAACAAACTTGGTTAATTAAAAAAAAAAAAGAAATGGAAAAAAAAAAGAAAAAGTGCCGGGCAATAACAGCAGTGGTTAGTCTCAGAGGAAGCCAATAACGATTGGATGAAATATTTATGTGGGCATGAGTAAACAGCTAATCTGCAAGCATGAATAACACTCTAAACCACACTCGCATTTTTCACACGGAATTCATTAAGATCTGCATTACCGCGGAGCGGCGGCCATGTCGTCTGTTTGTAGATTTGGCTGCGGAGGCCACCATCTTTTGCACTGATCCTCAACACAGAGATGCCTTGGCAAACTGGCATGGCAATAAACACACTCATGCTACAATGTCTAGTATGGTATGAATGTGTATTCTACAGTGCCTCATAGATAAACAAAGAAATGCAGTAAAATGAATCCTCATAAGGTGTGTGTGTGTGTGTGTGTGTGTGTGTGTTTATTGGGCCTGAGGCCATCTCAGTGCTTACACCTTTGTCCTTTACTTGCAGTGCTTATCCCATGAGCTCCTAATCAATATAGTATAAATATGCACAAAAATATGTAAAATCTGTGTAAGGTGTGTGCAGGCCCGGCTCTAACAGATTTGGAGCCCTAGGCAAGATATTAGGTGGCGCCCCCTTGCATTGCAGTGAAATCCACTGCTACATTCTCACAAGAAACTAAATAGTTTTGTCTTAAGACATTTGTTTATTTAAATAAACAAATTTAACACATTCAAAACCCACTGCTAGATTGTGCCACTGAGGTTTAGGTGACAGGAGGATTTGCAGGGGTGGGTGTGAGTAACCTCTGTAGTTAATATATAAATCCCAAATCCCAAAAAAGTTGGAACAAGGCCATTTTCACCTATGTTCCATGTAAATTAGGCTATAATAAATCTTATCTTCCATATAGTCATTGAGAATTTATGATGCACAAATACTTGGATTTATGGGTTTTAAAAGGCATATGGCAACAAACTACACCAGGAGCAAACAAGAAGTAGCCTGACACCTGAAATTTCAGTCCAATGAAGCAGGCTATATTTAAGTCACAAGGCGACTTAGTAAAGGCAAAAAAACTGTGCATCCAATCTCATCGGCCATCAACCACGGGATGCACGTTACTTAAAATAAACTAGTATTACGTCGCAAATGTAGGCAAAATCCGTTTGCTGTATGTTGTAAAGGAGCAGTTTACCATTAACTTTACATTATAACTTGCTGTATCTTGCATGCTAAACACCCGCAGAAATATGCGTTG
>JAGFZM010001614.1:0-10204 GCA_017657215.1 Limnothrissa miodon
GAGAGAGTGTGTGTGTGTGTGTGTGTGTGTGTGTGTGTGTGTTGCAACACAGCACACAACAGGCTGGGATTTATCCTTGGCATATGGGTCCAGTTTGATTATGCTGTGTTTTTGTTGTGGGGACTTAAAATGGACTATTTACATGTATCAAGCCGAAAGTAGAGGACATCTCTTTTTTTCAAACTCTCCCTGTTTCTCTCTTTCTATCTTTCTTTCTTTCTCTCCACTGCTCTCTCTCTTTCTCTAGCTTATCTTTCTATTTTTTCTTCCCTCCTTCCTCTTTTTTGATTCTTGCTTCTGATATCTATAGAAAAGGCTCAGAAAAGTGGAACTTCTGAAGCTGTCCCCATGTCTCATCTACAATGGTGGCTGTTTATCAAGTGATGGTCTCTTCTTTTCTCCTCTCTTCTCTCCTGTCTTCTCCTCTCTTCTCTTCCCTATACTTCTTTCCTCTTCTCTTCATGGAGTTATTTTGTCCTTTCCCCTTTTGTGCTCCTTTTTTTGTACATTTTCTGAATGTTGCACACTGTTGTACAGTACAGTACTGCCCATGACTTATATGTCTCCTGTTTCTATTTTGGATTCATCATTGTGATCAATTTGTAATGGCAGAGTTGATCTGTCCCTTCTCTTAACCCATTTTTAGGGTATATGTATATGAGCGTATGTGTGTGTGTGTGTGTGTGTGTGTGCGCGTGTGCAAGTGTGTATGATTGTATGTCTGTGTACTGTGTGTATTTGTGTTACTGTTTTTATATTTATTGTTAATTTATTAGTGGTTTCCTGAATCGCACTTTCCTTGGCATGGAATGGCTAATGACATGTAGGCTGTCCTCTGCCCCAGGGCTCAATGATAAGTCAGGTTAACAAGAAAGACAAAGGTCTGAGCCTTGACTATTATTATTATTATTATTATTATTATTATTATTATTATTTATTAGGCATGCATTTGTATAGACCTGGGTATGATAAATATTGTGCTTCTAAACTCCTCTGTGATTCTTTGTTTGTGTGTGTGTGTGTGTGTGCATGCGTGTGTGTGTGAGTGCGCATGTTCACACACATCTTTGCCAATCTGGTAAGCCAGAGGTCAAGTCGGTATAATCAGACGGACCTATTTGACATGCTCCTCTCTTGCATGCAAGTTATATAGTGCAGAAAACAAGCTGGGAGGCAAAATCAGTTTGAAAACCAGACAGAAGGAGCGAAGGAGAGGTGGAAAAAAACAGAAAGCAACAGAAAAGGTGAAAGAAAGAGACAAAGAAGGAAAAGAGAGAGAGAAAGAGAGCACTCAGATGCCTGTGAATAATTTTACATATTGTTTCTACATGGATTTCACCCCTGGGGGCAGGAAGCCATTTTGTTGGGAGAGGAGTGAGAGATACAGAGGGGTAAATAAGGAGGACTATAAAGACTGGTTCCATTCATTTATTGACGGGGAGAGACAACGGCACTCTGTGTGTGTGTGTGTGTGTATTAACCAGGGTGTCTGGAACGGTGGAGGTCAAATGTGGAGAAGGTTAATTTAACAGTGTTGTGTTTTTGATTTTGTAGAGAACAAATTCATTCAATTTTGACATTTCGTTGCATTTGTGACTTTGGACGGATTGGTCAATTTAAAACATGAAAATTCTATTTCCACACACTTGTGTGCTCACACACACACACACACACACACACACACACACACACACACACACACACACATACACAAACAGAGAACACAATAGGAGGGTGATGGCTTGGGCCAGTTTCAGAATGATTACATGTCTCCAATTTCCGCCCCCTGTTCTACAAACTGCTATTAATCAAGTGGATGTTCCTGTGGGAGCCCCGGCGAGATTGGAACCCGTCCACCGCTAGACTGCCGCTTCCCTCCTCTGCCCTCTCGTTCACGGTAGGGGAGGGTTGGGGGATTTAAAGAAAGAATGTAAAAAAACACCCATTACACTTTTACTGCCTTTGTTTCATAAAAACAAATGCCAGTGAATGGAAGACAATGGGTAAAATGGTCATGACAGAAGGGGGGAGGGGTCAGGGATGGGCGTAAAATGACAGTTAAAAAAAGAATTGTCTGTGTGAGGAGGGAAAAAGAGAGGGCGGGGGGTGAATAACAAGAAACGCTTTAATTGAGAATTTAATCACGTCACTGCAGCCCTCGGTTTTATACAGTCTATGGTTTTGACATGAACGCATTTGCCTCACCCTGTTTCTGCTTTAATCATATGGACACCCATGGTCTTCCTTTGATAATAACAACAGACAAAACTAGTGTGCGGTGCGGTGGGTATGACAACATCGTTAATTGATTTGAGGCGTCTGTGGGCACACTATGTGTTTACTGATTCAAGCCGCTGCTCAGCCTAATGCAGTGGGGACCTCTGAGCCTTATAAGAGCTTCCCTCCAGAGATTAAAGATGATGTTCTTAACCTGCTTCTCTGTACAGTCAAATGATAAAGCTAGTAAAAAAGGATTCTAGTACACAGTGCATTTCTGTGGCCCTTGAGGATGTAGCCTTGCACTTTGCCCTGGTGCTTACCTCTGAGCATTTTAGCAGTCAGTCGGATTAGTAGGAAAAGACGTTTGGTATTGCTAATAACTATGAAAGTTTCCAAGCATTAGGAGTGCAAGCGTACTACCTTCCCCTCAGTATTGTCTCTCACTGTGGTAACATCAGGGAACTGTGTGAAGGCTTCAGACTCCCCAACTAGGTTTTCTAGCATCTAGGGAACAAAGACTGAAGGCAGAATTGACTTGGAAACAAATATTGTCTCATCAAGAACCCATGAAGTGACAGTCTGATGTCTTGGACTATCAGAATCTTCACAAAAGAGAACAGTAAGTACTACTGTTACTCATTGATCTGTTTCTAAAGTATAACTAGAGTAAGCGGACCAAATCTCTGATGATAAACGGGGACATTTCTTTGTATTTTCCTGGGGTACTGGGGACATTTCCATTTCTACATTCAATATCAGTAAAATAAGTGAAGTTTTGGCTGCAAATTGAGTACTATGTTTTTTTTTTACAGTGGAGAAACCATTAAAATCAGGTTCTGTCCCTGGGGTCGCTTGGTCACCCTGAGCTAGAATATGTAATAAAAGATTTAATATTCAGGAAATGCAAGGTACTGTATTCAGGCATCTGTAGTAGGTACTGTAGCTCATAATGAAAACACTCATTATGGCAATTAAGTTGAATGAAGCTTCATTGTAAATTCAAGGCCCTTTGGAATCAATACATTTTCCCCTTTCAACCTCTTTTTTTCAACCCAACATCCGTTCTGAGATCAGCGTGGTTGCTTGTGTGCTGAAGTAACGCTATCACATTGTCTTAATGAGCCTTAAGTGCAAAGCTGACTTCAGGCCCCAAACATGATTAGTGCCTTTGTGTAGGCTACGTACGCACATTGTGAAGCAGCTGCATCTCTCTGAAGGACTCAGTTAATGTGATACAATAGGCTGTAAAATAGATTTGACTGGAGGAGAGCAGGGGCAGAGCAAATACTCATATTAGTATGAGATGCAGGTTTTTGTATATTACACTATCAGATTTTTTTCCTAAGGGTTTAGCAACTATATGAGTCATAGGATTTGACTATATAGGCTAGGCTTATATGGGCCATAGGGTTTGACTATGTACTGTAGCTCTATATGGGCCATAGGATTTGACTATATAGCCCTATATGGGCCATAGGATTTGAATATATAGCCCTATATGGGCTAAAGGATTTGAATTTGGACTACTGTTTATAGCCTTATATGGACCATAGGATATGAGTGTTAATTACAGTAAAGGATAGAGCTGTAAGACCTATTTTGATTGGTTGCCGGAGATCTGTGTGCATCAAAGTGATGTATTTGATGCCAAACTTGTTCCTCTGCGTTGTTTATCATCAGAATAATGGCAGACAAAGCAGACAAATTAAACAAATAAAAAACCAGAACATTGGGGGTGATCAAGAGAAAAGAAAGAAAAAATGAACAGAGGGAAATAGACAGTTGAGGGATGAGAGAGATGCCGGAGTAAAGAGGCAAGCAGAAAAAAAGGGATTAAAGACAAAAAGTAGAAAAAGAAATGGGAGGGGAATGTATAATGAGAGACAGGGTAAACATGAAGGTTAATACAGGGCAAAGCAAGACACTTGGAGTGGGTGATGAATAAAGAGATAGAAAACAAAAGAGCAAGAAAGATGTGTAAAATGGATGAGGAAATTAGTAAAGGGGCAAACTGATGATGTGGTGTTGTTAGTTTGTGTGTGTGTGTGTGTGTGTGTGCACATATGTCCTTATGCCTGGAACCCTTGGGGGGTGACAGTTGGGTGCAGAAGTAGGCCGCCGAGGTGGAGCTTACTGGGCGCTTCAGAAAACCTTCTTGTCCCCATTACACACACACACACAAATAGGAAAACACATAATTACTAGGTCAGTATGACACACACATTGTTTTTTTCTGCTTCACTATAGAATCTAATGTGTCCCTCCACTTCAAATGCTCTGAAGGTTCAAACTTTAAAAAAAAAATACTCAATGGTGCAATCACAGCCAAGGCACAGAGAATGACTGGTGAAATATTTATGACTTTCTTCAGACATTCTTTAACAAACACCAACTGACTCATTCGGGGAAGCCAGAATGGAGTCTGACAGCTAATTTACTGGATTGGCGTCGACTGTTTATCAGGAAGAGGGGGGAGTGGTGGTGCAAGAAATTCAGTTTTCAATTATGATTAAGAATTATTCTTGTTTATACTTGTCTATTTCAGAATAATTTCTCTCCATTTTGGGATTGATTTCCATATTGTTTTTCCTCAAGAAAATAAGAAGCCAAAAAAGACTCAAACTCAAGATTCAGTGATGAACACGGAAAGGATTTATTCTGTTACCATGACAGACAATGCTACATGTAACACATTCCGATAGACCTTAAGCCAATGCCTCTTCTGCGTTCTCTCTATCTGAAGCAAAGACAAGTATCCGCGCACACACACACACACACACACATACACACACACAAACACACACTCAGGCATAAACATCTTGCAAGTTCAATGCTCCACATTCAACCTCTCTGTCTATGTCTCTCCTTTACTCTTTTACACTCAGTCACTTGCATTTCTTTATCCAATCATGTGTGGAAGCTGTGATGGGACACGAGTGGTCAACCTATCAGTGAGCATGTGCACTTAAAAAAAAAGAAGAAAAACAAAAAATATTCTCCTTTAACTTTCAATAAAACTGAAGGCTTCTGTGTCAATGGAAAGGTCCATTATCTGACTGGGTTCGCTTGATGGCTCCTATAGTGGGAAGGTTCCTCTTGCTGTGGCCTTTTTACATAATGTCCTGCTGGTGCTGTGTGGACTCACTCACGACCTGGGATAGAGAGAGGGGGAGAGAGAGAGAGAGAGAGAGAGAGAGAGAGAGAGAAGGAGAAAAGAGAACACAGACAAAGAGACATACAGATAGAGAGATTGATATAGATTCAGGAGTGAGAAAAGGAAAGTGGTCAAGAAGAAAAGGAACAGTGACAGAGACATGGTGTGAGTGATGAAAAGAAAAGGGTGAGAGAATAAAAGAGGGGAGAGAGAGAGAAGAGAGAACACAGTGTTAACCACCCACAGAGGACCAGAGAAGCAGCCACAAGACTGACAGCAAGGCCAAAAGAGTGTATGGGGGGGGGGGGTGAGGGAGAGGGCAATGTGGCGGCTGGAGGAGCGACGGGTAATTACTTCTCCCCATCCAGGAAGGCAAGAGATGGGGTGGAGGGAGGCAGGTGAGGAGGGGAAAGAGGGAGAAGAGAGGCTGGGGAAAGCTGAACAAGTGAACTGAGGAGAGTGAGAGAGTGTGTGAATAGAGTGAAAAGTGAAAGGAGAGAATCGCCTGTGGCTCTGACTGGCTAAGCGTGAAGGACGTGCGAAGCCAGCGGCGAAGAGGGAAAAAGAGCTCACACTCCCTCAGCTAAACTCAAGTCTGGCTGATGAACACCAAGACCAAGAAATATTCTAGAATATTCTCTTTGGAATGTTTCTTAACAAAAACTGTTTAAGTGTGTCCACAAGGTTGTTTTGAATGCACAAGGCCAGCTGCTTTACTAGGAGCCATTTACTGACTGGATAGTCTGTGACAACAACCCAAGGACAGAGCACTTGACGATGAATTTAAACAGCCTCGCCTCATCGGTGTTAAACACATTTTACAGAAAAAAAACAGTTAATAATTCTGAGATATAACTCCACCATAAACATCACACCATATAAAAATCCACAATAGATTCTGTAGCAATATCTATCTCTGTGTCTCTTCATATCTAACATGTACAAGACAAATTATTGCTTGAAATGTATATCATTAGATATCCAAGTGATGCATGTACACTGCTGACAGTCAGTCTTCCGTAATTTAACATCATGTCACCAGGAATGGTTAAGGTCCATGTTACACATGACATTACAAGTACTGTACTCTCATTGCAACCAGTGAAAGGACAGATTTTGTCATAACATGGCTCCAACATGGCCGCGTCAATCCTACAGTAGCAAGTCAGGCTGAGAAGTTGAAGCTAACACTCTTCAGGAATACTGCAACTAGCTGTGACCCTTGAAAATCTTTTTGGCTGTGGTGAGGTCAGGTCAGGTGAGAGGAGTGAGAGCAGAGGCTACCGGGTGTGTGAGTTAGCATCATGCTAACAGCTGCAAACCCTGTTTGGACTTACACACTCTGCGTTCACGCTCACCCCCTCCCTAGTGGTTCTGGTCTGTGTGGAGACACAGTTGGAGGAGGAGGAAGAGGAGGAGGAGGAGGAGGAGGTGATTTAATGGACCGTAATGGAGGTGTGAGATGTTTTGTTACCACTCGCTTTAAAGTGGGAGATGGCTAATGAAATGAAGTGAAACGGAGACAGAAATTAAATTAACATCGCAGCAGGGGGGAAAGGATTTGCCATTACTGCCATTTAGAGAATGTGTGGATATGTGTGTGAGTGCACACACACTCGATTGTGGGTAAAAAAAAAAAGTCTCTGCCAGAGTTCCTCTGTGTTAAATTAACACAATATGTAAATATGAACAGGAGCAAAATCATGAATACATTTAAGCTACATTCGTTGGCCATGTAGCCTGTAACAGTGTGGGAACAGTGCAGAGTTCACATGTTCTCACCTCGCCATCGCGCGTCTCAATGGTCTTGATCAGAACGGTCTTCTTGGAGTGGACCTCAGAGGAGCGGCCATGCTGCTTCTGCTGTTCAGATGGGCTGGTCTCTATAGTAACACAGTGGCAAACCAGACTGAGTCATAATGCCACGGCAACACATCTGCCCACTTAACATCCTCCGCAGAAAAGGCCCCTTAGAAAGTCAAGAGCATAGTGCCTCATTCATGAACATTATCATTTATTCAGTGCTCAGGAGAAGTTAGTTATGGTAAAAGTGGAGAAGAAATGGGTTTACTGCAAGACCTCAGGGGAGTCAAGAGACTGCGAGATCTGAGGAAGTGACTTTGCGCCCCCTTGTGGTAAATATTGGTAAACATATTCTGTGTGTGTGTGTGTGTGTACACTGACCTCTAAAGCCCATGGCGGCGAATGACTGTGTGGGCAGAGTGATCCTGTAAAAGAGAGAGAAACCTTTCAAAACAACTTCCACATAGCCATATATGCATTCCTCTAACATTTGTATCCCAGCACTTTAACATTGGCCACCAAATCTAGCAAACACCATAGGAGATTTTACTAATTCTGTCTAGCTAAAAATGTGCCAGAAGAGAGTTTGCTTATTCCTCCCAAATGAAAAAGTAGTAATTACTCCCAAAATATGCTTTTGCCACCGATGATGCATAATCACTTGTGATTATGGTTTTAATGTTTTTATTTTTATTATTTTATTTAAAAAAAAAAACATGTTGAGATACCAGTGTCACTAAGTTGGCACCAGTACACATTATAAGCACCTAATGTTGCTAAACTGGCTCTGACCAACCCTGACCAACCTGCTCTCCTCTCCTTCCAGAAGCTTCCTGTAGGTGGCGATCTCCACGTCCAGGGCCATCTTGATGTTGAGCAGGTCCTGGTACTCGCGCAGGTGGCGCGCCATCTCGTCCTTCATCCTGGCGATGTCTCCCTCCAGGCGGGCGATCGTGTCCTGGAAGCCAGAGGCGTCACGGCCCATGCGGTCCTCCATATCACGCATCTGCCTCATCAGAGACTCATTCTACAGGAAGAGAGAGAGAGAGAGAGAGAGAGAGAGAGAGAGAGAGTTTAATGGTCTAATTCTGTTTAAGAGAGAATGAATCTTGGTGATGGTAGTTTTTGGAAACAGAATGTGCATGTTTGTACTGTACATATGTATGCTATTTTTCTATATATATATTTATATATATATATCTATATTTGCAGATGTGGCTTTCTAGTTCTTATTTCTCCTTTAAGATTTTTTTCCCCTTTTTAGATACAGCTCTCTACCTGAAGGGGATGAGTCATTTGTTATCACAGACTCATTCACCAGGGGACCTTCAAGGAGAGGCGGTGGGAGAGACAAACAGTTGCAGTGAGAGTGAAAAATGAAAGTCATAATGTCATCTTTTTTTGAGAGGGGAGGGGGCGGAGCGCAACATTTTAAAGCTGAGAAAGTTTTGAAGACAAAGAGAAAATTAAGACCATTTTTGAAAGCAAAATATTGAAGAGAGAGAAATCACCAAGGTCACATGTCTGTGTGTGTGTGTGTGTGTATGTGTATAACTTACGGTTCCCTTCAGAGAGTCGATCTCACAGGTGTAGGACTGGATCTGGTGGCGGTACTCCATGGACTCCTGTTTAGCCTGTCTCAGGGCATCATTGTTCTTGCTCACGGCCTGGTTCAGATCAGACACCTATAGACAGCATACACGAAGGGGATATTGTTTTCAAATCCATCCCAAAGTATATAGTATTCAAATCCATCCAAAGGTGATATAAAAATCGAATCAAAAAATATATCTAGTATATATATAGTATAAAAACCTATTGAAAGCTGATAAATGCGATCATGTAATGACTTCCATTAAAGAACACCTTTAGCCAGGCTAGCACTACCTAGAATCTCTACTTTTGCTACACTATGAAGGTGCTCTCCATTAAATCTGGTTTCCAACTACTTTTCTTATCACCCAATCAACAAACAGAATGGAGGAAAAGTTCCAACAAAGTGGCACGCCTCTATGATGAAGTGAAACGTAGTGAAAGATATCTGGTCCAGAAAGCTAAAACACCGTAGCATGTTTGTTATGAACCAAATTTGAATAATTTTGTAGCCTGGCTAACGCAACTGATAAGCTCTTTGGAGCTTAGTCTGGCCAGGCTCAGTTACTACTGGGATTCTGTGAGGCGGGCTTAACCTACGTCCATCAAATGCCTCTGTATTCTACTGGGAGAATCTACAACCAATGAGACCACTCTGTCTCATTCAAGCTCGTTTCTCACTGGTGCCCTCGAGTTTGGGATAATAATTCCTCTAAATCGGCAGCATGGCCAGACTGACTTGCTCGCGAAATTGAATGTAGCGTCACAGGAAGTATGGGCGGGCCCAGGCTAGCTCTTCTGAGGACAAACTAGAAATTCTATTGGCCTTGAAATAAAAATCACCCTTAGGCGGAGTCACTATTAATTTAATTTACCTTGATGCCATTCATCCCATTGGCCCCAATCATTGTAAGGGGTGACCTAAGTAGGGAAAGGTTAACTTTCTCCTGCGCCTGTTGTAATCATGTAATTTATCTGCCCTTAGAAGAACGGGTGTGACTGGGTGGCCCGTCTGAGCCTATCGGTGTAACCACAGCACGAGCGGCATCCACAGCCGCAGCCACTGACATTTGGACGGATGAAAGCGTCTTCTCAAAGGTCACATCGATTTCTGTGTCTCATTACGGCTCGTCTGAGTTGGCTCCGTGACACATTTTGCCACAGGATGAGCAGATGGGGAGGAAGACTTTAAACAGGTGTAAGCCCTCGACCGCAAAACAGCCATACTTTTAGTAAACAGTATTCTTTACATACAGAGAAGCTGGAGGCTATACACATTCAAACACACAGAAACACCCCCCCCCCGCCCTGCTTCAAATTTTTCCATCCTTCTCTTTTCTCTCCATACCTACAAACATCCAAATTTCTCTACTTCTTTTTTTCTGCACCTTTCTTTCTCTCTCTTCCTCTCTGTTTCTGTCGTATCCATTTCTC
>JAGFZM010001616.1:0-20200 GCA_017657215.1 Limnothrissa miodon
GTCAGAAGTGGTCGGCATGGGGCTGATAAGGGGGCAAGGAGGGAGAGAGGGTGGGAGACGCAAGGTGCTTAAGCACAGTTCCAGTTCACTCCAACACACACACACACAAACACACAAACATACACACATATAAACACACACAAACAGCACTCTTCTTCACAAAAGCTCCCATCACTAACAAACAGAGTTTGGGTAAAATTGCAGGCGGCTGCTGCTAAATCTCCGATGTTCCCCGAGCCAGTGCTGCCCTGCTCCAGTGAGAGAGAAGAGATGAGAAAACTAGATGCCATCCGCCATCCTTGTAAAGCAACAGTAATTATTTGCATGGCTACAGAACAGCCCCAAAACATCACACGCCAGAATCGACACTTGATTACGCAGACAAAGGTTAGATCCCAATTTCTGGGCATGAACAGCATGAAGGTCATATGGGTCGAGTCTGTTTTCATTTTATTATTTTGAGTCTCTTACGAACAAGCTCAAATCCGAGGCTAGAAATGGAGCTAAAATAACAGAGACGCACCAGCCCGCTGTCTGAACATTTGGGTGGAGCGGAGAGGTGATAGTGTTGCCAGTTCTGCATCTGGCTGACAGGCCGAGCACAGTAAAGAGCAGTTCATCCTCTGGCTCTTTAGTGAAAAAGGTCAGGGTTAAAGGTTACTCCTCGACACGTCTCCTCCAGAGTTTAGCATCATCAACAAGTGCAACACAGGTCAGAGGTCTTTGTTCTGGGCCGATAGCCAATCACAGAGGCCCACGGGGCTCCCTGATGACTCTAGAGTAGGGAGATCACCATGATGTGTATTAAAAAAATGAAACAGAATAAAATGTTTAAAATTTAGTTAAAAATTGTAAATGTTTACTTTTGGACTGAGACAAAACACAGTGGATAATCTTATTGACTGACGCTTAAACTGGATGATAAGTGTAAGTGAGCACCAAACTTCTCCAATGCAACGCAACCAATGACTTCACAGTTTCTGCCATGCTAACCCATTGCTGGCACAACAACACCCCAGGCAGTCCCTCATGCAACAGCCTGATATCTCTCTTAGCATTTTTCCATTACTTTTGTGTTTCCCCCAGACGCGGCCCTTCAATGACAACACATGGATTTTTCCAATCTCTGGCACGGTAATAAGTGTTAGCACGCTGTTGTGAAGGCGTCCGGGCACATCCTCACACTTATTAGCCCTCAGTCTGCCGAGCCGTGGCGAGGCGAGGAGAGGTGCGGCGAGTGAGCGAGTGAGTGTGCGAACGAGTGAGAGGGGCCCTCCACAGCCTCCCGCCAACGCCGACGAGCTCTCTCACGCTCGACAGCACAGAGCCGAGCCGCCAAACACCAAAGAGCTTTAAGACACTTAATGCCAGTCCCCTTTGGAGCGGCGGCACAAATAAAATTAAAATGCTAAATCAATGAGTCTTCCAGTGACCTTTGCTTAAAAAGCACCGGGGCCTGGGGCAGTTCGATGTGTTTAAAGGGAGGAGAGGTACACGGCTAAATCAGATATTATTACCGACACAACCTAGCCTTTCTCCAGATGAGGGAAGGTAAATAGATTGCATTGTGAATATTAAACACCTCTCATTCCCTTTCCCATCCCACCCCCACTGCCATCGCTACCCTTGGCTTTTGCTGGCAGTCTCAAAGCACATGCATTCTGTCTATTCAAATAGAATCCGCAGCCCTCGCATCTGTGCAATCTTTACTCTTGTACATTTCATTTTAATTGGATAACATTGCCTTTGCTAAACTGCTATTTCCCTCAATGGAATCTGACAGTCATATAAATACCTAGATCAAGGTTAATTCAATACAGATTTAATACAGTGCTTTGCAGAAGCCCCTTTGGCAGCAATTACGACCGCGTGTCTTTTCGGCTTGGTATCTACAACCTTTTCACACCTGGATCTAGGCGGTTTATCCCCTCCTCCTCCTCCTCCTCCACAGATCTGCTCTCTTGAGCATGGACCGACTGGGTGGTCAGTTTTCTGTGAACTGCTCTCTAGTCTCCACAGCTGTTCTCCAGACTGGCTCAAGTGACACTTGTCCTGATGCCATTCCAGTGTGTTTGTCTCCTAGCACTGCTGTTTGTGTCGTGGCTGTGCTGAAAGGTCTCTGGTCATATGGACCAGTCTGTAAATGCATTTAGGCCTCCCTCAAGTCTGTCCAGCATCCATGTACTTGCAGCTGTGTGATGCTGCGGTTGTGGGTCACTGTAGGGACGATATTAGCTCCATGATGAGTGGGGCTCAGTGCTGGGCAGACACATTGCTTGGAGTTCTGCCCAAAGCATTCCACTTCTCTCTCATCAGGCCACTAAATCTTCCTCCTCATGCACCCAAAGTCCTTCAAACGCCATCTGACAATCTCTAAGCAGGCTTTCATATGCCTTTTTTTTTTTTTTTTTTACTCAGCAGTGCCTGACGGGTCAATGCTTTGGTATAAAGAACAGATTGATGGAATGCTGCTCAGATGGTCAGTCTTCCATAAGGTTGGGTGACTTTTGTAAAGGAGTTTTGGTCTCTTGGAATTCCTACTGTGTTCCTGGGAAGCTTCCTGACAGCTTCCTGGTGGGGCAAAATATTTTCCATTTTAAAAATACAAGGACCACTCTTGAGATTGCCTTGAAACCTTTGATACCTCTGCTCTGTTCATTCTTATGATCACAATAAGCCGACACCTGGCAATAATCCGGTAATTGTAATAGAAACTGCCATAGTTTCTAGATGTCTACATGAATTTAATCCAATAACTCAATCCAATAATCAAAATCCATGGGTTTATGTGACAATTTCTTTGTTTGTATCTTTGCCAATGTGTCTCTTACAGGTACAGATGGAAAAGGACGAAAATATATGGTGTATGTTGTGTCAAAGTAATAAGAATAGAATAGGTGTGTTAAAGAGATTCCTCATGAACTGATAATAACAGTGATACAATAAAAAAAATCTGTTTATCGGTTTACATGAGCACTCTACCACTACAATAACCCAAAAATGATAATTTTATTTGTGTGCATATAATCTCGGCCAATGTCTCCTCAAAGCTTTAAAAATGCTGTCAGGAGTGCCAAGAGTTAGATGCGTCTGTGGCAATACAATATAATTCAGGTTTGGTTGGTTAAAAAACTATTTAGAAACAAATGTGTTTTTTTAGTTAGCATCGCTGACTGCACCAATAAAGCCCAATATTTAGGTCGCCCCCATGGCTTGGTTTTTGCCCAGAAGCATGGAGTGAAATGCCTAATCACTACAGTACTTAGCATTTGGTTCCAGACGGTCTCTAAGCACGCTTTATACACGTCAATCTTAGTTAATGCAAAAAGGATGCACCTGACCATAATTAAAAGTACCACAGCAAAAATCTACTTAAACCCTCTTCAGATTAAGTAAATGACAGGGTTTTGATCATCAATATGTCTAAAGTTAAATAAATTCATTTTTTCATTATAGGTTAATGAAAGTAGATTGGCTGGAGGATTTTATCCATTTAAATTCAAATGAAAGACAAAAGTGCTTGAAAAATTATTTTTTCTGAATCTGCTCCATTTATGCAGACAGAACACAGAGCCTTAGTGTGTTCACAGATACACAGCCACACACACACCCTCCACCAACACTCATACACACTCTTCTGCTCAGACATCATGTGAGAACATTTACCTCTACTGAAACTTTATAGAGCACTTCCTACTCACCCTGCTCACACCCAAACACATTTTAGGAAGCATTAACTACCACTGACAACACTGGCGAAAGAGAAATCCACTCCAAGAGCCATGGCAAAGAGACAATACAGTGTTGGTGCATATGGGCATTTACATGTGCAAGGACTTGTGTATACGAGGCTTGGTGTGTTTGTGTTGTGTGTCTATAGATCTAATCTGTGACGTGTCCCAGCCTCCGACTGCAATCAAACACCTTTCTGAGGCGTGAGGTGGAGTGGAGTGGAGAGGACACAAATGCCGGTGATGGAAGCAGACAACAGCCCAACACAATAAAATCAAAGTGTCAATTACTCTCCTGCAGCACAGATAAATGGGCCCGCTTCCCCGTCCATTAATAATAGAGGAGGAAACCTGTTAATGGGGGCTCATTTTTTACACCTTGCCAGGCGCATGGGATGGCCAGGGAACATCACTGGTCAGGATTCAGAGGCGTCCCCAGGCACTACATGGTGGAACAAAGGAAAACACACACACCGTCTGACTGCCTATATTTCTATCACACCCTCATTCCCTTCGTTCTTGATCTTTCACGTGTGACAATGATCATCTGTTTATCTACTCTCTCCTTTTAAGCCTTATGCCCTTATCTCTCTTTCTTTCTGTCTTTCTCTCTCTATCTCTCTCTCTCTTCCACCATTGCTCTCTAACACACTCCTCCTCCCTTGGCCTCTCTCCTTGGTGGGGCCATGGGCGAGATGGATCTCACTGGAGTCGATAAATAGATTGGCATGCATCGATGGGAGTTTGTGGCCTTATTTACACATCCTGTTAATCAAAAAAGAGAGAGAGGCAGGCAGGAGAGGAAAAGGGCTCGGCGAGCGGTAAGCTCCCTGGCACTGCGAGGCCTTGTAAACTAAATGAGACTGGACAGAGGAATCGATTGGAGTAGCAGCCCCATCCCGCTGCATTATAATGACTGGTGTGATATGTGCTTGGACGGAGGGATGAGAAAATAGAGAAACAAAAAGGGGGAAAGAAGAGTTGAAAGAACGAGTAAAACAAAGAAAATGGTCAACTTTTTTCCTGGCTAATTCTTTGTCAAACGATATAAGGAACTGCCTGAGGACAAAGCCATTTTTCGCGGCAATGCTAGATAATCTCCCAGCTTGCTGACATTCGTTACAAATACAACACGAGATAAAGCGTAAAACAGAGATCCAGAAAGCGCCCTCTATGAAGCCTCGGCGGTGAAGGTCACACAAAGGCAGACGTAAACATTCCGACGTAGTCAAAGCGAACACTGACAAACAACAAGCTGAATGAGAAATGAAACACCCGCACACAACTAAACATCCAACACCCAAAAGCCCTCTTTGAAAAGACCAAACAGGTATGTGTTCTGTTAAAGGTGAGGAGTGGGACTTGAATCCAGTGCAATTTTTATTTTTTGACAATACTCTCCCCAAGCCTGTTGTCATCAATATAATATGCGTTTAGACTCACTTTGGCATGGTATATAATAAAAATAAATCAAGACTCTTAGGCTAAGGCCCTGTCCACACGAAGCCGTAAACGGACCTACAGTATCCGTGTTGTCCTAAAACACCTCTCGTCCACACGAAGCGGGTGAAAACGCATCTGTAAACGGCAAGATTTGAAAACGGGACCCAGAGTGGATACATTTGAAAATGCCGGTTAGGCGTTTTCGTGTGGATGGGCTAAACCGGATAATTTTTTGGGTGGATTGCGTCATCGCCCGTCAACACATCATCCCCCGTCTTAAAGTGCATGCTCAAAGATTAATCACAACAACAATGGCGCCGTACGTATATTCCGCATGAATTGTACACGCATGCGCTCTATAAGTACTTCCTGTGCAGAAGCTTTCACAGTCGTTTTCGTGTAGACGCAGATACATTCTGAGCTGGTTCTATCTTTACGCAAATCGTTTTGAAAATTATCGCCGATTTCGGCTTCGTGTGGATGTAGCCTAAGTCTCAAACTAGCCCTACCCCAGCCAACATCCACACTGTCGCTGAAGCATAGAAGGGCTGTCATTTCAGCCTTTTTTTCCAGAATAGCTGAAAGCATCTTTAATGTTATTAGCAGTTAAGTCTGCTGATGGTGACACCAATCAAGGCTCACTGACCTCTAGAAAGCACAGAATTCTCAGTGACAACACAAAGTACAAGAAAGTGTTGGTCAACGAGTAATGTAGGGGTTTAACTTCTTGCAGACATCATGTCTCAAAGATGAGCAGGCATTAGTTAAGCTTTCAAAACTGTCTCATCAGAAAGCCCTTTGCAATCATGCCATTTTAATTTTAGAATGCCCACCCGATTAAAAATAGTGACCTAGTTTATCACTCTGTCATTTAAAATGTGGTCCTTCATTCAGTAAACAAATTCATTACAGAGGGATCTGCAGATTTTTATCTTCTGAAATCTGAAACAGAATATTTGATAGACTGTCACCATAGGACTATGTGCATATTAGATGCACACAAACATCATTTATATATATATATATATTGAAAACCAGATTGAAGTCATTCCCCCTCACCCCAAAACATATTCCTGCCTTATAATATGGGCTCAATTGAGCCATCTTTGCATATCGTTTCCACCGATTTATCATATTCCAAATCTTTAAGTGTCTGCATTACTGGTTTATTGTGTCTGTCGTTCCCAACACTGCAAGCTGACAGGTCTGGTAATGCGGCAGCATATGGGAAGTGCTTTGAGAGCGATGCGATCTGACAGTTCTTTGTTCATAAATGCAGAAAACTCGGCGCCAAGGCCCACTGCTGCTGCCACTGTCGCTAGGCGCGAGCCGCCACGGCAACAAGTCCAATTTCACCCCCTTCTCTCTAGCGCAAAACAAGAGTAATGTGATTACACTGGCATCAAAACAATTTAGGCCTTTAATTACTGCAGCCATATCAAGGCGCCGGAGTGGGGGAGGAGAGCATGATGGGAATTTTTCTCAAAGGAGAGCAATTGGCATGACAAATGAAAAAAAGAAAAAATTAATTGTTTATTTAACCAACAAACAGTTATATGATCATGCAAATGTTTGTTTTGATTAGGCATGCTTCTGACAGGTGTGTAACTTTCTGATAAAGGGACATAAACACTTACAAAATGTTTCACATTGAGGTAATTATACATGCTCTAATATACTTGTTTTGACACAAAATTTTCTAACCAAGAATATTTAATGCTCACCCTTGGGATTAACAAACAAGTGGCTGAAATACAAAATAAAAAACAAACAAAAACAACAACAAAAAAAATGATGACAGACTTAGTATTAGGCATTTCCTAAAATGTTCTCTCTCCAAAAACACACACACACACATACACACACACACACACACACACACAAGCTAAAATTGGAAAGGGATAGAAGATTGTGCTGCATGCTGAAGACACCAAGTCGACAAACAGAAAAGGCACAAACTTCTGTTCTGCGCAGTGATAAGCTCATTTCTGGGATGATGAGCTGAGTCGGCCATTAGACTCTCTGCCTCACCTTGTTAGGCGAGGGGAAGTGTTCCCATTTGCACCGTCGCTCTGGACCACTACTTCTGTGAGGCACAGCGCGAAGGTAGCAATTTCATGAAATGACACACCCACAATTAGCATGCTGATTTGCGCTAATAACAGTGGTCGGACTCTGGAAATGTGGCAGCGGATGCAAATGAGTGCATTTATGCGGGGACGCGGCGTGGCTAAGAGCCGTGAATATATGCTACGTGCTGTAAATTACGCGTGTAGGTAAACAACACTTTGAGGATGGCTATGGTATGTTGAGAGGTGAGTGTGCATGCAGCCACTGGTTGTGATGGGGCCTGGGCGTTTGACACCCTAATAAGAAGTCATTGCTCCTGAAGACCGAGGGGAAGAGAGGGAAAGAGAGGGGGAGAGAGGGAGCGTTCCGTGGAGGGGTGGGTGGAGTTCATCTCCATTTCTGAATAATGCATGCAGAGCTGTTCACCTCATATCTCTAGTGCCGTGATGGAGTGTGAGATTATCAATCATTATGTCTAATTAGCTATTCCCGGCTGTGTGCATCGTTCTCCTCTCTCACGCTCCTCCTCACATTACAACTCTCATTTCTCTCCGTTTTGATCCTAGACTCTCTCTATCTTTGTCATATTCCTCTGCCCTTGCATGGCCATTGTTTCTTAAAACACACCAGCAGCTCAACGGATTTGCCAGGGTTCACATACTGAATGACCTATGAGAGAAACTAGGCTGGCAGTTGGAACATTGTGTGTGTATTGCAGCAGGCCTAGTAATGCTCTACTGTACATGGGGGTTTCCAGATTGCATTGTGGTGTGTCCTAACTGTAAATGACACGCTTAAACGTGTGCAACCAAAACACATCAATCAGTCTCTTTTTTATTGGACGGTGCTAACTTAACGCGACATGAGGCAGTGCGACACAACGCGTTGCTATGTCAATTCTTGAAAGCGTTGTCGTTGCTCGGTCCATTTCCATTTTAGTCACGCTGCTTTGTCATGAACTACAGCTGATTAGTATACAGAGGTACACATTGTTGATTTAATGTGGGCATAGAACATTAAGCGCAACACGACAGTTAGACAGTTGCACGCAGACATGGTGTTACAGAGTAACAGTAGGTCTGCTTCCAGAGCCTGTGTTAAAAGTAGATATTAGAAACCTGGGATGCGAAACTAAAAGGTAAGGGGAACGCAGGCAGGGCTTCTCCTGTTTGAAACATGGGCCCTGTGGGAGCATTATTCTCACCTACAGCCAAACAGCAATATATCTGCATCAGCACGGTAGCACGGACCGGATGGGAGACTCATTAAGTCAGCCGTATTTAGAAGAGGGTGTCCCTACAGGTATGCATAATGTGCAACCTACATGCTAACCCACACAAATAAGGGAGAAAGATTGTAAAGCTACAGGTAAATGTGTAAAAAAAACAGTAATCTAAACTGGCATTAGAACTACAGTACAGTATAGAAAAAAAATAATTGATTGAGGTGAAAGCTGCACACTGTGCATGTAGGTCCTCACACAATATTTCTGGTCTATAACAGGTAGTAAATGTTTTTTTTTTTTACCTACAGCCCATGGTAGTCATCTTGAGGTTAATATGCTTTAGCTAAGACTCCTTTAGAATACAGAATAAACATGGTGTAAAATATAACATAGTACCAGCAGGATGATGCTATAGTTTATTTCTCATCTCTATAACATTATGATCATGTGTGTGTGTGTATGTGTGTGTGTGTGTGTGTGTGTGTGTGTGTGTGTATGTTGAACCCAAGCTATCTTTTGGCATCATCTGAGTCTGACCATTTATAACAAGACATTATAACAGGTGCACCATTTCCATTTAGAATGTGCTAGCATGCAGACATTCTGTTTGAAACACTGCTGTGAACTACAAGAACACACTACATAAAGGCTGATTTTACACTATTTCTAATTTATCAACGTTTGTCCTGACTTAGCATGTGTGTGTGAGTCTTTATATATGTGTGTGTGTGTGTGTATGTGTGTGTGTGCGTGTGTGTGACACAGCTGAGCATCTTACCAAGCAACTCCATCTGTGTATGTGTGCTCACACACTGAGGAATCTATTTTGTCCGTGGTTTTGTATGTAGGTCACCTAGCAGCAACGGCCCATCAATTCAACTGTCCTACTTAGAGAGACACACAGTCCATTGGAGAAAAGTGGGGATTTTTCACTCCGAGGTACCACCAACATCAATACACACACACACAAACACACACACTGTGCCCCCGCTACTGCCACACATACAGACTCCCACACACACTCTCACCCACACACCAATACATGTGCACAGTCTATCCACGCACACACACACACACGCCATCTCTCTCCATGTCTTATATAGCATGCTGTTCCCCAAAAAATATTAAAAAACATTTGCAGAGAGAAAACTGAATTTTGGTGATAAGCAACACAAAACCAAAACATTATTGTTAATAAAGCAGTCCCAGATTTCTTTTTTTTTTTTTGTTTGTTTTTTTTGTTTTTTTAGAAAATACAACACTTAGATCTTATAAAGGGAAAAACCCTTGGAGTGAGTTTACAAGTCTCCTGCGAACTAAGAATGAGAGAGCGAAAAAAAAACAAAGAAAAAAACAAACCCTACCCTTTCAATTAATCATCCCTTTTACAAAGTCCCCAAAGCATGTATGCATATGGCAACACTGATACAGCCTTCTGTGAGTAAAAATGAGGAAGCAGAAGAAAGAATTCCCGCTACCAAAGGGCTCAATCATCGCCAGTGGAGCGCTGTGCGTCAGAGAAGCTGGTGAAACCACACTGAAAGAGGGAGAAAAGCAGAGTTGTTATGAAGAGCCTGCAGAACGGCTGCATTTTCTTGTAAAAGAGGTGGGCAGTCACCGAGTCCAGAGGCCCGGTCAAGCTCTTGTGCCATTTGACCTTGACTGTCCACTTGAGCGGGATTACTTTAATGAAATAGCAACAGTGTGACAATCAGAGGACGTTTGAGTCTTCACTTGCTGGTAAAATGTCCACCTACTGCCCTGGTACTATGGTGACCGCTACCATTAAACATAGCCTAGCAAGGAAATACGTGTAGGACTGGCAATGTCTACAAATTCCTGCAGCCTCTTCATAATTGGACATTATGCAGCTTGACTAAATAACTGGCAAAGCTCTTTTCTCTACCATGCTTCAAAGCACACAATCTTATTCAACACCATCAAACAAAACCACCCTCACTAACAGATTGGAAGCAGGTAGGCAGACTGAGAAACTGTGGAAAGACATCATGCAGCAGCACTGTACTAATGCAAAGCAACCGCAGGGCTGTGAACAGGAACAGGCAGGCTAAGGCAGACAGCTAGAGCAGGTTCAAAACGCACATCCAATTCCCTCATCTCCAATTAGCACACACTCAAAGGCACAATCTGCAAAATCCTCTAATCAATTGTGTCTGAAACAGGGATCTTTGACCAATGCCTTTTTGAAGGATTTATACCCAAACTACAGTTTTCGGTACAACGACAGCTTTCGGTACAAAACAATTGCTATGCGTAGTGGAGCTATGTGCTTGAAGTCAGGTGCTGGGGAACATCTGGCGATAGCAGCTTCAGTCGGGCTGAGTTATCTCAGGGCTGTTTCAGATGAGCCAAGCTAAGCAAGGGAAAGCTGCTCAGTGTGCACTGCCGCTGGGTGTAAGGCCTGGAAGAGCCTTGTCTGATCAGTCGGACTCAAACATCTGAGGGGGGGGGGGGGGGGTTGGTGGCGCACATGCTCAGTTATCCCCTCTGCCTCTGCTGTGGTGATAAGATGATGTCATCGCCCTGATGACAAAGCAGACCACACAAAGTGGGGGTTTTATCATAATTACTCACAGTCCAATCTGACCGCAAAAACAGCATGTGGGTGTGTTTGCACAAGCACTCGCTGTAGTGACCTACTACTTGACAAACTGTGTGCTTGTGCGTAATGTGATGGCTGGCAAGTCGACATGGGCAAACTTGCATGATTTGGGTGCAATACTTGGGCTTGCAGGTGTGTATGAATTTTGGTGTGTGTGCTCTGCTTTTACCGGAGCCCATTTTTTTCCTTCAAATTACATTAAGTGCAGCATAATTGCTTGTATAATCAAATGTGAAAATGTACATTATGAAGCTACTTCAGCACATCGCGCGAGCATTTTAATCGTCGCTTCTTGAGGCAGTGCCAAGGTGAATTAGCTAAAGGGAAATGAAAAGCCCTGCACGCCGATTTGCGTACATCTCTCTTCCCCTGCACTGTGCGTTTTTTGGCCCGCCGGGCTCCCTCCAATCCTACTCCTGTTATAGCGTGGCTTTCTCTACACTGAGATAAAAAGACCTCACAATCATACATGGTCAAGACGGAGACGGCATTGTCACAAGCGTCGCATCCCCCTGACGCGAGCAGCCGGCCAAAAGCAGGCATTAGACAAGACGCCTGAGAGGCTGGGGGAAGGATAGACAGCCGGCAAGGAACCCACGGCGAGAAAGACAGAGAGGGAGAGAGAGAGGGAGAGAGAAGGGGGGGAGGGGGAAGAGAGAGAGAGGGTGGAGAGATACTGGAGCTCAGGCTGGTAATACGGATGAGATATGCATAATTAAAATACATGGCTAACGTGGGATTTGAGTTGGCACATGTTTGTGTGTGTGTGTGTGTGTGTATGTGTGTGTGTGTGTTTATGTGAAAAGGGGGAGGGTTGGATTTGGTTGAGTGTAAAGCAGAACAATGAGAATAATAGCACACAAGGATCGTGTCTAGAGCACTAGCGAGCCACTAGTTGATCAACTGAGAGTCCCAACTGCTACCTGCCTGCCTCTGTGTATAAGCCTGTCTGTCTGAGTGTGAGTGTGTGTGTGTGAGACTGCCTGTATGAGTGTATAAGCCTGTCTGTCTGAGTGTGTGTGTGTGTGCTTGTGCGTCTGTTTTTTTACTCTTAAGAACAACAGCCGTGTGTACGCTCACCCAAAGGCAGACACAAAACCAGTCAATAGGGGTTGGGTGAAGTCTTTGCTGGCCTGTCCTCTCCCCTCCGGCAGGCTGATATTTGTGTCGGCCCGGCGCTCACTTGCTCATGACAGGAGCCATTTCTCCTATTCTGCGCCGTCATAAAAAGTGCCCTTCACACGGGAATAGAGGAACATTTTCGAGCAGTGCCCCTCTACACCAGCTCATTTCAAAGGCGCACCCCCCCCCCCCTCCGATGGCAGCCACTTCTCCTCTTTCAGGACTCCTCAGGTTTATTTTGCTCCTCTTCTTCTTTTAATTCACTCGCTTTTATGGCAGCAAGCTCATTTCAATCTCAAAGCCAACATCTGTGGCGGCACAACCAGCTTTAAATGAGTGCCGTTAAGCCTGCATCGCTGGGGAGATAACAAAGGAACTCGGAAAGAGAGAGAGAGAGAGAGTGTGAGGAAAATGAGGAGTGATGACATACTTGCATCCAGAAAGGTGTCCAGAGGTGATTTGGAGAGGAGAATGGCGTCTGACAGAAAGATTGCATGCTTCCCACACAAATAGCACAAACTGACTAACTGCATTGATGTATCAGTTTTGTGGAGATATTCAGAGATAGACTAAAATATATCCGTCAAGCCCCAGTGCTTCTTTATTAGAATGAAGACCTTTAGTAGCCATCACGTCGCTCAAGGTTTTACACAAAATCCCATTCCAATCTTTTTATCAGATGTGTCAACCTCATAAGCTGTGTCAAATGGGTTCAGAACCCTACGTAAAAAAAAAACATACATTATGATGACCAGTCTAGACCTGGGTTTAGGACTTCCACGGAACGGCAAAAAGGCTCTAATTTACATATTTAGACAACTCATTTAATTTTTCTAAAGCAACCATGAATAATATCATCAGAAGCCCGTGTTAGTGTGTTGGCCATTTGGCTCTAAAACAAGGATTTCTCATAATGATGCATTTAGTGAGCATGTAAAAAAGATTCGTGCACACAGCAGCTAATCATGACCCCTTCCCCACAGCCAAAACACCAACCCCCCCCCCCCCGCACACACACACACACACACCAGTGCTACACAAAGGATGTTACAGATGAGTTTTTTCCCTCTTTTCCTAGAGAAGGGCAGTGCAGAGAGGGTAGAGATTGTTGTGTGTTTTTTAATGTGCTGCTTCCTTCCGCTCTAAGCATTTTATCCCCGTTTAATTGGCCTTTGAGATAGCGGCCTGATCAATTCTATGGCACGGCTCCCGACCGCGTGCTACTATTAGCCAACCTTTGAGGATGCGCTCCTCGGGGGGCTCGCAGTCAGCGCGGCCGGCTTTAATTCATCTAAAGGTTATTCAGATAGGCCGGGCAACAGATGCCCCTGAGAACTCAGTCTCCTTCTCCTCCTTCCGTTCGCCTCCCTTTCATTTATTTATTTCTTTGTTTTTTAAAACAATTTCTATCCCGTTCTCTCTGTTCTGGAGATTATTGAGGAGGCAATGAGATACACCCCCCCCCCCCAACAGTTTTTATCCTCTCCTCTCTTCCACATTTAAAAAAGGCAGCCTGCAGCTCTGTCGCCTCCTCACAAGTGCCCGAGTGGGTTGGAAGCCGAGCCCGGAGCATATGGTCGCTATCATGCATCACTTCCCCGCTCGTTCCTCACAACGCCGCTGAGCCGGGGACGTGACTGTGGCTCGCACGCGGCCAATAAAGTGCAGGCGATGACTGCAGTCTCTCAAGCTTATGACCCCCGTCCAGACCCGCGATGAGCTCTTAGTGGGATGCCCACGTCCTTTGAGCGTGACGCACGACAAGGGGATGGAATACATTTGCAAGTGCGAGCGCAAGCGATGGCCGTCCCCGGCTCGCCCACCTCAGACGTGATTAGGGGAGAAGAAAGGAGCTGCACGGCCCTTTGATGTGGGGCTCTCTGGCTCCTCATCACTCTTGCGCGGGGCTACGCGCAGCACTGCTGGCAGATGGAGGCACGCAGAGAGCCCGGACACTGAGAGCATCAATCAGCGCCGAGATGCCTCATATACCCCTTTCAGGTTTGCATTTGTAGAGCGTCCCCCTTCCCTCACACACACACACACACACACACACACCCTCTCTCTCTCTCTTTCTCTCCGTCTTCTCTTTCTCTATCTCACTCTCTCTTTTTTCTCTTACTTTCTTTCTCCCTACCCAGGGGTGGGTATGCAGTAGTGGGGCTATTAAGGGCCCGCAGACATCGATACGTGCCCTTCTGTGAGACAGGAACCATCATCTCCAGAAGAGGTATCCCTGAGAGGGGGGCTATCAAGAGAGCGGCACAGGGAAAATTACACCTTCATTAAGGACTGACCCTCCCAATCTCACCCCGGCCCCCTCGTCCTTATCGTCTCCTTGTAATCCCTCCCAAATGAAGCCGCATTTTTTTTTTCTTCTTCTTCTTTCTCTCATCGTTTCCAAACGCGGTTTAATGTAGCAGAAAAATGATGCTTAATAATCTATCAGAGATAGCAGGAGCAGGCCTCTGTAATGGGATGTCCACTGTACATAATCGTAGCATGCAAGCCCAGCTATGATTCATTCGCGGTTCACAGAAGAAATTAGCCATTGCTGATACGCCTGGTACTTCTGCACCCCTCATTATCTTTTCTTTTTTTTCATTCTTTGTCCTTTTTTTATTTCCTTCTTTTTTATTCCCTTTTGGTCTTTTTCTTTTACAAATGTTTTTTGAATGTCTTCACGGTTCTTCTTAGTTTTCCTGTGAGTCATTATAGGTTTTCTTCCACATTTTAGCGATATATTTCATATGTGTGTGTGCATGCATGCACGTGTGTGCGTGTGTGGAGTATTCTATGCATATGAGATTGATGTGTCAACAAGCCTCCAGAGAGTGACCAGTGTCCTATTCATCGAGGAGAGTGAATGCTAATGCTGGTAGTGACCTATGGACGAGGTGTGACCTTGGCAGAGGCTGCCTGTCTATCTAACGCTGCTGAAATCAGGCCGACTCACACAGGAAGAAATCTTATTAGCAACAACACCCGGAGGATAGCATGACTGCATTTACCAACCAGTGATTTAGACGGGTTAAAAAAAAAAGCATACATGATGCTTCACCTGCCAGACCCCTTGTGAAAGACACTCTCTCTATCTCTCTTGGTGGTCAGGAGGGGTGTCACCAGACATGCCAGCAGAGCAGAAAAAATAAATAATTGCCTGCGGAAAACGCTGTCCTCTGAAAGCCGACTGGCCTGTTCACTGTCTCGCTCCTCTCCTACCCTCTCTTTGTGAAATGTCACTGGCTGTCATTTTTATAATTCGATTTATGCCTTGTCAGAAAATCTACTTACACCCGGTACGCAGCAAAAGTCAAAAGCCACGCAGGAGTCACAAGAGGTTAAACTGATCATTGTACATATTCTCCCCACAATTTTCTTTAATGACACTCTCCTTCCAAAGAACAAGGAAAGTGGAAATGGAATTTCAATAAATCTGTCTCCACCTCACCCACAAACCCCTACCCACCACACACCACCCTTTATATGGTCTTCAACCATTTTGCCATTATGAAATTTTCCTGGAAGTACTGTATATATATATATACATATATATATAT
The DNA here is from genome assembly GCA_017657215.1 of Limnothrissa miodon. Classification (NCBI taxonomy): domain Eukaryota; kingdom Metazoa; phylum Chordata; class Actinopteri; order Clupeiformes; family Clupeidae; genus Limnothrissa; species Limnothrissa miodon. The sequence goes on from JAGFZM010001616.1 coordinate 15,775, forward strand.
ATATATATGTGTGTGTGTGTGTGTGTGTGTGTGTGTGTGTATGTGTGTCTGCTTTTTTTCACCTCCCATCTCTGTGACATTCCCTTTTTTCCCAGCTTGAGCGTCTGAATGTGTGTCCCTTGTCAACCTTGCGGCGGCTGACTGACGTGGCCTTGGCAGAGGTGTTTTAAGCTGTAAATGAAGCTCTTCCTGCCGTGTGATAAGAAGTGCCACTCATCATAATGAAACGCTACAACCCCCTTCCCTCCCACTCACCACTCCCAGTCTCACCGCAAAAAAATATATATATATTTATGGAAAAAATAAATAAAATAAACCCACAGAAAAGAAGAGAGCATTCACGCTGAGGAAAAACAAAACAAACTCCAAAGTCATTTTGTTTTCTTTTTGCATTGACACAAAATGCCCTGGGGAGTCAACAGTCTTCAAGTGGAACTCACTAAAGGAAAGACTATTTCCACTGATATTTCATTTGATCGTCCACCAAAAAAGGCTAGCATCCCCACTGATGGCCCTAGTCAAGAGCATGCCTATCAGTAGCCCACAGCGGAGAGAGAGAGAGAGTGAGAGAGAGAGAGAGAGAGAGAAAGAGAGAGAGAGAGAGAGAGAGAGAGAGAGAGAGAGAGAGAGAGAGAGAGAGAGAGAGAGAGAGAGAGAGAGAGAGAGAGAGAGTGAGAGACCATCTGCATGGTGGCGATGCTCCTTCGGTCCTCTCCATGCTCCAATCAGTCCCCAGTGCACTCCTTCCACGCCGGCCTGCACCAGCCACTTGATTTGCAGCCTAGCACGTGCTGATTTGATGCACTCTCCATTTGATCACACTGCCTGGCCATTCAAATCAAGAGCCCCTAAGGGGACACAGAAATTATCATGATGTGGAAAAGGCAATGGCTCTCCCATTGCGACTGTGTGTGTTTATGTGTTTTTTTAGTGTGTGTGTGTGTGTGTGTGTGTGTGTGTGTGTGTGTGGACAAGGTCAGCAGGGGGTGACAAATCTAGAAAGTTTCGACTGAATATATATTCTGTCCGTCATGGTCATGGAAGCGCGCACAACTTTCCCCAAATCTACAAACGGCAGAGACACCTTAATCCCGGCCCCCTGATGTTAAGTGGAGGAGAGTGGGGGGAAAAGAGGTGGGGGGAAGAAAAGGGAACGTCACAAAAGTGCCACCAGATTTTTCCAGGGCGGACTCGAGTCGAATGGATTTCACTCGGAAAGGCCTCACGGGGGGATTTGTGGACCTTGCCCTCACAATCCCCATCCCCCTCCCCCTCCTCCCCTCCATCCAGTACAAAGAGAGGCGAGGGCCTTTCAAGAACAAGCACAGCTACAGGTGTCAGTATCCTGGGGTGCCAAGCAAAAGGCAGAAGGCTATGGAGCGGGCCAGATTTTTAGATAACGCAAACCCAGTGAAGTTTTTTTTTTTTTTTTACAGTCCTCCATCCAGCCAGGTAAACAGTGGGGGAGGGGGGGGCTTCTGATGCATCATATCACCACAGCGGCAAAGCAAAAACACGCACACACAGAATCGTTAAACTAAGGCTGCTTGGATTGCCCCCTTTTTCCCCTGTCTTTCTCTTCCCTCGTTTATCTCGGTTCAACCTTGCGCGCCTCGCTTCCCTTCATCTGTGACACGCGAGACAAGAGTCCCCCAACCGGTGGCTTATCCACTTGGTCTCTGCACCCGCCACCTTCATATCTCTAATACCTGCAATTGATCCACCTGCACTTGATCCGTCGGATGCATTCAGAAGCAGCCTGTTGCTCCCATGCTGGGCCGGAGGGCTCCTTTAATTTCAGTCACAAATGGAGGTCTGGTGCTGCTGAGCTCTGGGGCGTTGGCTGGTTGGAGCATGCTGAATGTGTGTGTGACATGTGCAAGAAGATGGTGTGTGTGTGTGTGTGTGTGTGTGTGTGTGTGTGTGTGTGTATGATGTGTGTGAGAAGACTGGATGTGCTTAAAGGCTTTCTTTTTAATGAGAGTGTGTCATGGAGGACAGTTTAGCAGTGTGCACAGTGACACTGACGTCCATTAGGGGGTTAAGGACAGAGCCTTGTATTTCAGGCTTCTGGTTATAGGTCAAACTCCCTCTTAATCACTCTGTCTCTCTTTTTCAAACAACCTCCCACCCACCCATCACACACACACACACACACACAGAGACACACACACACACTCTCTTACGCACATACACATACCAGATTTTTTTTCCAATACACTTTCATACAAAAGGCCATGTTCCCTGCAAGGAGAGCATGACAGAAAAGAATGAAAAGACAAAGGATAGAAAAATAAGGCAAAGAGGTCTGAGTAACACCCCCACTCCTCTCTCTATTCAACCCACCGCCACCCATTTTCTCCCCACTGTCTCTTTCACTCGCTCTCTCATTCCGCTCTCTTATCAGAGCTCTATGCTAACGAGGCCCTTCATTAATGGCGCTCGCAGTTGTTCGGATTCGGTCGCCATGGCTACTCGGGCGGCATCACCGCTCACAGGGGTCCGTCTCTGTCAGCTTTAAAGTGACAAGTGTTCCAGACAGCAGTGGGGGCCCCCTGTGCGACTGCCCCAGCCTAGAGGCAACAGATCAGGCCACTCCACCAGCCTCCCTTCCAAACCACCAGGGACAAACAACTGTCATGGGCTGATGTGTCTTAACATTACAGCTTTTTCTCCCCATTGTGATGTGCTATTTACAACGTGATAACATTATTTTCTGATAGCCCCACACACGTATACTCCACACTCCACTTTGACTGTGCATTACTTTCTGTGTCATTCATTACCCCTTAACATATTTATAGTACCTGAGAAGGCAGAAATATGCACATAGGACCATGTTGTGGGTGGTCTGATATCCCAGAACATAAGGATTTCACTAATATTATTTGACAGTCACACACTGGTAGTGAATTTCCAATTTTCCCCTAAACAACACCATCATGTAGCAGCCCTAAATGCTAACCCAGAAACCAGCCAATAACCATGTTATTCACACAAAAAAATGAGCATATTATATTCTTTTCTCCATTTCTGTGCTGCACTCTGACATTTTCTCCTGTCACATTTTGACGCCTCATTCATCACACTGGGCCAAATGAGACACTGAGCGCGCGAATATTCCAACCGGTGAATGAATGAACGAAAGAAGGATTGAACGTGCAAAATGAATGGATGAGAAAAGAAACAATGTATGGCATTTGGAGCTTCGCAAAACAGGCGGGCTTGCGGCGTGGCGAGCGCCCGGCGAGGTCGGAATCTGAATCGGAGGTATTTTCAGGGTATTCAGGGTATTGTTTATTTTCTCCCTCATTGAAAGTGACACTCAGAGAGAGGCCCTGGTAAATACGATGAAGACAATTTCATAGGTACAGAGAGGGTGATTATTCACCCCCTGCGCTAGAGCGAGAGAGAGACGCCGATGCTGCCTCCGTCGCCGCCGCACACAAAACAAACACACCTAATGTATGCTCGCCGAGTAAACACAGGCACGAAAGAAAGAGGGGGAAGAAAACAAGCATTGTCTGCCTGCCACTGTTCTCCACACTTCCATCAAGCAGCCATGGGAATCAGTTAGCCAGCTGATTAATTGACACGGCGTTACTGGTGTGTGCGTGTGTGCTGTAGCCGTGTGTCCGTCGGCAGGCCTGAGCTGATGGATACACAGACCTATACATTCCCACACACGAGAGAGAGAATGTAAGCGCAGAGCAAACACACAGAGAGCCTCTACACACTGAAATGGGCACATTCTGCCCATTCAGCTGCAAATCTCAGATAGCCCTATTCATGTTTTTTTTTTTTTAAGCATATTTTTTTTGGGGGGGGTTTGCCTTTATTGACAGGACAGTGGAGAGAGGCAGGAAGTGAATGGGAGAGAGAGCAGGGATGGGATCCAGAAAGGACCACAGGGCGGGAATCGAACCCAGGTCCGGCGTACGGTGCTGGTGCCCCAGCCAGTTGCGCCACAGCTATTCATGTTTAAACTCTTAACTCGCGCCACTCTTCTTCTGTACACACACACGCTTACACTTGTAGGCTTTTCTATGACTGTGCTGGGCAAATAAATATTCCATGCAATTAAAAGAGTGATTTTCTCAGCATGGCCAAATAAACAGGCGGAGTGAGTGAGCCAGCGACACCAGCAATCAGCTCCCCACTCGTCTCATCAGCTCAGGCCTGCCCACTGACAGCGTGCAGACACACACACACACACACACACACCACTTTACTGCATGTCTGCATATAGAGCCACTCAGGAGGTCCCACACTCTTCCTCCCCTCTATGAGATTGATCACGAGGGTGAGCGTGATCTATTCCTCCCATTAGCTCTATTTTTACACTACCGGCCCTATGACTGCATGAGGATGAGAGGATGAGAGAGAGAGAGAGAGAGAGAGAGAGAGAGAGAGAGAGAGAGAGAGA
>JAGFZM010001616.1:25200-51924 GCA_017657215.1 Limnothrissa miodon
ACACACACACACACACACACACACACACAGATGCAGACGGTGGACAAATGACCTGGCTTAATTAGCAGCGACTCATCCTCATCCAGGTATGAAGCAGTGGAGCTGGTGGGAAGCCAAGTCTGGGGAAGGGGTGTGTAAATGTGTGTGTGTGTGTGTGTGTGTGGGCAGGGTGGGTGCCGGGTGTTATCAGTAAGGGTACTCACCCTCTGAAGCAGCTGGTTATTACCACTGTTTTATTATTTATCAAAACCATTTCCACATCAAACGCATCCGGACCCCTCTGCAGCAGCTGGCCGCTGGAGCGCTCCACCGACCACCCACCCACTCACGCATCCACCCACCCACCCACCCACTCCACTCTTCCTGCTAGACCACCACACACACACACACACACACACACACACATTCTCCCCCGATGTCATGCTATCCCATGCCTACCACACACACACAAACACATTCTCCCCTGATGCCATGCCATCCCCCCACACACACAAACACAAAAACACAAACCAACACACACACACAGACACACACCCATCATCTAATCATCTGGGACTCTGGCAAAGCCATTGCCAATAGGCTGCAGGCGACGGCAGGCCGATCTGGCCAATCAGCAAGGGAAAGGACATTTGTGCTCAGGCCAATCTCCGCCAACAAAAGGTCACGAGTGTCAATCACGGGCGGGTTACTCATGTGGGAGATTGCCAAAGTTGATTGTGGATTGCCTTTTCGCCCGATAAATATGCAGCGGCGAAGGGCTGACTGAGGCCAACTGGGACATGAGTAATGCATGCCATATTACGGCTGGCTTCACTTAAATAACGGCTGTTTCGGGATCAGTTTTGCTCAAGTCGGAACTTGCGTTTACATTACGCCCGACACTTTCATCCCGAAGCACGCCGCGCCGAGCGCATGTATATTTATGAGGCCACGGCGCGCTACCTGTCAATTGGAGCCCCCGTTTTTGCGATCATCCTGACCAGTGATCTGGCGGCTTTACGCTAAGTTCTTCCAGGTAATCCCAGCCGCTTGTGAGTTTATGTGCTCCTGATTCCTGGTGCTCTGGTGTGCGGGTGTGTGTAAGTGTGTGTGTGTGCGTGTGTGTGTGTGTGTGTGTCAGTCAGACTGAGGGAGTGAGGGAGCCGAGTGTACTCCTTCAGCAGCAGCAGCGGCGCGGAGAGCTGCATGCGCGCTCGCTCCCCTGCCACAGCTCCAGCAGTGGCGGCTGCCACGCCGCAAAACACACAGTTGACAGGAGCGCAGCAGCGGCGAAAAAACAAAAAACACGTTTGATGAATTGATTTTTAATGGAAGATTCTCGGATGACTTCTCAATAAGAACTGCTGTTCTCTCTCTCTTTCTCTTTCTCTCTTTCTCTCTATTACTCCCTCCCCCCCCCCCACCAAAAAAAAAAGTCCTGTCACAGCCCAACTTGTTGGAGGGGCACACTGCTGAAACACTTGTTTTGGGAAATCTCTGTGCTGTTGGCTAAGCACCTCGTCTGCTTAATGATAATTACGACATTATACATTTATCAGACACGCTGTGGCTGTCGCTCCGAGGCCTGCTTCTGCTGTGTGCACATATATGTGTGTGTGTGTGTGTGTGAGAGAGAGAGAGAAACAAAGCGAGAGAAAGAGAGAGAGAGAGAGAGAGAGAGAGAGTGTGTGTGTGTGTGTGTGTGTGTGTGTGCGTGTGTGTGTGAGTGAGAGACAGAGAGTGAGAGAGAAAGAGAGAGAAATAAATATTCTCCATTGAATAAATCGGAATTTTCCAAACTAACGATTGTTGTTTTTCTACTGTGCTTGTCAGCGTGTCATTCAAAGCATCTGTGGTCTGTGCTGAGGAAATCAAACAAAGGGACAGATTTCACTTCTAACCAGCCACACATCAAAGTGAGAGAGGGGGGAACGAAATATTGTGGGTTTGTCATTCTTATTATTATTATTGCAACAGTCGGAATGAAAAGCATTTTGTTAGTGCACACACACACACACACACACACACAACTTTGATGGGTGTTCCTCTGTGCAGTCATGTTCCTGACACAGCACACTGCTGACACTGACGCCAGCCTCAGAATAAAACCCATCTACGCCGGCATGAAAGGAAATCATAGTTCTCGTCCTCCTCCTCCTCCTCTCCTACTGTAGTGCTGTGGGGTGCTGTGCTGTGCTGCGGGTGAGCGCTTGTCATGTTTCTCCTCCGTGAGCACACTTGCACTTAGGGCCCCCCACTGAGCTTAACCTCCAGAATAGAGGGGTGACGTGGGAGGGGGGCCGCCGTGAATCCTGATGCGGAGCGGAGCAGGGAAGAGAGGCACAGGGTCGAAATAGATGGATTACCATACACACGCGCACACACACACACACTGCCGTTTCTCATGTTTGTGGCCCTATGGCACTCTGGCAGGCTTCTGAGCTCTCCTGACGATGCTGAGTGACCTGCAGAGATGTGTGTACATTAAAAGGTCATCAGGTGAATTCCCGCTACGATGAGGGTAGCACTAGATTGCTTCACACAAACACACTCATACCAACACACACACACACACACACACACACACACACACACACACACAGATATAAACACACACACTCACAGGTGTTGGAACCGTGCAAAGCTGCATTAATGAGACAGCAGCGGACAGCAGCCTGCCGGCTTGTGTGTGAGTGTTAGTGTGTGGAGAATAAGGAAGCGAGTGGAAAAGAGAGAGAGAGAGAGAGAGAGAGAGAGAGAGAGAGAGAGAGAAGAGGCTAGCCAGAGAGAAGAGCTATGAAGAGCACAAGCCACTGCAGAACAGAGGGAGAGAGAAAGAGAGTGAGATAGAGGCCCTTCAGGCACAAGAGACTGCAAAATCCACACCCAACTCGCCTGGCAAATTTGTGTAACCCCCCCCCCCCCCCACTCCCACCCCACGGCTGGACGGAGAGGAGAGGAGAGGATGCCGTGGCGGTGGCCTCTCACCCCAGCCATCTGGCTGAGCTGAGGCTGGAGCCGAAAGCACAGCAGCGAAAGGTCAAGCCTGCAACCCCCCCCGCCCCCCGCCGCACCCCTCCCACCCCTGACGGCCACAGCCCAAACGGCTCTCGTTATCAGACACCAACCTGCGCCAATGTGTGGCTACAGTCTGGACATTAGTGCAGACCTCAGCACTCACAGAGGGCACAGCCAACAGGGATGGGGAGGAGAGGGGGAGGAGGAGGAGGAGGAGGAGGAAAAGAGGAGAGTGGTAGAAAGCGAGTGAGATGCTATTTCACTGCTCTTTTCAGGTTTAAAACAGTAGATCTATGGTAAGGAGGAATAGAAAAAGGAACTGGTCAGACACTAAACCAAAAAGGCAAGATGGTAACAAACGGAATCAGGAACAGACTCAAAACATTTAGACAGAGAGAAAAATGAACAGCTATGCACCCTCTCTCTCTTTTTCTCTGTCTCTTTTTTGTCTTTCTGTCTTTGCTTCTCTTCTCTTCCTCTCTCTCTCTCTTTCTCTCTCTGTCAGACAGAGGAGTGTGGGCTGGGTGGCGTGGCTAGAAGCGACCTGCTCCTGTCTGGGCCCCTGCGGCCACGGCTCTCTCATTTAGAATGACGGAACACATTATTTCCTCTGCCATCCTGATTAGCTGCTGCTAAAAGGACCCCCAATTAGATGAGGATGGGGGGGCAGGACACACACACGCACACACACACATGCCATTATCTAGGCATGATATGTAAATGACATTCCTCCCTCGCTTGCTCTCCAGCAAAAGAAAGGTAATACTCAGCCCAGCAATGAAGGTGACTGAAAAGAGAAAGGAGGAGAGAGGGGGAGAGAGAGAGAGAGAGAGAGAGAGAGAAAGAGAGAGAAGGATGATATTAAAAACCTAATGTGGGCCCAGCCGTGAGGGTGACGCGGGGAAAGGTTAAGGTATATCTAATTGCCTTTTGCACAGGGATCACCATCGGCAGCCAGCGCCGCTAGCCCGGTGTGGATCCAGCGGCCCATTACACTAGACAAACGCCCGGCGCCTCCCTGCACTCCTGCCGGGGACCTCGGGGTGGATCAGCAGCGCTTATATTGTTTACACTGACCGCTGCGATTATAGCTAGTTGGTCTCGCGGATACACTTGTCAGCAGAAAGGGGATAATGCCACGAGTGAGAGTAAATGACATAGAGAGAGAGAGAGAAAGAGAGAGAGAGAAGAGGAGATGTGGAGAGAGAGAGAAAGAGAGTGAAAGATGCTGAGGGCATGCTTTTCAACAGGATAAAGAATCCAATTTAAAGATTAGGCTAGGTTGAGACACACACGAAAAAAAAAAAAAAAAAACAGCATTATGTTTTTCCTCCTTTTTTGTCAGCAACGCAGCAGGTGTCCTGTTGTTGTGTACTGAGGGTTTGCATCTCCCAGAGGACCACTCAGCCCTGGCACATGTCTAGAGATGAGAGGCAGTCCCTCTCCTTTCAGCACGCCATGCATACATTACTTGCGAGAAATTTGAGGGCTGATGCAAGCTAAGCTAAGCTAACAATCGCAGGTTTGGATTCTGAGGCACTCACTATGGGGCGGGCTGCTCACCTTGCTCCCACCTTGCTCTAGTCTCCAATACCTGTGCTTGGCACACATCCTGCACTCTGCCTCTATGTCTTACTCTCCCCACCCCCCGCAGGCTCTTAGTAAAGCCTGTCATCAGTGTTCGGTTCCCTTTGCGTTTGTTTCCCCCTGCGAGCAGACAGCCTGTGAAAAACACGGTTTGAACTGCGAGTTCAACCACGCAAAGGAAAACGAAATAAACTGAGTTCCTTGCCTTAAAGTTTTTTTTTTTATACTGCAAAACTGTGTGTAAACACAGCACTGCAAGATCATGTCCACCACAGCGTAGCTGAGCAGACGCCATGATGACATTTGAAAGTGTAAATCTCTACGTGTGTGTGTGTGTCATTAAGATTCCCATTCTGCTTCATTAAAGCAGAGAGTATCACTTGTGTGAGCATAATGCACCGATAGGGTGTCAGTGTGAGCTAGAGGCTAACTTCTCCAGTGCTCTAATATCGTGTCTTGATAGCTTGGACAGCCAAGAACACACTCATTCATGCCAATAAAACACATGTCATTTGATTTCAGTCAGCAGGAGTGTGGGAGGAGTAACCATAGACAACTAGAGAGAGAAAGAGGGGGGGGGGGGGGGGACGAGAGAGAGGGAGAGAAAAGGAGGAGTGGAGGGTAAGATTGGAGCGTGTGTGCCGAGAGAAAAACAGAGAAAAACACACATCGCTCCGCCACTCCTGAGACGCAATCACTCTCCAGCTGGCAGCGGTCTCAGAGGACACGTCATTACCCTGCAATCACTTCATCCCAACTCCCTTGCTCTCTCCAACTTCTTTCTTTCTCTCTCTCTCTCTCTCTCTCTCCCCTCCTCTCTTTCTCTGTGTGTGTGCGTGCGCCTTTTCTTTCGTGCTCGTTATAATCACACCGTAATCAGTGCGCTCGGCAGACGTGACAATAGTCTGTCTGTATTTAGGTCTTGCTTACTGTTTTCAAACACATATTTGTCACAATCAACGGCACAAAAAAAAAGAATGCCAAAGTCTTGTTGTACTTCCAGCTTAAGTAATCAGTGACGTGTAGGCAGGTGAGGCGCAAACCTAGGGATCGCTCGGCGACAACCCTCCACTGAGACGCTAACAGTCTCCTCGGGTTAGACGATGGCCCGCGGGACGAGACGCGAGCCCCTGCCATGTAATAGGCAGTCGTATCAAGTGCGGACGGAGAATCAATCCAAATGTGAGCCTGGCCGACTGCAGATGAGATATAGGACACCAAAGGTCAGAGCGCCGGGGCATCGTGACATCACAGCCTGTGCTGTCGCATCCACTGACGCTAGTTATCACTTAGACTTCCTTGCAATGCACCTCCAGCAGACATACGCACACCCACACACATAGAGATAGTGTGTATACACACAAACACATATACAGACATAAAGGGCTTTGATGACATAGTCTGAGTCCTTGCAGGAGACCAGCTTATACAGTACACATACACACACACACATTTTCTTCGCACATCTCCCTATTCTTCCACTCTCTTTGCATTTCTCATTCTCTTTAACTTGCACGTTGCTCCCTCTCTAGTGTCTTGCTGTCTTGCTGTTATTTACTTAAATAACAGCAAGATCTCCTTATTGTGCCTTATTTTGTTATCGTCAAATAGAATACATTTCTGCTCCCCTTTTCCTGACATGGCCTTGATGTTAACATCATTATCATTCTCATTGCTAAACCAATGTAGCATTTAACAAAGGAAAAACAAAACATTCCCGAATATCAACAAATTAACAGCTCACTCTTTGAAGGCTTTGGCTGGACACATTTCGGTGGGTAGAAACAGTCACTCTCTCTCTCGCTCTATCTCTCGCTTTTTATTTCACTCTCTCTCTCTTTCTCCATCTCTCTCTCTCTCTCTATCGAGTCCCCCCCCTTAGATGTGGCATGTGCCGATTTCCCCAGTTCAAAGCACAACACTTCAAACTCAATTGAAATATTGCCATTGATTTCATCATTTCATTCAACATTAGCCAGCGCTAAAACATTTACACACACCCAATCCCAACACCGGCACAGGAGGACAAGGGGGCTGAAGCTCACATTTCCGAGCTCAGACTACTGGAGCAATATGGACAAAAGAGTGCACACACACACACACACACACACACACACACTCACTCACTCTTCTGGTCTGCCTGTACGTCCAATGGATAGGTCAAGGATAGTTTGGAGGCTTCATCAAGCGTTTTCTCATTGAGTGTATATATAGCCAATGGCGTCTCTGGCTCGGCAAAGGAAGTGATCTGTTATAACTAGCAATCCTTGCCACCAGTTTCATGGGTGTAGATAATGGGAATGCTGTTCTAGTTCTCCAGTATCTCTCCAGTTCTCCTTTGTCCACATGTGTGTGTATACACTGTATATATACATATATAAGAGAGAGAGAGAGGGTGACAAAGAAATAAAGAGAGAGAGTGCACATATCCACACTCTAATTTGCCCATAGTGCACACACACAGGTGTAAGCTGTGGTCTGTAAAATGTCAACAGGCAATTAACCTATGATGAGGGGCTCGGCCAGAGGAAATACAGAGCAACTAGCAGGAGACCACGCAACATGTCATAAACCACACGCGCACACACACGCACACACACACAGCTTCTGTGGGCATCGAGACCTGCACAGAGGGAGAAAGGCACAAGAAACACATTTGTGGGTCTGCCGAGAGTCGGAGTGTGAAGAACAGGAAAGGTGAGAAGGAGTGTGTGATAGGGGGACGGGTGGAGGGAAAGATAAAGTGGGCAGGACAATGAAAGAACAAAAGAAAGAAACTGGGAGGAGGGTGGGGAAGGAAGGAATAAAAAGACAGAACAGGATGAAAAAAAGAGAGTCCACTAAAAGAAGAGAGAGAAAATAAAAAAGAGGGGCTTAGTGTTGTGCAGTGTGACACTGCTGTGGGCCCCACACACTCCAGAGACTAGAGGAGAGAAGGAATAAAAGAGGAGAGAAAGGGAGAGGAAGAGAGAGGTGACAGGGAGGAAGGGAGGAGCAGAATTCTCTGAGGCCCCTACAACAATCCGGCCTCCCCCTGCGTGAACTTCAGGCTGCAGGACCACACTTTGACACACAATGCCCCCGAGATGGGGAGGTGTGTGTGTGCGTGTGTGTGCATGTGTGTGTGCGTGTGTGTGGTTTTGGAAGATGGGAGTGCGGATAGCCCCAGGGGGGTTGGTGGAGGCTTTGGCAGGTAGAGAGGGGTCCGTTTGAAAAACACAATTCTCCCTGTTTCATTGAGCCCAAATGCCAGACGGAGGCAGAGGGGCACAGGGCCACAGCTGACTTTGGGTGGAGGAGGTGGTGGAGGAGGAGGAGGAGGAGGGGAAGAAGAGATACCAGTTCAGAGGACGGGGTAAGGGGCGGGGGGGGGGGGGGAGGGGGGGGGGGGGGGGGGGGGTGGGGACTGGTGTGAGAATGTGAGTGAGAGAGAGAGAGTGTGTGTGTGTGTGTGAAATGAAGGAAGACAGGCTAGGGAAAGGGGAGAGATGGAAAGAGTCAAAGAGAGACAAAGAGACTGAGAGTGAGTGAAAGAGAGAAAGAGAGTAAGAGAGAGAGAGAGAGAGAGAATATCTTTCAGCGGTTGTTTCATCAGTCACCTCGGGAGGGCCCGTGCTGAAGGACACTGCTGAATGCTCCAAATTACTGTGAAGAGCAGCAAGGAGACAGACCACAACGGCTGGAGGACTAACACACACACACACACACACACACGCATGCATGCACACACATACACACATACGCACGCGCGCTTGCTCGCAAATTCACAAAGGCATACAAACAAACGCAAACACACACACACACACACACACACACACATTATCCACCTCTCTTCTGCTCTCCCTCATTCTCCTGCTTCAGCCTTGCTGTCCCTTTCTCTTCCCGTTCTCGTTCATTCCCAATCATGGCTGGCCACGCATGGCCATATTCCTTGTAGGTATTGTCCTCTCCACCACCGCTCCTGCTCTAATGCGTGCTTTATTTCTGCCTTATATCCCTGTCACTTCCCCCCCGCGGCGCGCTCCTTTTAGCAAGACCCTTGGCCGCTCCACCGGCGTTCCTTCCCCCATACATCACAATAATCAATCGGATTAGAAAAAACTCCGGCCCGGAGACAATGGCTAAGAGACAGCGCGAAGGAGAGGAGAATCCATGTTTCTCTCCCCGTCCGACTCCCCTGAATAAGCCAGGGCGTCTCTCTGTTCCTGGCCGGCTGGAAATAAAAAAACTCTTTTGGGCCCATTCAAATGCTATCTGCAAAAAGAGCACCTTCTCAGTTTACAATGGCCGCCCGCGTGCCAGTCAAAGCGGGAGGACGGCCGACACAATCAGTGGCAGGCCATTAAAAAGGCTGACCTCCAGGACCTGATTTCTGCCGCCTGCCGCCGCGCTCAAACACACTGGAGAATTCCCCCCGCATGCACACACACCCACACACACACACACAAAAGAGCCACTGCAAGGCCACACAATGACAAGCGCGCATATTCCAAATGCCAAATATAACAAAGTGAAATCCAACCGCAAGATGAGGACGCTCGATTGTGGCAATGCCATTGTTGAGGTTAGAGAGAGAGAGGGTGACAGAGCGAAAGAGAGAGAGACAGAGGAAGGGAGAGTGAGAGATGATGAGGGGTTGTGAGTTTGTGTGTGTGTTTGTGTGTGTGTGAGTGTGTGTGTGTGTGCATGTGTGTGTGTGTGTGTGTGTGTGGAGGAGGGGGTTGGGGGTGAATGTGTTGGGTGGCTGAGGATTCCTGCAACTGGCACTCATTTGTTCTTGCTTTATTGTTCCCACTGGATGTTTACCAGCTTATTCGTAATGGTGGCATCATTTCCAACCCCGACCTCGGCGGCGCTCCTCCAAACATGCACAATGGTCCTCAGGAAACAATAGCTGCCTAAAGGACTCAAACTATGCACAGACACACACACAGGCACACTCAACCCCACTGGAACAAGCACATGAACCCAATGAGTCCGTATAAAGCTAAAAGCTATATAAAAAAAACTCAACATTTGTACAACCTAGTCCCATTTTTAAGACTCAATATTCTGGACAATTCTATGTTGATATATAATTTCACATTTAACTGTGATTTATATGTTATGTGCGGAATTGGAGCCATAAATATTCACAGGTACCTGCACAAGCACCGCTCACTTCCTCATTTTAGACCAGATGGCTTCACACCAAACAGGAGGGCCAGTGGAGTTCAGGTGAACTGTTCGCACACACACACGCTGCCTCAAATCAGTGCAGAGCTTCACTAAAATGCTTAACAGCAAAAACCAGCATGAAAGCATCGCTCTGATTCCACAGGACCACCAGTCACACAAACATGAGCATGGGCCTGTGTTTGTGCTTATGAGAACTTTTGAATGATGTCATCTCAACAGTGAAGATGAGTGCAATAGCGTGCCCAAACTCATGAGCTCTTTGGCATTGCACACTAAGGTTGTATGAGCAGTAGTTAGGAAGGGCTCCAAGTGCCTTAGTTAAGAGAGAGGAGGATAGCACAGCCCTCTCCTGATTAACGGCTCTGATCCATCTTGTGTGTGTGTGTGTGTGTGTGTGTGTGTGCGTGCATTTGAAAGAGTGTAGAAAAGGCAGCCTATGGCTAGAAATGTCCCCTACCTAGAGAGTGTGTAGTGTGTGTGTGTGTGTGTGTGTGTGTGTGTAGTGTAGTGTGTGTGTGTGTGTGTGTGTGTGTCTGTCTGTCTGTGTTTAGGCATCATGCCTTAATCAGATCTATATGTATGAGTCAATTTAAAGAGTATTATCATGGATGGATGAAATGTAACTATCCCCTTAATGTTTTACTAATGTGTTACTACATTAGCATGCTAGCTACCTGTGTGTCATTACTGGGATGTTGCTAATAATCAGTGTGCAAACAATTAGCCCACACAGCAAACTCTTACTGCATAGCCTATAGCCTTGAATGGGAAAGTCTCCAGTAAAGAGGTTGTGTTGGGCTATGAGGCTTTTTCTTCCTGTCTTACATTCTCCATCTTGCTCTCACTCTCTAAAATGCAAACGTAGACAAGCATAATGCTTGAGCGCACACACACACAAACACACAACCATATTTTCCTTCCTCCCTGCCCCATTCGCATATCCTCTTCTAATTTCTCTTTCCCTCTCTTTCGATAGCATTTCTCCAGGCTTCTCTCTCTCTCTCTCTCATGTCTGCCTTTGGAAAGTCCTCTGCTTTAGAGAGCGGGCAGATGAATGGAGAGATGAGGGGGCGGATAAAAGCCAGCGCTCCTCCAGTCCTCCACTCCCACTATCACTGCTGTTATCAGACCACACAGGCCCGGCCCTGCCTGTGGAACACTTTCCACTGGCTAACTAAATGTCTCGCCAGATTACCATCAGTGCCTTTACTGGGGGCCAGTGCCCCTCTGGGCCGCTTTAACCAATTAGTGGCGCAGGCAGAGGGTGGAAATATATAAATACTATAACTAGATGGACGGATAGATAGATAGATAGAGAGATAAAGAGAGGGGACAAGAAAGAGAAACACAGAGAGAGAGAGAGAGAGAGAGAGAGATAGATAGAGAGAGAGGTGGAAAGCCTCAACAGACAATAAGAAAAAGGCAAATGGACAGAGTTATAAAGTGTACTGCTCGAGGGGTCTCCACCGTGCAGCCAATCATCTGAAGCGCTGCATACTGCCTGGGATGCCACGGCGTGCTCCGTGACTGCTTCCGACTGAGCCAGTGGCCAAATAGACGCAGAGTGGCCGCGCTCCACGCCGAAGATGGAAAATGTTGAGATAATTGAATGGGGAAGAATGGGGCAGCTTCGCAGATGGGCTACGGGGCATTTGTAGGGCAAGGGCTG
This sequence comes from Limnothrissa miodon, assembly GCA_017657215.1. Lineage (NCBI taxonomy): Eukaryota > Metazoa > Chordata > Actinopteri > Clupeiformes > Clupeidae > Limnothrissa > Limnothrissa miodon. Next base: position 36,632 of record JAGFZM010001616.1, read on the forward strand.
ACCTTCACATTGTGCTAGTGGTGGTGGTGTTAGTGGTGGAGGTGGGGCGTCCTTCAGGAACCCATGCAATAAATAACATCAGGATGCACTGTGGGGGGAGATCCACTATCAAGCACCTACCACATCTGGGGATGTCAGGGTTGTGTGAAGAGCAGGCCGCACTAATGGCAGCCATAGCTCAGCAGATACCAAGAGATAGAAAACCAACAGGAAAAAGACAGAGAAGGAGAGACAGAGAGAGAGAGAGAGAGAGAGAGAGAGAGAGAGAGACCCAGAAAGAGAGATATAAGGGACACCTACCTCTGTGTCTGTTGGTAGTCTTATCGAACATTAGCATGGCATCCTCTACCTGGAAGACACAAGTAGAGACAGAGTAACCATTAGTGACGGCATATTCTGGGGAGCCTCATACTACACCTGCCAAACAGGTGATAAACCAACGGCTGTTTCCGGAGCAGGCTATTACTATGCGCACCTATTACTATGCGTATCTCAAGCACGCGTGCCAAAGGCTGAATCTATTACTCGGCAAGTTTAAAGACTTTTTAAAGACAGATTACTTCAGCGGCATGCGCTAAGCACACAGTGTTTACATATGTGAGAGCCTCAGGCAAGAGAAGATGCGAGTGCTCCCCAGTCTCGTTTTACAGAGACAGAAATAAGGCATTCTCTATACATAGTATGGCCCAAAAACATGGGAATCTCGGCATCAAAAAACGAAACAGATAAATGTATGTGTTTTTTAAGTGATAAACAATCAGAGAATATACAACACATCTCAAGCAATTAAGTGCAAAATATGTCTTTACTGTCTTCTAAACGCTTCAAACATAATGTGAAAACACACACACACACACACACACACACCTAAGTGTCCCTGGTTAAGTGGCGAGAGTAATGACACAGCTCTTCTATCACAAGGTTAGGAACACACACCAACCCTGAACAAGATGGCCATCAGCAGAATACCCAGTCTGCAAGGACACAGTAGTTCACTGAAGCATGGCAGGGTACCCATGATTTACACAGACACACACACACACACACACAAACACACACACACACGCACAGAGATACGAATGTCCAAGAATATGACCAAGTACATTCAAATACATACAAACAATAGATAAATAGTTTCTATCTATATACACCACTTTCTCCACACCACACAGACCACACACACACACACACACACACACCTTGATTTCATGATTTCTCGGAGGCTTGGCCTGCCTGCCTGTCCTTTGCAGCAGCCGCATACAGCAGAGAACCACCACCCACACCCACACCCACCACCTTCTCTCTCTCTCTGTGTGTGACAAAAGCCCACATCAATCTCCCTGCAGCCTCCACATCTCCCTGAGCCATAATGATATTCATCTGCCTCAATCACAAACAATAAGGAGCCATTTGACTGTCTCCCTGATGGACACCCCTGCCACAGCATCTCTCCAGCTCTCTCCCCACCGCTGCCCATAGGAGCCATATATATTTATCTCAAAGCTGAAATATTGGAAAAGGTGTTTTCATGTCTCCGACGGAGGAAAAAGTAAATTGTGTCTGCTACAAGTAGGGGGACCTTCTGGGGATGTCCCTTTTTGGTGATAGCCACTTTGGGAGAAAGGCCGACCTTAAGGATTGTTTGTTCTGCCGTCGGCATTTTGACCCCGCAGTGACAAGGGGTACAGAAAACATATTGCCTGGAAAAACAAGTGTACTACAGTATAGCAGCATTCACAGCTGCAAATGCTGAAACAACAACAATAACTCCGACACAAACCTTGATGACAGCCCAGTTAAAGGCCTGGCTGCAGACCACGGATGACTCTCTTTCGACACTAAACGCACTAATAAATCTGATGAATTCTGGATCCCACCCGAAATAATATGAATGTTTGATGCAATCAATAATTAACAATAGCTGTGATTATTATTGTGTGTGAGGCAGCATCTGGTTTTTCTGTCATCCTATTAGCACACATGTGGGGGGAATTCTGAATGTGACCTTTGGTGCTGATCCAGCTGCTTTGAAATGAATTACAATGGAAACTGATAGCAGAAGACAGAGGGGAGAGAGAGAGAGAGAGAGAAAGAAAACTAGAAGAAAGAAAAGAGGAAAGGGTATATGTGACAGATGTGTAGAGACAGAGGGAGCGAGGGAAATGGAGAGGAGATGGAGAGAGGACAAGAGCGAGGGACTCGGTGGGGGGTCGGCAGCTATGGCCTTTTCTGCGCCTGGACAAGCCCAGACCTAAGCTCCCCGCCGTAACCGTCGCTTGGTAACCAGGGCCTGAGCACATCCAGGGAGACTGTTGTATTGTCCATGGAGGATAAAAAAAAGAGAGCAAGAGAGGAGAGGAGGAGGAAGAGGAGAGAGAGAGAGAGAGAGAGAGAGAGAGAGAGAGAGAGAGAAGGGGAGAGGCGGAGAACGCTTGCGGCAGGGGGCAAGACAAAAAGGCAGGAGTGAGTCAAAGAAAAAGAGAATTCTACAGTGGATTCCATACATCACAAAATGAGGACAATTTCTCCTTGGTGAAAAATACCCAGGCTCATCTCAAAAACCAGAACATCAACTGAAGTCATCTATTGTTATTTATTTGCTTTGAAGTTTTTATTGTCCAAATTATCTTTATTATTTTTTTCTCCTTTCACCCTCAATGCCCTCAGCGTAAAAGTACTGTGAGCTTTGAAATGGCTAAAATGAGCAAGCAAGCGAAAGCAAGATGGAAAGACGAGAAAGATGAGGCCAGGACAGGCTTACAGGGCCATACAGCTATGCCAAGAAATCAAACTCTGTCTTCCCTCCCTACATCAGTGTCTTCAAGCAGAGTCTTCCTCTCGCTCTCCTGCTCAGCACTGTTGAGCTGTGATCCTGCAGGAGCCGGATGGATGGGATTGGGCAGCGCCTGTGCTGTGACGCCCCCGCCCCCCGAGGTCCTTCCCCCCAGAGGCGACTCAGACGAGGACGCCTGGCTGCTACCTTCGTGATGCACTTGGGAAACGCCAGTGGGACTCCCTCACCGCCAGACACCATCAGCGCCACGCATCCTACCGCTGGGACACACAGCCATCATCCATACCCTCTTCAGTGAACAAAGTGTTGAGATGCATGCACATGCACACGCTCTCTCTTTATTTCTCTCTCTCTCTCTCTCTCTCTCTCTCTCTCTCTCTCTCTCTAACACACACAATCAGCCCTAGCTGACCACTGGATAAATATCTCCACAGGCTACACATAATCTCAACCAAAAAACAGACCTCATTCCAAAAGACCAAAAAATGGACCTCATTCCAAAAGAACTATCTGATGGCTAATGGGAGTTATTTTCCACAGATGAGACGCTTTTATTCAGATGCAGACAGGGTAGTGCAAGTGACCAGGCTGACAAGAGCACAGAGGACTATGCAAACACAGGCAGGGCGCAAACAACCTTTGCGTTGTCTTTCCCAGAAGTCCAAAAAATGGATGGATCAGCAGAGTAGTGGTCCTGCTTGTCAGGCACACACCCACACACACACAAACACACGGGCACACACATACAAAACTTTTCAAAGGGCTAGGATGAGGATGCCAGCGGCGTTGCGTTCTGTGCCACCCTGACCTTTTTGCATGTTAGCCCTTGTGTCTGTGCCCAACGCTCATCCCTCCAGAGTAAACACACACGCACACACACAGTCTCGGGCCTGCGGCATCGATCACAGATCCTGTTTCAGTCTGCCATTTGCACGGGCACAATCGCCACCCTTCACAAACACCTCCCCGTCCCCACCTGACTTGCCAGCATCCCTCCACACCACAGCCCAGCCCGGTCCCAGACACGGCCATCGTAATGGGCCAAATATTAAAACCCGGGGGGGGGGGGGGGGGGGGGGGGGGGGCAGGGTGCTCGAGCCGCACACGGCATTACACACTAATTGAGCGCCCCGACACTGACTCTCACCTCTAAGCAGACAGCCAGTGCTTGGAGAGGCTCCGGAGATGCCACCACCACCAGCACTGCCAGATGACTAATGCTGCAATAATGCACCGCCTTTACGACACCCGCACCGGCTCCACAAGGCTCCAGGAGTGCTGGCTCCGCAATAAAAACTACATTTAAATGTAGTCTGGAGGGCCCAAACTGCACTCGCTGCCCAAATTTACGCTTCCTATTAGCTTCACTCAAGTCCACTGTAGCAGTTTACAGGAGAGGGGTTTATAAGACAAGGTTCAAAAGAGCCGGACAGTCCGGGACACGGCAAAGAAAAGAAAAAAAAAAGAGAGAAAAAACGAACTAAAACGCATAAAGACTTTATATTCGTATAATATTATAGAATAATTCATAATTTATATAAAAATAACTATTGGATTTCAAGTTGACAAAGCAGAAGTGAAATATAAATTCACACTCTGGTCAAGATGAGAATGCAGTACAAGTAGATCTGCAGCTAAATGCCTGATTCTGGCAGCCTCTCAATTAAATGAAGCTGAAAGCATTTGTTGCCTGACACATTCCCTGCCAATTTTGCTTCTCCTCCGACACTGGCGGTAAGTTAGTTGACAACGTTGTTTATTTAAGTTGAGAATGTAATTGGATCCTGGAGGCTCCCCCATTTTTTACAGCCTACAAAAATCTATCACGGTAGGGCAGGAGGGAATACAGGCACGGGGAGATGCCGCCCTACACAGGTAAAATTGTGTTTACTGCACACAGAGAGAGACAAGAAGAAGACGGGGGGAGAGAGGGAGAGAATGAGGGGGGAAAAGAGAGAGTGTGCCGTGGATAGATGAGGGAGAAAAGAGAAGGCAATCCAACACTTGGTTAAATTCGCTTACCCCTCCTGGGAGAGCAATCAAACTCCTGTCATATTATGAGATGCAAAATTTTGCTTTCGTAGGAAGAAAAAAAAAAAAAGTCAAGCGAGAACAAAAAGGAACCGTTCTCCTGTTCAAGTCAAACAAAACCCAGACTCTTGTCACGCCAGGTCGGAAATCTCAAAAACACAGTGCGGGGAGAGGGGGGGTTGGGGAGGCGAGATTTTTTAATAAGCCCCAGTGAATTATTTATCACAGGACAGAAGCATCAATATGCTGGCAAGCCGTGAGCGCTGGCTCAGGGAGAAGAGGAGAGACGACCCAGTGTGGGAAAACAGATTGAAGGGAGGGTGTAATGTACAGTGACAGCAGTTTAGATGAACCGCTATTTCATTATTTACATTGCTACACACGCGCGCGGGCAACACTGGAGACGCTTCCCGGGCCTCGGCAACGCAAGATGGGGGGAGGCGATAAGGCCGACCGCAACATGCTCCAGACGCGCGGAGCACGAGGACCGGGCGCCATCAAAGCCTAACCTTAAGGCACAATCTGATCACCGCCGACAGCATTGTGCTCGTGTCAAATGAATGGACTACAGGGTGAGATAAAGGCAGAACCGGCAGAAGAAAAGAAAGATAATTCAGAGAGAGAGAGGGAGAGACAAAGAGAGAGTGTAGATTGTTACGTGGACACTCAAGTTTGTCTTTTAGAACGTATATGGATGCTCTTCTTTCTCCTTCATGATATATGCATGGGAAATAGAGTCTGCAATCAATAGCTTGATTAGTTATGAGGGGCAGACAGAGGAAATCTCAGGCCTTCATTGATTGTTGATTGTTTGCAATTGAGCGAGCAAACACAAAGGACACAAGCAGCGCTCGCCCTGCCTAACGAGGAGCCGGGCTGGAGGAAATGGGTAGGCAGAAACGGGCTCCTCTTTTCCCAGACTTGTTGGTTCACGGGCAATGTATTTGCATAAGCGAATTGGAAATGACTGCCAGTGTCAAAGAATATGATCTATCCGTCCATGGCCTCGCACCCCCGCAGAGCCCCCGAGCTGATATTATCTCTCCAGTGTTTTCTCTCTCTTTTCTTTGCTTCCTGCCCAGCGAGGAGACGAGGGTGAGGAGGAGGAGAAGAATGAGGTGGTGGAGGAGGAGGAAGAGGCGAAGGGGTGCTGGCAGAATCAATGCTGGAGAGCACGCTTCTCTGCATCTCAAGGACAATGGATCAAGTTTGCTGCTGCCGCTGCCTTCCTTCCTTTTGAGCAATTTGGCCCTCGTCTGACTGCTGGCGGAGTGGAAAGGCTCCCCTGCGCTCTCAGCGGCGTCTGGAACCCATGCTTCATTCCCTTTTATCACCAGTGATTAAACAAGGAGCTCTGGGCCACACTTCTCCCCGCACAAAACAATGCAATTAATGTACGCCGCATCAAAACAACACCATAAAAAACACAGACAGGAAGCCCGGCAAATAAATCTACTCCCGGTACAAGTTGTTTGAAGAGTATTAAAAATTGCTATAATTCCCTCACTGAGCCAAACCATACATGTCATATGTGTGGGTACTGTTTGGCTCTTCGATGTTAGTTCTTTTCTATACACCTATAGTTTCATACATCAAAGGAGTCATTTGAAACATCCCATATTTCCACAAAGTTTTAAAAATCTTTTTGTTCATACACTCTTAGCTATATTTACATATTTAGCTATATTGGCCTGGAAATGTTAGACATATCTTTCAGAAGTCTGCTTCCTCCAAACAAATAAACAGGGTTTTAGAAGTGGACAGAATAGTTAGCAGCCAATTACTTTTTTTTACCAAGGATGCGGTTCACAACCCTGTTTTGCAAGGCCAATAGCTGGTACAACAACAAAGGCAGAAATCTGATCTCTCCTTTCATGCAACAAATCTGTATTCACTGGCTTATAGCATCTACACACAGCTTGGGAAAAATGAAAATAAAATCACCCTCGTCTCCAGAAAAGAGGGCAACGTTTCACTCAAAACGTGAAAGGCAGGAGGAAAAAACAAATACAGACAAAACGGAATGAAAATGGGCTCAGTGCTGCTCTGAGGTCAGTCTCCTGTCTGCCCTCTCCCAAATAATCCCATATCGACCAAACAGGCAGCGATGTGCCCAGACCAGTGGGTTTTTTAGCGATTCCGCACGAGGTTTGCGTCTCCACAGGTCTTGTCGACCGATTATGATGCAAAGCATAATAGCGGATTAGACCTCATTTTTGGACTTATCGACTCGTCATCACTTTGGGCTTGTCACTTAAACACAGCCAGATGGAAATGTATGCAAATCCGCACACTTAACTGACAGCCCAAAGATGAGAAGCAGATGAGATTAGGTTGAGAAGATGGCTTCCGCAGTCAGCCCCGCCATAAGCTCATTATACACTTAAAAGGTTTAATTATCGCTGCTGTTTCATTTCAGGCGCCACATACAGGAGCTCCGAATCAAATCCAATGTAAGGCTGCCTATGCATTGGGATGTCTTTATGGGGGCTTGTGTGGGATTGCAGGGGTGTCTGTTAGCGACTGTGTGTGTGTGTGTGTGTGTGTGTGTGTGTGTGTGTGTGTGTGTGTATGTGTGTGTGTGTTTGTTTTAAAACCTGTGAAATTATGAAAGACTAGCAAATAGCACACCATACAAGCATGTAAGTGATGTTTGGAAGACTATAATTAAAAGCCAATTGTCATTATTGTTGCTGTTAGACTGAAATGTCCAACAATATGATCAGGATCAACCAATGCACACAACATTTACATCTCTAAATTCCAGGCTGCACATACAGCCTTACTCTAGCCAAGGGGTAAAAATGCAACCACCTATTTTGCCAAGGCAAATCTAATCAGGTTATAGAGAACATTCCAGAATGACTATGTTGCACAACTTAAAATAAGATCTTTAAAAACCATGAACATGACTATAAACATTAACCCGTAAAAACAAATAGCAGAATGTGAGGTTCAGTTTAAACTCAATGTGACTTGTTCGGCCGAGCAATGGTGTAGCCAGTAGTGTGTGGTGCGTTCCCCTCCCCTCTGCTTAAGGCCTCCTATGGCACTATCGCACTCACGGCTATGGGCCTCATGCTGCTCAACGCTTATCACAGCACTGCAGTTGGAAGGGCCAAAGAGTGGGCCACAGCTGGGGCCCTACACCTACAGTAACACACACGCACACTATATATATATTTATATATATAACCACTGTATCGTTTTTAATTCTGTGAGATTCCTGTAATGTCAATGTCTATAGTCCTTCAGGAGCTGGAGTGATCAATTATTGAATAAATAAATTGTTGTACATGGGATTTGAAGAGGTAAGTGCCTGAGTTGATCACACAACCCGTTTGCTAAATGATTATTTAAGGAGCGTATGTGCACATATGCACACTCTCATCACATGGCACCTCAGAGCTTCCATCAGGATTCATCACTGTCTGGAAATGAGCTGTGGGTTTGTAATGGCAACAGTTGCACAGACCTCTCGAGCTTGATGGAATAACCAGAGTAAGTGGTGTGTGTGTGTGTGTGTGTGTGTGTGTGGTGGGCTCTTTTTAGAGACGTGTGAGGAGTCCTTGAGAAGGCAACTTGTCACTGTATCTCTCACAGCCCAAAAAAGGACATTTCTTTAGTGTGGGCACTTGACTGAGCGCAGCTCCTCCACATTTATCAAGGGCAGCCTGAGCTGACACACTCACACTCACACACACACACTCTCTGATTGGGCCTCATTTTCCTTCATTCACTCCCTTCTTCACTCACTCTTCCATTCCCTCCTTCTCTCTCTCTTTCTCGTACAGCTCATCTGAATAGAGGGGACAGTAGCTGTAACAAGATCGTGAAATCCAAACCTCCTGGCCATTATTTACCCTGAGCAAAGTTGCGAAATGGACTTTCTGTTTTCCACCTTTTTGTCAAGCCACTGCAGCTTGGTTCTCAGGGCATGGCAGGGAAAGAAAAAAAGGAAGCCAGAAATAAGAGACGCTTCCCCAGATGAATCGGCTCCCCTTTCCCCCCTCTCCTGCATTCATGGGTCCTTCAGAAGGAGGCCTTTCTCACACTTGGACACCATTTAAAACCTGAGCCTGAAGGCCAGCTGGAGAACTCACAATATCAGCGGCAGAAAAATAAAGCACAACACAATGGTATAAAATAAACACAATGGTAGCAATTATGACTGGTGTAAAATTGGGATTTGAAAGGAGAAAAAAAGATAAGAGCACATTAGACGCCAGTTCAGCTATCTCAAAGAGTCCCTGAAGTGTAAGAAGAGACGCCAAGCGAGATTAAACCCACTGTGAAGGCAGGCCGAGCTAGACAGATGAGAGCTTATCTGAAAAACATCGTCAGGTCTGCAGCTGATTTATTGCTCAAACCAACAACAGTTTATTTACCAAAGCAACTCCTCACATTTCCACTAAGCTGTGGAGAAATGATATGATGCTACTGGAAAAAAGAGATCAGACATAAGCCCACTGCTCGATTTCACAGGCTTCATGATTTTTTCACACACACACACACACACACACACACACACACACGATTATGAAAATGAGAGTATTTTACTAAAATCTTTTGTTCTTTTTTTATGCACAAATCAATGACCAATGCTTAAAAATAGAGAAAAACAACAATAGTCTAGTGGTACACAGACCAAATGGCCAGTCCTTCTCAATGCACTCTGTCCACACCTAAGCACTAGGGCTGGCAGAAGTACCTATCTTTGGCGAAGTGAGTGTGTGTGTGTGTGTGTGTGTGTGTGTGTGTGTGTATGTCCGTAAGGGGGCTCTCACCCGACGGGCGTGCCACAGCGAGCTGACAATGGCTAAACAGCCGAGGAACATCTGAGGGAGACGCTCTCATTTTGTTCCAGCTAAATATTCATGAAGGTCCACAGCGGGGGCAGAGGAGCGACAGAGGCCATCCATATTCTAGCGGGGGCCTTTTCAGCCAATCACGAGCGCTCGCCGCACAGCTCTGAGCGCTGCAACCATGACAAGCCAGCCAGCCATCCACACAGGGGAGGAAGGAGCAGAACTTCTCTCCCAGCATGCATTTGGGTATGGATGTGAAGATAGTCCCCTGGTCCTGACACGAGTACGGGAGCTTGAGAGGAAGCAAGACAAAGAGTGTGTGTTTGTGTGTGTGAGTTTGTGTGTATGTCTAAAGTGGAAAACTCTATGTGAGTATAGGGGTTCTCTGTGCACTAAACTTGTATGAAAGTGTGTGTATTCTTTGTCAAGAATTGTGCAGATGTGTGTGTGTGTTGTTAAACTGTGAGCCGGAGGCATGGGGGTAGCAGCTGATGTTGGTGTCTGCTGATGATTGCACTCAGCTTGAGACCACCAACGCCAACTATGTTATGATTCCATCTGGAGGGCGTTTTCAATCCTTTTCTTTCCCGTACTTTTCTTGCTCTCCTCCCGTCTCTCTCTCTCTTTTTTTTCCTATTTTTGGTTGGGGCTTTTGGAAACAAACCGAATGAGCCCTGATGATACTCAGTAGTACTCACACAAACACAAAACACACACACACACACACACCATTTGTTGTAGTGACCACAAAGCTTTGGTGATTAATACGGTCTTTGGCCTTTCTGTGTCCCAGTGGCTTGCGTATGGTGCCTCTCAAAGACATGTTATATTTATAGCCCTCAGATGCGGGCGTGACAATGGCCTTCCACCACGCTACACTACTCCAGCTAGCCTTTCCATCAAGATATATTAGGCCCGTGAGCCACTTCCCAATAAAAGATGTCCCTGTTATGTTAGTGAAGGAGGCTGTGAATGGATGGATGCTGGCCGGGTGAACGTGGGGACACGGCACTTAAGCGGAGGCTCTGAGGAGGACACAAGGAAAAGCCAGGAGGGATCCGGAAGATTCCGCCTGTCAGACTGCCTGACAATTTCAGCTCGGGGACGGGAACCGTAGCAAGGAGCTCTCCCGTCATTCCCTGGCATATCCCTGCTCCTCAAGGACTACAGAGGAAGATTTCTCCTCTCATCCCACCAGAAAAAGAAATGGATATGAAGGACGGTGACAGAGGGAGCAAGACACCAGAGGATTCCTGGTGGTTGGGAGTAAAGCTGTCTGAGGACGGCTCCTGTAGGGGCATTCCAGTGAGATGACTAGCACGGGCCCCTGACTGTCGCAGGACTTGAGAGACGATAAAGCAGATCAGATGGACGCTCACGACTGGGCTGGGGCGAGCCGTCATTCGGGGACGCTACACTAGGTTCTCACGCCAGCCCCTGTGAGCCAACAATGCGATTGCGTCTGATGTTAAGGGTAAATACCCATCTGTCAGCCCCAGCTGAGGTGCTGTGCAAGAGATTAGAAGCGCGGGATGAAACGCAGGCAAAGACTTGTCCCAATCTCACCCTGGCAAGTTGCGCAGCAAAAAAAAAAGAAAACTTCACCAGCTGAGCCCTAGGTATAACCACCCCATCTACACATACATACATACACACACACTCACAGACAGACACAGACACACACACACACACACACCTTCTCCACTTGCTTCGCGAGGATCAATGGGAAACTGGCGAAATGGAAGCCCCAGGAGTGAGTGAAACCTAAAGCCGTTCTTGGAAAGAGCGATGTCATTTTCTGTGTAATGAAAAAAGCAATGACATTTTTTTTCCTCGCTCCTCTCCTTCAAGCGAAGCCATGCAAGGTGACGCCACACCAGTGCAGCCACCAGGGCAGCGCCCACAGGCCCCTTCACCCACCCCAGGCTGCGCTCGGCTCTCCCCTCAGCTAACACGCCTCATTTGAGGACAGACGAAACGCCAGGCGACGCGGCAACAAAAGGACAAAAAGAAATAACAAAACATGCACGCGCCGCAATATTTGTGAAATATTAAAGCTGTCATATGTATAAGAGCGGAGGTTGAGTGATGGAAAGACTCCAATGAATATTGCCCATTGATATGAGGAGCAAAGCAACACACCTGCAGGTTTCAATAAACAAGGGATCCATCTCCCCAAAAAAACAGTGACAGCTCATGATATGCATCTTATTACTGGGGGGCTGCGGTGGAAGATGGAGATAAAAATCCATTAGGGGGCTTATATCAAAGAGAACGTCTTTCAATTACAGCTTCTGTCAGCCTCCTACCCCCAAAGTTGTGTATTCAGATTAGGCCATTTAAGCCTTTTTAATGGCAGATTCAATGATATGACATCCGTCTCCGAAAAAAGATGAAACGAGAAGAAAAGGCGGCCAATCTCCTACGCCCCCTTGATAAAAAATGCTGTCATCTGTTGCCACCTCCAGTGGCCGCTCTATTCTCTCCCTCTCTGCTCCTCTCTTCCCTTTTTTCGGGTGATGAAAAATGCAGGAGCTCAATTTGAATAGCTATATACCCCCTTCTATTTATTAAAGCCCGGATTAACATGACAAGGACTTTTGTCTGGGGGATCTTTAGCCCTACTTGGGGGATGGCCGTGCCTCACACTAACAGACTACAGTTAATATACTTGAGCGATGTTGCCTTCTTAGGCCTAGAAAGCCGAACAAAAGCGCTTTATTTCAAGCGTGAGTACAAAAGGTAGATTTCTTCTATAGGAGGGGACAAAAGGGGGGAAAGGGCTGAGAGAGATTGGGTTTGGTTGGGTTTGGGGGGTGTCGCCTAAAATAGAGAGGAGGTCTTAACCAAGACACTGGGCAATAACAATAGGCTTAGTGACGAGGGAGTGATGAGACTCTTCACTGTAACTTTCTGCTGTTTTTCATCCTTTACAATTTTGATTTGTTTTAGCTCAATGGAGTCTCGTAAGCATGAAATAATACAAGGTTGGCCTCAGTGGCTTTCAGAGCTTGTAAATCTTTGCACATTTATCTGTGCACATTAATAACAGAATTTCTTTGCACAGATTATTTTGTTCAATGCTTCTAGGCTTTCTGAGGGAGTGACGTGCAAGCGAAACTGACATGCCCATTTAGAAGCACTTGTGTTCTCTGGTGTAATTGGCCACACATGAGACTTCAAAGCGGGCAAGAGCAGCCATCAGTGGGGCCCAGTGCCAGTGCCATCCTTTGGGCCAGAGCAGCTGAGGCCCATCCCCGTGAGGCTCATGGCGGGAGGAGGAGGAGAGGATGAAGAGGAGGATGAGGAGGAGGAGGAAGAGAGCATGCTGAAAATGCCTCTTTAGCCACCAATGCACAGCTGTTGGCCACAGCTAAAAAAAAAAAAAAAAGGTCTGTGAGTGGAAAGCAAAGATCTCCGGAGAGAAGCTCTGAGATGCCTCAAACATTTCCACTCCTGCCTCGGTGTGTGTGTGTGTGTGTGTGTGTGTGCATGCGCTTCGCTCTCTGCTTCCCTCTCCACTCTGGTCCAACCAAAATAATTTCAAACAATCGTCAGGAACGAGCCAAGCTGAGCTCCCTCCCTTTGTTGCTGTCGTCGGGGCCCCAGACTCATGCACATGGATGAGGAGGAAGTTCAGCTTCCTGGAGGAAGAACCCACAGGCCCTGCCAACACTCGGTTCAGACTCCTCCATGGGTCATGCATCTCTCCAGGGGAGACAGAATGGAAAACTGTGTGTGTGTGTGTGTGTGTGTGTGTGTGTGTGTGTGTACAGCAGAAGTAGCAGAAGACAAGCTGAGGTGTGTCAAGGTCCTTTACACCACCCCTGAGCGGTCTCCAAACAGACAGACCAAAGCGAGGTGAAGACAACCATCTTGACAAAAAAAACGGTGCAGAAAGAGAAAGACAGGGCTCTGGAGGAAACACTAACTACACAACCCATGAGGGTATGCTGTGTGTGTATGTGTACAGTGTGTGTGTGTGTGTGTGTGTAAAGAGGAGAGTTTTATATGTTTGTTATTTTATATGTCTGCTTGTGTGTCTGTGTGTGTGTGTGTGTGTGTGTGTGTGTGTAACGTGGTCAAGCATCCACCAGCAGAAGTTCCTCTCTCATTACTGTCCTGTCTCACTCAGGTGTGAGGACAGGAGCCTCCTGCTCGGGAGCGCTTAGCCCGCGAGCCTGTTCCATTAGGCTTCATGATGAGCCTGTTTAAAATGGCTGCCGGATAAAGAGCGTGGGGGAGTGGGAGGGGTGGAGCTGAGGTGATGTAACTAAGCGACAGAGCTAACAGAATGTGACAATTGGAATGATGAGTGTGTGTGTGTGTGTGTGTGTGTGTGTGTGTGTCCATGTGTCACCGCAGCCAGCTGTGTCCTCTGACCAAGGTGAGGCCGGAGCCGGAAGGGTTTTTTTGAGGGGTGGGGTGGGGGTAGGGGAATGAGGGGGTATGGTAATGCGTTATTTTCTTCACAAGCAAAGAGGTGAGGTGACTCAGCTCCTCAAATATTCACTCTCCCCGACTTGTCTCTTCTGCAGTTATTTGTGGGATGAAGAGTTTATGAGTCACTCTCTGTTCAATGCGCAAGTGTGTGTCTGTGTGTCTCTGTGTGTGTGTGTGTGTGTTTGTGCCTTGTATTGTATGCCATTTAAACATAAGTCGACAGGCAGTAGCCTCCCTAGAAAGTAGATGCCAAATTTGTCTCACATACTCTGTCTCTTTCACACACACTCACACAGACACACACACACACACACACACACACACACACACAGAAAGAGAGTGTAGGCTGCTGCATGTAGCCTTTCAAGCTGATGTCAGGAGAGAGATGGAGAGCATATCCCCGGAGCATAGCAATGAAACACATTCAGCAGCGCCCCCTCCATTCTGCTGCACCTCTTCCCTGTGTAGGAACCCTTTTCCACCGCTCTGTGTGCTCCAGGGAAACAAATAAAAGTGGCACTATCAGACTGGAGTGTCAAGGATGAGCCAGTAATCACACAGAGAGTGAGTGTGGGGAAGCCCAGCTCACAAGAACCACAGGGAGAGAGAGAGAGTGAGAGAGAGAGAGAGAGAGAGAGAGAGAAGACAAGAGATGGAATGAAAGAGAAAAAAAGGTGGAGAGGAAGAGAGAGCGAGAGACAAGACAAGATGTGAAAGAGAGAGAGAGAAGATAAGAGGTGGAGAGAGAGAGAAGACAAGATGGAGAAATAAAAGGACAGAGTGGAAAGAGGGAAAATAAGAGCAGACTCAAAAAGGTGAAGGGATGAGAGTGCTTGGAAGAACTACATGTATACAGGAAGGGCCACAACTTATTCTTAGTCCTAATGGCGGCCTCTTTAAACCTTTAGCGCTCCTGTTGTCTGCTATCACTCTCAGTGCAGTGAAGTTAGTTTATGTGTGTCTGAACAGTTGGTCACACGCACACACTGGTAAAACTGAAACAGGCATTTCACTCAGATTCATGCTCTCATCCTCAGATGTGTGAGCTTCCTAAAAACTAGTATTTCTTCATATAAGCCTTTTGTTTAAAAGCTTTACTACGGCTACCCATCATTTTGTGAATATAATTTCTATTTCTTTTTCAATTCTTCATCATTTTTACAGTTTCTTCAGAAACCTGATTAAGATTTAATCAACTCTAATTATGTTCATTATGC
>JAGFZM010001616.1:52324-54824 GCA_017657215.1 Limnothrissa miodon
TTATGAGTCACTCTCTGTTCAATGCGCAAGTGTGTGTCTGTGTGTCTGTGTGTGTGTGTGTGTGTGTGTTTGTGCCTTGTATTGTATGCCATTTAAACATAAGTCGACAGGCAGTAGCCTACCTAGAAAGTAGATGCCAAATTTGTCTCACATACTCTGTCTCTTTCACACACACTCACACAGACACACACACACACACACACACACACACACACACACAGAAAGAGAGTGTAGGCTGCTGCATGTAGCCTTTCAAGCCGATGTCAGGAGAGAGATGGAGAGCATATCCCCGGAGCATAGCAATGAAACACATTCAGCAGCGCCCCCTCCATTCTGCTGCACCTCTTCCCTGTGTAGGAACCCTTTTCCACCGCTCTGTGTGCTCCAGGGAAACAAATAAAAGTGGCACTAGCAGACTGGAGTGTCAAGGATGAGCCAGTAATCACACAGAGAGTGAGTGTGGGGAAGCCCAGCTCACAAGAACCACAGGGAGAGAGAGAGAGTGAGAGAGAGAGAGAGAGAGAGAGAGAGAAGACAAGAGATGGAATGAAAGAGAAAAAAAGGTGGAGAGGAAGAGAGAGCGAGAGACAAGACAAGATGTGAAAGAGAGAGAGAGAAGATAAGAGGTGGAGAGAGAGAGAAGACAAGATGGAGAAATAAAAGGACAGAGTGGAAAGAGGGAAAATAAGAGCAGACTCAAAAAGGTGAAGGGATGAGAGTGCTTGGAAGAACTACATGTATACAGGAAGGGCCACAACTTATTCTTAGTCCTAATGGCGGCCTCTTTAAACCTTTAGCGCTCCTGTTGTCTGCCATCACTCTCAGTGCAGTGAAGTTAGTTTATGTGTGTCTGAACAGTTGGTCACACGCACACACTGGTAAAACTGAAACAGGCATTTCACTCAGATTCATGCTCTCATCCTCAGATGTGTGAGCTTCCTAAAAACTAGTATTTCTTCATATAAGCCTTTTGTTTAAAAGCTTTACTACGGCTACCCATCATTTTGTGAATATAATTTCTATTTCTTTTTCAATTCTTCATCATTTTTACAGTTTCTTCAGAAACCTGATTAAGATTTAATCAACTCTAATTATGTTCATTATGCACAAGTTCATTTGTAGAGACCCTGATAATACGATTCCCGAAGTGTCGTGTGTGGTTCGTCCAAGTGCCGGTGTTCACTCACTGAAAGCAACTTAGCTATAAACACAAACGTCGAATTACAAGGCAGCTACTGACATCATTTTCTCCTTGCATGAATGCTTGAGTCTTGCCGTTACAGACAAACAGCGTGCAAACGAAAACCTGCAGCATTTTTGCTTCAGGACCCTCAACACAGCCACGTGTCCCAGTGAGACTCCGCAGTCCTGGGAGCACTGGAATGGAAGCACGGGCAGGGTGGAGGAGGTCAGCAGCAAACACACACACCACACACACTGTCAGAAGGAGACTAATAGAGCCCAGCCCAGGTTCAGGACAGTTAGGAGACAGGGAAAGAGAGTAACAGAGAGAGAGAGAGAGAGAGAGTTGTAGAGGCCACCCCATGGTCAGCACAGTTATGAGAGGGGGAGAGAAAAAAAGACAAACGGCTAGCAAGAGAGGGGGAGAGAGAGAGAGGGAGAGAGAGAGAGAGAGAAAGTAGAGGCTAGCGAGAGAGGGGGAAAGTATCTGTAGACCCCTTGAACGAGAGCTGGAAGGCAGAGGTCAGTGGCGAGTGAAGAAAGTGGGGGTGTTGAAGCATGGTGGTAGGGGTGGTGGTGGGTGTGCGGTAGCGTAGTAGGAGTGGTGGTGGGTGTGCGGTAGCGTGCTCGTAGTGGGGAGGTGGGGGTGCGGTAGTGTAGTAGGGTTGGTGGGGTGCAAACATCAGCTGCTCTTGTGGGCTTTCCATTATGCTCCCTGAAATGGATTGAGCCAGCGGAGAGGAGAGAGAAAAGAGCAGAGAGAAGAGAGGGCCTGCACCAGAAAGCACACATAATGAAGGAATGCATCAAAAATGGGAGTCTTGTCTGTCATCCCTTCTCTGCCGATTGCATTGTTGGCATTATGAAAGGCTCAGTTAGGGACACAAAAAAGGCAGAAATAAAAAAGTTGCATAGAGGGCAGAGACAAAAAAAAAAGTAAAAGAGAACTGTCACAGCGATGGCTTTGTTCAGTCCCCAAAAACTGCTAATTCACATTTGCTCCTGTCAAAAAAAAAAACAGCACAAAAAAAGCAATTCACTTGCAATAAAGCACACAGTCAGTCAGCCAAAGCAGGACAGTCCTTATTGATGTATTTAATGGTGGTGGTGGTGAGGGGGGTTCATTAATCAGTCCTTTTTTTCGGCTTATCTGCTATGCCTTTCTCATACATTCATTCTCCCTCCACACACACACACACACACACACACACACTGCTTTAAACAGCCAAATCAATTGGCGCCTTTTCTGAAGTGCATTATTCATAACTTGTCTCATGCATATGCATTCTCTCTCAACTTCATGAATATCTGTTACACT
>JAGFZM010001616.1:59824-75356 GCA_017657215.1 Limnothrissa miodon
CAGATATGTTAAAGGTAAGCTAGCTAGCACCTTTGTATTAAAGAAGTTAGCTTATCATGGTGCTAGATAGCACAAAATGTTCTGTTTCTTCTGCGTCCTGCTAAACAGTTTTACATAACCACACCTGATTTCATACATCATTTAAATGTTTTGATAGCCCTTTCCATTTGTTCAGTTTACAATCTACATATTTTTCTTATTTAACAGAAAAATGCTATATTTTTATTTTAATTGTATCTTTTTGGCAAAAATGTCTTCTTATGACAAAATATGTTGTTGGTATATGAGTCATATGGTCTATGTTTCTTAAAATCATCCAAAATTTCCAGTTAATTCACATAAATTCCACAAATTTCCATTTTTGAATATTTCTAAAATTCCCAAGCTAAAATTTCCATGGAAAGTTTCCGGAAAGTTTTCAGAAATTTACCGGAAATTTTCCACCCCTTTGCAACCCTACTGTTAGCATACTTGAACTTTTCTTCCCTCTTCTCTTCTCTGTTCTGTTGTTTTTTTTTCCTGCTGATTTTCTCACACATGTCACTGCACTCAGTCTACCAAAGAGTCTCTCTCAAATTGACATGTACTGTATAAGCATGACTGTGTGTGTGTGTGTGCGCGTGCGTGTGAGGGCTGGGTGAAGGTGCGTGTATGTTTGCTCACTAGGGGTGTGTGTGTGTGTGTGTGAGGGTGGCTGGTAAAGGCATCCCACAGTGGGGTGCTCCATCCGGTAGGGGGCCAGGGACACACACAGGGTGCCCTGCCACTCAATGCCTCAGTGCATAAAAATAAACACACGGGGAGACGCCATCACACACACACAGTGAGAGAAAGAGAGAGAGAGAGAGAGAGAGAGAGTACTGACACTCAGTTCCTTAGAGCATAAAAATACACAGCTCACACAGGGTGGCCTGCCACTCACTCACCCATTCGGAGAATAAAGAAACTCAAAATCACGCACACATCTGAAAAAACTGATTGCCCAACAGTCACATTTAGAAAGACACACACACACACACACACACACACACCACAAAACATAGATAACACGCTGATCAAGAGAGGCAGAAGGTGACCTGCGTGCCTGGCTATGATCATCATCACTCCCAAAACTAGGAGGACAGAAGCTACACCCACATCTCAACACCTGTGTGTCCACTATATGACGACATTAGAGTAATGAGGTACAGTATAACACACACACACACACACACACACACACACACACACACAGGTGCACATACATTTACCATATTAAAGAGAGGCCTTTGAGGTCTTGGAGTCATGAGTACAAGCTCATGAGCTACATGTTTCATGACAGCACTCAATACTTACACACTTGACTTGTTTGCCTCTACCCTACAAATCTCATTACAGCACCCAGTCCTACAACACTTCCCTCGTTCTGCAATCCCCCCCTTACACACACACACACACACACAATGCCCCACCATTACCACCACTATGCCTGCCTTCAATTGCTCTCAAGTTGGCTCTCCGAGGTGCTTGCAACATTAATTAAATCATGGTGCAAGCGGGGTGAGCTCTAAGCTATGCTAAGCTAAGCTAA
This sequence comes from Limnothrissa miodon, assembly GCA_017657215.1. Taxonomy (NCBI): domain Eukaryota; kingdom Metazoa; phylum Chordata; class Actinopteri; order Clupeiformes; family Clupeidae; genus Limnothrissa; species Limnothrissa miodon. The sequence continues at coordinate 61,395 of JAGFZM010001616.1, forward strand.
GCTAAGCTAAGCATGCGGGCAGTAGTATGTGCTGCCGCTGGAGACAGAGGCTCCTAGTGCAACAGGTTTCAGAGAGCAACAACTCACCACAGGGATTACAAGACAAAGCTGCCTTGGCTATAATAAAAGCCCTGTGAGGGTACAGTTGTGTGTGTGTGTGTGTGTGTGTGTGTTGGGGGTGGAGGCAAGAGAGTTAGAGAGATTGTGAGAGAAAGATTCAGTAAGGATAAGAAAGAAACTAAAAAGGAAAGAAACCCAACTAAGGATAGAGAGTGAAAGGAAGAGTCTGGTGTGAGAGAGAGGCATAAGAGAGCCAGACCACATCCTGAGTTTCCCCGCCTGAATCTATCACTCCTTCTCTCCGCACATCTTGTGAGTCACTCCATCACGGGCAGCTTCTCTCCGGCTGACAGCGGCTCCCTCACTAACTCATAAAGGCGCACTGACGACCTGTGGCGAGCTTGTCACCTCCTCTCCCCGCCGTCCCTGTCAGGCTGATACAAGGCGCGGTGATTTACCGCCAAGCCCAGGGGTGACGAAGCTTGCTCTGCGTCTGGCTTCTCGGCGGATTCGCTGGGGACGGCCGAGCCGAGTCATTTTCATCTGGAGCCATCTCGCCGGCTAATGACAAGAGCGCTCGTCGCGTCGGTGGCCAGGCCACACCAATGGGCATACAATCGCTTAGACCGACTCATGCTCTGACTCATACACACACAATCATAGACACATTCATACACACACACACACACGCACACACACAGATGAAAACAGACAAACACAGACACAGTGAAAAGTCTCCAGCAACGCACTGTTTTTTTTTTTTTTAGATGTGTGAATGGTGAGCATCAAGCTCTTCTCAACACTGCACACAATCCTATCCGCGGAAAACCCCAAAAATGTCCATTCTACTCCTGAGTGTCAATTCAGTTCGTGGGAGCATATTTGTTTAAGAGAGGGGTAAGAGAGAGAGAGAGAGTAAGAGAGAGGGGGGAGAGAGAGATAGAGAGGAAAAAAAGCAAGAGACTGCAAATCTTTCATCCAGAACTTTCATTTTAAACAGAGATGGAGCTGGAGGCGAAAGCCAAATTGGCAGCGAGAGGCAGCGCTGTCCAGAAGCATTTGAGCCACTAGGAGAGATGAGATCTGCCGCTTGCCCCTGACAGCACCGCTGGGATTTATTATTCAGCACAGGTCCATTCATTATTCACCGTCAGTGCAACTTTCACATTCAAGTTTGAAGGAGACGGGGCGTGCATGCGTCACTGGGTGAGGCTGCCCAGCTGCCCATTTTAATGTATACAGTAGAGCGTACAGTGTATACAGTAGGCCAGACGAGCAGTCCTCGTCATTGCTCCAGTGGCCTCTTTCTGACCTGATCTTCTCAGCCATGCCCAGGTGCGGCTCCGTACACTCTCGCAGTCATGAGGTGCATTAGGTCGCTCGCACTGCTGAAAATAAACGCACAATGCATTTGGGCGCCGTTCCATTTGTAACGTCACGCGGGCATTCAAATAAGTGCTATGTGAAAAGGAACAAATTACTACGTCGCACCGCAGATTTCAAATGCAAAGACAATGTAGAATTAGATCCCTTTAGCGCAATGTTATGTTCCTGAAATATAGGGAGTATTTGAAAATAGACCATAATTGCCCTCCGTCTATTAGATGAGTCATGGGAAATATTGGAAGGAGTGAGCGTGGGTGTTATCTCTCTAGAGCAGCGCTGTCCAGTGGAGTGCCAGACAAGCTCCTGGAGACGCTTGCTCGCTCACTCACTCACTCACTCTCTCACACACACACACACTCGCACTCATAACGCACTCCTTGCACAAAGAGGTTTTCTCGCTGGGCCAATCCTGCATCCTTCCACAACTGAGAAGCTCTCTCTTTAGACCAATCTGTCCTTCTTACACTGAGAAGCTTTCTCATTGGACCAATCCGTCCTCTTTACACTGAGAAGCTTTCTCGTTGGACCAATCCGTTTTCCTTAAACTGAGAAGCTCTCTCATTGGACCAATCTGTTTTTCTTAAACTGAGAAGCTTTCTTGTTCGACCAGTCCGTCATTGTTACAATGAGAAGCTTTTTCATTAAACCAATACATACTCCTTACACTGAGAAGCTTTCTCATTGAAACAATATGTCCTCTTTACACTGAGAAGCTCTCTCATTGGACCAATCCATCCTCCTTACACCGAGAAGCTCTCTCATTGGACCAATCTGTCCTCCTTACACCGAGAAGCTCTCTCATTGGACCAATCCATCCTCCTTACACCGAGAAGCTCTCTCATTGGACCAATCTGTCCTCCTTTTACAGAGAAGCTCTATCAGTGAACCAATTTGTTCTCCTTACACTAAGAAGCTCTCTCATTGGTTGAATCTTACCTCACTCCTCACTGAAAAGCTCTCTCATTGGCCCAATCCCACCTCACACTATAGGAATATAGTCTGTGATTCTGTTTTTAAAATGATCGGCTGATGTATGGGCTCAAGAGCCAACCAAAGCACACGTCTCGTCTCTGTGAGGGGTTGCAACAATTCAGCCATTAATTCATCCATGTTCACTAGGAAATGAGTTAACAACTGCTTTGGAAATAAACTACCTGCCTTGTACTTTTTTTTTTAAGAAAAAAAAATCGAATTATCTGATTACTGCTTCTTAAAACTTGAAAATTTGCTCCGTTCCTTGATGACAGCTAACCAAATGTATTTTGACATGTAGGTGAAACAAGGCATTTTTTCACCAAAAATAATCAATGTGTCTTGAAAACAACAGAAACAGTTACATTAAACTCAATCTAAGTGTAAAAGATAAATTTGATGACAAGATCTCCCCAAACTGTTTGTTAAAATAGAGTAACAAACGCTATGCTAACAATGTTAACAATTAGCTGACTCAAAAACTCATAATCAGCAACTAAATAACTAAAAAAGTCTAAATCTGTTTCTAACTAAACAACTTTACAACCCAATTAATGGGTAGACACTCCAATCGGTGTCTGCTGGTGTGTTGATGTTCCACACAGTACACAGGCACATGACAGAGAAGTGAGAAAGGTAAGCGTCTCCTGAGCAGGGCGACCATCAGCCAGGCTGCAGGCACAAGGGCGCCCAGTGTCTGCCGCAGTCCTCTGGGTCTAGACGGCCACCATCTCGGCCCGCTGAAGACGCAAGGGGCTCTTCCGTGCGCTCCCACAATCATCTGTTGATCAGTTAATTACTCAACATGTCGTCATGCTGTCACCATGCTGTCACACACAAAAGGGAAAAAAAAAAGTCGGGGATTGGTGGGTGGGTTTGTGCCAAGGTGTTCCTAGGAGTGTGTGTGGTGTCTGTGTGTGTGTGTGAGGGGGGTGCTAACGGTGGAGAGGTGAGAGAAAAGCAATCTGCGCTTCTCAAATCACATTGTTGCCTTTTTATCCCTGATGAAAGAGAAGGGGAGATAAGGATGACGAGCATGATGGCGGCTGCGGGCGCAGTGGGGAGAGGGGGAGAGGGGGAGAGGGGGAGAAGAGGAGAGGAGGACGTGGGGCGGGGGGAGGGGGGATGCTTTTCACAAGGTGAAGATTCTTTAGCGCTGAGACAATCTCACACTGTCCATTTCCTCCCCAGGCTCCCGAAACTCTAATCTCGCCGCGTTTCCACACAGGGAAAAAATCCTCACACTCGTTGCCATACCATAATCTTTACACATCATCATCATCGTCTTTCCCACATGCTCTCTCTTTCTGGCACACACACACACACACACACACACACACAAAATGAGTTGCCAATCTCAGCTTCAACATTCAGATGAAACAAACAAAAAATCACACATCACTGCATATTCATATTAAGACATGAAATCATGAAAAATATTGTTTTTGCGACCACTGTACTCCCTCCCCAGCCCACTTTTTTCTCTCCCTCTTGCTGTGCATGTGGGTGTATCAAAAAAAGAACTAGTGGAAATATTCAAAATATCAGACATTTGCTTGTTATTCACTAACTAAATCCTTAAAAGCCCACAGGTATTAAAGCACACATCCTTAATTTAATGACACCATGATGGTGCTAATTGCTGTTCATCAATCATTTAAAAGATATCATAGCCATCAGCCTGCGGGACTGTGGTCAATTTGCCATAACTAACACATTAAAAATGACAGATTGCACATCCTCGTCAGCGCCGTCATTGAAACTTCCTCCCAGAGGTTAATGTTCCTTCTGCCACATGCCTCGCTTAGAACAAGACACACTGACACGGAGGATGCCTTCACACAACACACACACACGCACGAACACACACACACTCACACTCATGTTCCCTGCCAGGCCAGGACTTACACACACATAAACACTGAGAGCTACTGGTGCATTACAGGATTTAACTATGTGTGTGTGTGTATGTGTGTGTGTGTGTGTGTGTATGTATGTGTGTGTGTGTGTGTGTGTGTGTGTGTGTGTGTGTGGTGGGTGGGGGGGGGTTAAAAGACAAAGAGAGGAAGGAGAAAAAGGAAAGAATTAAAGACAGAAAGAAAGAGAGAAGGAAGGAAAGAAAGAAGTCTTGTAAAATTGACCTTGAGCCTAACCTGTAGACAGAAGGTTTGCTGCTTCATGGCGGCTTCTGCTGGAGTGTTTTACCACTCGGAAGCCCCTCCTGTCCCAGCCCCGTGTTTAGGGCGTAGCACTGCACTGCTGCATTCTTTTCCTGATTCTTTGGCCTGAAGCGTCTGGTTTCGGCTGCATTTAGAAAGAACCTTTATGTTCACCTGGGCCGGCGCTGCTACAAGGGCAGGAGGTCATTATTCCGTGATTTCCTAACTCCCCCGCCCAATCAAAAGGATGGGCGCCACCGCAAAGCAGAACAATAAATATGCAAACAAGCAATTACTGACAGCTTGTCTCAAACTACCAAACTTCAAAATGTCAGAGGTGTCTCTTCAATTGGGGACACACAGCCCTAAAATGAGGAAGAAGTCGGTCTCAATTAGGGACGTGGGTTTGATACAATTAGCAGACGACGAATCTAAGCCGTTGTTGGATTTACAGGCAGCCCACAGACCACAACTGTAATCCAATTCTGCCAATTGCTCCATTCCTCCAGTTGTCTTTGTAGTCAAAAATGAAATGAAAATTAAAAACAAAAAAACAAATTAGTACACAGACCCGCTTCTGCAAATGGAAAACCAACATTAATACCTGGGCTTAAGCAATCCCTCCGAATGAACATGGAGCTTCAAGAGCACAGAATAAAGGGGTGAAATTTGTCCGGCTATTGAGCTAAAAATGTCAAACCCCATTAGCAAGACCACTAGTTCACAGACACATAGCCAGCCACCTCAGCAATTCTGAAGGCTTGACCGAAAGTATCCAAGAAATCACAAGCGAGCACATAGTGTGCATGCAAAGGCCTGACTAACACTACCTGGACAAATAAACAGTTCCAAACAAATAATCAGTAATTATTAAACTAGTCACTAATAACAATGCAGCTCTGCACAAGTACAAGTAGGTCCAGTCTGTCATCAGACAGTCACGGCGCACCAGCTAGCCTTGTCTGGAGTCAAACTTCAGCTGTGCCAAGGCCCAGGCCAGCCCAGCACCTTCGCACCAGGCAGAGTCTGCCACAGTGACAGCGGGCACCAGAGACAGCCAAGGTCAACAAGGCCACCGTGCCTACTGCACAGCCACACACTGGGCATCCGCAGCCTGGGCATCAACTTAACCCAGCCTTTAACTCAGTCTGTAACCCAGCTTGGCTGCAGGCTTCTGCTCCAGCGAGAACAGATGTGTTTGGATCTAGAGTCAGGTGGATGCAGAGTGTGTTTGTTTGTGTATGTGTCTGTGTGTTTTTGTGTGTGCCTGTGTGTGTGGGAGGTTGTGGGTGTTTTATGGCTCCATTCTTCAAAACACACAAGAAGATGGCCACATGATGGCTGGGCTTTGGCTGCTACCAGGCGCCGAAGATGTGCCCAACCTGTGTCCTTGGCATGGATGAGACACACACTCACGTGTATTTCACACACACACATACACACACACACACACACACACACACACACACACACACACACACACAAACAAACAAAGTACACACTGAGCCGCGCACGCACGCACACACAGACAGACAGACCCACACAGAGTACAGCGTGATAGACTGGGCACTCCTATGTGGTGTTTCATAATAAAATCCCCACAGATCGTTTGGTGACAAATTGCGAGCATCTGTGCCATTTAATTAAAGTAAAAAAAAAAAAGAACAAATAAAACAAAACAAAAAAAACGTGTAAAAAGACGAATGGAAATGGAGTGGGGAGCAAGCGGGCGATAAAGGCGGTTTAAACAGGAATAATAATGTAGCTCGGGGCTGTGGAGGAGGGGGGGGGCAGGAAGAGAGGGCGCACGGGGCCTCTGCTTGTGTTCTAACCAAATGACAATATCTATTTGGGCGCAGGTCTTTGTCCCCTGATGAATCTGTAATAGTAATGAATGTGCTGGTTGTGTGTCGCCTGCCATGGCAGCCCGCACAGAAGTGTAAATGATCTGCTTTGACATGCACTGAGCACGCCTTTGATCTGCCATTTGACTAGCACCATTTCAAATGAAAGGACCGAAAGAGAGAACGAAAGGGGGAAAGAGAAAGAGTGAGAGAGAGAGAGAGAGAGGGAGAGAGGGTGGGTGGTAGACAGAGAGAGGGGTTGAGAGGAGAGCTGAGGGAGCTTAGAAAAACCCTCATGTCAAACAAGGCCCCTCTCTGATCCCTATGCTTTTCCACCCGAGCCATCTCTCTTGCTCTCTCTCACTCTCCGTCCTCCCTCGCTCTTTTTCTCTACTTTCGAGCATTTGCCGCTTCTCTCTCTCTCATCCCTGCTCAAGTTTTCTGGGGGTTTTCTCTTATCCAACCCCCCTCCCCTCCCCCACCCCTCCTTCCTTCTCCTCCGCCTCTTCCTCCCTCATCCTGGCGGCCTCACCATCCCCTCTCTCTTTAACCCAATGGCGGCTCTCCTCTTGATTGGGATGGATTGACAGCAGTGGTGTCTGCACTCCCTCCCTCTCTCTCTCCCTCTCTCTTCCGCACACACTCAACTCCCACAGTGAGCCAGGAGAGCAGGCAGCTCTGGCTCCCGCTCAGACGCGTCTGGGTTTGGACATCTCCGAGCGAGGAACCCACAGCTAGCCCAGAAGAGCTATGCACAAAAAAAATTAGGGCAGCTCAAAAAGAGAAACAGAAAGAGCAAAAGAAAAAAAAACACACAAGACAAACAGAAGTCTCAAAACTGGAGCGCTGGTGTGGTCAGAACTGGCCACCTGAGCCAGGTGGGGAGGCGGGCGTCCAAATGGTCCAGTAGCGGTGGACTTCCCCTCCCACCGCTGCCCCTGCTGACTCGCAGCCACGCGGCTCCAGGCCTCTTGATTATTTGCAGTTGAGGGTAATGGAAAAAATTGACTGTTTGCGGGGTGCGTCAGGCCGTGACTCGGTTTACACAATAATAATGCTCACCCCGTGATGGACTCTTAATCTCCATTACTGCAAGGGCTGATTTCTGACACGGGAAATAATTGACTTTTTGGCAGTAAAGAGTATTAACGTCCACGGGCCGACGCGCGTCCATAAGCAGACGCTCTGTCTCCCCACGCGTCTCCCATCCATCCCCAGCCGGACGACGGCCATTTGGGAATGTGCCGGAATGTGCCGCTGTCAATCATGGCTCGCTGCCTCCCCTTGGACCAAAATTTTAAATGGACCACAGGGGAACGCTGATGAGAAGTGCCACCAGCCACACTTCCTTTTTTCATATAACAGGCGGCCTTAGACACGACACACCCCCACAACTGTATAGCTGCTGATCCTTATACAAACTTGTGCTTGAAACTTGTTCTGAACCTGTGGCGAGTATGTACTGTATATACATATATGACCGGAAATGTTGATGTTGATCTCTGAACACTGGACCAAAGCCTAATAGATGGCAGCTCTATCCATTCAGACCAATAAGGAGTCTACAGCATAACACAGCCCAGCACCGTGCAGAGCCTATGGGGCGAGGGCAAAGACTGGTGCTGTGCTGGGCCACAGGAGGGGTGAGGGCTGGCCTTGCACCCTTACTGCAGCAGCTTCATTGAGGGGCCGGGGCCAGCACGGGCCATGCCTGGGCCGCACAAGGTACCAGGAGGCACTATTAGCTAATTGAGCACACCTGGAGCAGGGGTGAGGAGTTAGGACCTAGAGACCTCACACACACACACACACACACACACACACACAGGAAACGCTCTTTCATTCTGTCAGCTTGCAACGCCGCACAACCTCAAAATGTTCTTTCATTTGAGTTTGTTTCCAGTGAGAGCGAGTCATCCTTCTTGAGATGCTCTCGGTGGCGTGCTAACTGGCCTTTTCTAAGGAGTGTGTGTGTGTGTGTGTGTGTGTGTGTGTGTATGAGCGTGCAGTGCAAGGAGTGAGCACACAGCTAGCAGTGGATAGAGGAGCGCAGCTGCCCGCCGCAGATCAGCTCTTCTTGGGAGGTTCTCAGTGGGCGGCCAAGCCCGACCAATAAGAGCATGCAGCAGGGAGCGGAGACCCCATGGGAATGGGAGACTTTACGCCCAGTGCTGTCCATCCAGACGTTCGCCTCCCCCCACCCACACCCGCCGTCATCGATCGCTGCTAAACGCACCAGCAGGCAGCCCATGAAAAATTCATATTTCAATTTTTTTTGACAGCCTTATTTTTTAGCCCCTCGCTGCCCTCTATAATTTGTAAATATTTCAGCATAACAACGGGTTCACCGAGATGCCCTGGCAAATCAACACTGAGGGCAAAAACATAAACGAGAGTTATGACTGCACACCTGATCCCCTACCCCCCCCCCCCCACACACACACACACACACACAGCCCCACCACCCTTTGCTGGCCTTAGCACTGTCACCTAATGGGAGATCCTGCAGGTGCACTGTGGATGAGAGGCAGATTGCCTCAGCACAGTGTATGAACAGGTGAGTGTTTGTGTGTGTGTGTGTGTGTGTGTGTGTGTGTGTAAGTGTGTATGTATTTGCCCTCTGGCCTCTACGTCTGTGGGCAGAGGTGGGTGTTTCAGCATCATGCCCCAGGGCCAGTGCTGGGGGGAGCCAGCCCAGACGAGGGTGGGCAGCTCCGTGTGTCTGACTGCAGGACTGGGAGATGCACCAAAGCTCTTCGCTTACAGCTCCACTTACCAGTGCTGCTGCACTATTTACCTGGTCGGGGCTTAAACAAGAGCACTGAAGGGGAGGCTGACCCCCTGATAAAGTGTATTGCATCAGCTCAACAGAACAAGGGTTCGTCTCCGGAGAGAACAAGAATGATCTGGGACATCACACGAGCTAGCACTATCAAATGTTTGCAACAGGAAATAGATGAAAAAGCCATTTAATAAAGACAAAAAAAGCATCAATAGAAAAGGAGTCTGTGCACCTGTAGCAGCTAAAGCACACTACTAAATGTATAGTATAACATTTAGTTTAATATCTTCCGACAAAAGATGTTCCTGAGCTATTTGGCAGACATTTAAAGCTCGGCCTTCAAACACTCTAACTCCCAGAATGCCCACAAGTGTCTGTAGAGAGAGTCCGAGTGCAGCGTGAGTGACAGATATACACCTCGCACAGAGATGTACAGGGAGAATAACACATGGTTCTTTCACCACATAATTGGCATTAATTGGCAATTACTTTTCACAATTAACACAAATGACTTGTTTCCAGCTATTTGATTCCAGCTCTGTGAAGACTGTTCTCCAAAGCAATAATTCATTCTTGCTTATTGGACTGTTTTAACTCAATTATATTTTGCTATTCACTGAAATGATCAAGAGCAGTGTACGTGTGTGTATGTACATTTGTTGGTGTGTGTGTGTGTGTGTGTGTTTGAATTACTTCAAATTCATCTTTACCTATTTGATTTGCTTAGAGGCGGTTGACACAAACCCAGAGTTCAAATGAAAAATAAGCCAAATCAAAACAGGCATGCTGCTGTGTTGAGGACGCTAGGAGGCCTGTCTGTACTTTGCATAATTGCACCAAAAAAAAAAACCTTCAGTACAAATCACACAGACTGATTGAATCTCGCTTCACTCACTCAAAAAAATGACACAAGGCATGAACAATGTTGTTGTCTGTCACCGGATCTAGCCTACAGAATATTCTGATTTCTTATTTTCATTTAATTTCTCCTCAAAAAAAAAAAACTCACTAACTCAAACTTGGCCTATGGTGAAAGTAATTGCAGGGTGACTCCAAACATCTACACATGCACACGCACGCACACACACACACACACACAAACAAACACACACATACACACACACTCACACACACACCTGTCAGTCAATCAGAAGTGCTGAAGCAGACCCGTCACATTCATCAGTGTCATACTGCACCAGCCAGTCCTCCCTCAACAAAACTGCAGTGCACTCACACACATACACACACACACACACACACACACACAAACTGCACACACACTACAAAAACCACACACACACTTTCACACTTCAACTGAAACTCCAAAGTAGTCTCTCGAACAAAATCCTTACTGCAAGACATGTTGGGCAAGTACAGGACAAAGTACAGGTCAAAGGACGCTCGGGACACCTCCGCTGCACCCAGAAACATGGCATGCCTGGTAACACTCCCTCCTGATTCATCACAAGCCATTTTATACACACATATACACAAATGTGCTTGTGCTTGTGTGTGTGTGTGTGTGTGTGTGTGTGTGTGTAACCAAGCTCACTGTCATGCATGCAACCTAAGCAGCTAATTGTGTGTGTGTGTGTGTGTGTGTGTGTGTGTGTGTGTGTGTGCATGCGCGTGTGTGTCAGACTGACAGAGTCTAAGAGATAGAACAAGGAAAAGAGAGAAAGAGAGAAGGAGAGAGAGGAGGGAGAAAAAAGAGACAGGGAGGGAGGGAAAGAGATGGGACTTTTTTTTCACACTTGATGTTATCCTCCTCCTCTCTCATCTCCTTGCTGCCATATTGTCAGAGTGCATCAGCTTGCTCCCCTCGCTGTGTCATGCCTGTGTGTGTGTGTGTGTGTGTGTGTGTGTGTGTGTGTGTGTCTCTGGCAGAGAGCGGGCCAGCAGTGAGTGGCAGCTGCACCAATTCCCTGGCGCCGTCTCAGGGGGAGGCTCCTTCCTCACGATTAAGTCCTCCACTCCACTGTGCTGCGCTCCGCTCCGCTCACACACAAAGGAGGCCGGGAATATTCCTCTCTCCCTTTATCAGCTTCCTGTGCCTCTCTTCTGAGGAACGCTGGCAGGGGGCCACGGCCGCAGCCACCACAGCGGATCACACACACACACACACACACACGCACGCCTACACACACATGGGGAGGGGGGGGCTCACGGCCAGAATAAACATGATTCCGACGTGGCCAAAATGGCACCCTCCTTTCAACTGGCCTCCTCAAGTCATTAGGGTCTGATGGGAGTCCATCAGTGTCACATCTTGTATGAGCACAGACAAGCCAGATGTGCTGCTACCCATGCCCACACATACACGCACACACACACACACACACACACACACACACACACACACACACACAATGTGGCTATGACACCAGTGCCAGGCATCTTAAAGCACTTCCTGCAGCTGGAGTTGAGCTGTAGAAAGCCGTTAATATTTAATTCAGGGAGGACACACTCTCCCCCCAACACACTCACACACACACACAGCTCCCCACCCCCCATCCCAGCTGGGGCAACCAGATTCTGGCCCTTACCGACACATTTCAACTGCATCGACATCTTATTGTGTTCAATTACAGGGGCTTTTGTCAAACAGAAAAATGTAATCAAGGGATTCTCTTATATAATACAGCGTATGCTGCTCTAATGAAAGTGTATGAGCCAACTTATATCAAAAACATTTACCTTAAAATGTCTCTCCTCACAAAAAGAAAGATTATATAACCACACAACAAAATGGTGTTATGCTTACATAAAAAAAAAAAATGTGTCCGTGTGTGTGTGTGTCCCTGCGCGGCTCGTGTGCTGTTTGTCCCTGTGTTTAGGTCTCTGAAGGGAGACAGCTCTGTGCAGGTTCACTAGGGAGGGCAGAGGGAGACACTACAGCACAGCTGACTGCCATCTCTCTGGAACACACACACACACACACACACATCTCCACCAGCCTGTCAGTCTGCCAGGAGGAGCATGGGCACCCAATAAACAGAGAGCAAAAATAACCAAATGAATTCCATGCCCCCCCCCCCCCCCACCCCACACCCCCACACACACACAACACCCCCCCCCACCACCCCCCTGCCCAACTCCCTAGTGCCATTCCCTCTCCCCCCTCTGTGAGGAGGTGATTGCTCCATTTTGATATGGCTGGAGTAATGAGTGAGGGGTTTAAGGTAAATACTTCACCAGCCTGCCAGCCACTGCACATGCCCTTACGCTCAGGCCAATTACGGCCTGTCACTATGGTTACCCCTTCTAGCACTTCTAGGGCTTTTACACTCCCATGAAAGGAGAGCAAGTCAGCCCACCCCTCCTCTCCTCTCAACCTGTCTCTATTTCTTTTCATTCATTCCATGTAAACCCCTTCCTCTCCTCGCTCACAAAAAGGAGCGTGTGCTGTTTAAATGGGAGACAAACGAAGCTGAACACTTTTGTGAGATCAAAGACGGGCGAGCGCCACTGGATTAACTTGAAATCACCTATAATGGCGGAGCTCCTGCTCCCTCGTGCCACACAAGCCTACTGGGTCCGCTTCCGCGTAACCAGCGTAATTTACTGAATGCCTGTCAAGCTTTCCCAAACCACACGGTTTTGTTTGCACATAGAATTGTGCCTGACCCAACGAGCACACACCTCAAAAAAGGTCAACGGTTAAAGAAGGTCCTAGGTTAGTGAGTTAGGTGCTGGTTTAGCCAGACACATGTAACGGATGTGTGCGAAAACACAGCCACAACTAATTTAGAAATTTAGTGATACAAAGGCTCAATCGAACGATCTATTCCTGGCAATGCCACTGCATCAGAATTTTGATGAGTTCATGGACCTTAACTTCTTATAAAGAAGTGGACCAGGGTAGAAGTGAACTAAGAACTAAGAACTAAGTGCAATGAAGCTATATTTTCGTCGTTTTTATACCTGATACCCACTGTGACTCAAGAAAAGTCTGCCATCCGAAAGGTTTGGGTAAAAAGTACAGACTTTGTCTTTGTCTTTCTACAGAATAGCACAGTGTTGTTTTCAGTCGTGCAGTTAGTATTTAGTGCAGAAGTGTTTTGCATCCCAAATGTGATACATCTAAGTGTAGTTGACTGGCTGCCAGCGGCAGAGAGGCCACAGTACTTAGCAGCGGTATTTCACTGGAGCATTTGAAGGAGAGGGCTGGGTGGGAGGAGGACCTAGAGTGTGTATGGCAGACAGCTAAGAGGCTGGAAGACACGACAGGACAGCACGCGCACACACACACACTGAGGGATGACTAGCGCTCCCAGACAACGCTCTCAAGTACTAGCAGCCAGACTGGGCCCACCTGAGTGGCTTACCTCGGCAGAACATCAAACGAGACTCCCCCCCCCCCCCCCACACACACACACACGCACACACTCCTGTCTTCAAAAAAAAAAAAAACGCTTTAAATGTCTTTTTAGGTTGGCAGCATTTGAAATGTAATTGAAATATAATCTCCTCGCTGAGCTTCACTTGAAACTTGCTTTGAGTTAGAGCAGGAGAAGTGGAGGGGAAAAAAGAAATCATTGCTTTCTCCTCCCCTCCAAACGAAAGGTCAAGTGTTTGTCAAATATGCCAGGCTGCCCATCTTCCCTGCGTGCATGTGCCTCTCTTTCACAAGCAGGGAAAGAAAACCACAATGCAGGGAGCAATTTCGTCCCTTTTTCCTTTTTCAGATTTCTTTTTCCTTTTTACCCATCACCTTTCTTTCACACTGTCTTCCCTTCAGGTTTTTTTTTTTTTTTTT